>JAXIVH010000041.1:2650000-2885000 GCA_036785325.1 Urophycis tenuis
CATACCGTTTACACTTTTTATACAACTGTTTATACAATGTCCATACTGTTTATTTATTAATGTTTATCACTGAAAAATAAAGGTGACTTGGTATGACTTGTGTGCTATTTTCTTTCCACAGCCAACAGAACACACATGAATCAGCTTATTATTTCGACGACCCATGGGCAAATATAGTCATGCCATACGTCGTTGGAAAGCTTAGATTTCCCCGTTTAAAATGAGCCCATCTCCGAGCAATTTGGTTGCTCACAGACAAATCTGCGTCAGGTTGACTGAAGTCTACACAGCAGCTAAAGACATACCTTCAACGTTTCAATTAACATCAATCTTTCCTTACAGAACACAAATTAATTAGCTTAGTATTTCAACGACCCTTTAGTGAATATAGTCTTGCCATACGCCGTTGGAAAGCTTAGATTTCCCCGCTTAAAATGAGCCCATCCGCGAGCAGTCTGGTTGATCACAGACTAAACTGCGTCAGGTTGACTGAAGTCTACCCAGCAGCTAAAAACATACCTTCAACGTTTCAATTAACATCAATCTTTCATTACAGAACACAAATTAATTAGCTTAGTATTTCAACGACCCATGAGTCAATATACTCTTGCCATACGCCGTTGGAAAGCTTAGATTTCCCCGCTTAAAATGAGCCCATCCGCGAGCAGTCTGGTTGATCACAGACTAAACTGCGTCAGGTTGACTGAAGTCTACCCAGCAGCTAAAAACATACCTTTAACGTTTCAATTAACATCAATCTTTCCTTACAGAACACAAATTAATTAGCTTAGTATTTCAAAGGCCCTTTGGTGAATATAGTCTTGCCATACGCCGTTGAAAAGCTTAGATTGCCACGATTAAAAGGAGATCATCCACGAGTCATATGCTTGCTCACAGACAAAACGGCGATAGTTTGAATGAAGTCTACCCAGCAGCTAAAAACATAGCTTCAACGTCAACGGAATCGTTTCTCTTTCTACGAAATCGATACAGCTAAATACATACCTTAACGAAAAGTCGAATTATTAACTCGCAAAGGATGAAGATCATCAAATTCACCTTAGTCGAATCCTCCGTTGGCAGTGGACAGCAATGACCGTGACTACGTATGAGTCGTAAAAACATTAGGTGACGTATTCCGATCCTCGCTCAGCGATTGGTCCGTTGAGCGCCGAGCTCTGCTCAGCATCGCTCCGCCATTGGCCGATCGCTGCTCAACTCTGCTCAGCTTTGGTCAACCATTGGTCGGTTAGCGTGAGCTTAGGGACTTGGCGGAGAGTTTGCCTGAAGAAGGCGAACGACCCCCCCCCCCCCCCAAGTCCCTATTGCGCAACCCTGGGATCGACCAAAAAGGATCGGGGAGGATCAAAAGGGATGGCTCCATCTGGTGGCCACCGGTGGGAGGTTTTATTTCCAGAAATTTCCAAAAATGTCATTGTGAGGGACCGACTTGATCACCCCACGTATTGGGATGTGGACTCTCTGGCCTGGACCGTGTAGACAAACACGAGGGGTGGCAATGCCGTTGAAAAGTAGTGGGGCTTTATTGTCTTCACCACAACTTGCAAAATAACAAAACAAACATAAATCCAAAATCCTAAATAATACTAAATGGCAAAACTAGCCATTTTATGGTCAGGGTTTGGGCTTAAGGGTGGGGTTGGGGAACCAAATTAGGCTTAGATAGAGGGGTTAGGGTTAGGGCCACAAATTGGGCTAGGCTTAAGAATTAGGTTTAGGATTAGGGGCCCAAATTGGGTTAGGTTTAGGTATAGGGGCAAAATTGGGTTAGGTTTAGGGATGATTAGAGACCAAATTGGGTTTAGGTTTAGGGCTAGGGCCAAATTGGGTTAGGGTTAGGGCTGGGGAACAAATTGGGTTAAGGGTTAGGGTTAGGGTTTAGGGTTAGGGTTAGGGTTAGGGTTAGGGTTAGGGGTTAGGGTTAGGGTTAGGGTTAGGGGTTAGGGTTAGGGTTAGGGGTTAGGGGTTAGGGTTAGGATTAGGGTTAGGGGTTAGGGTTAGGGTTAGGTTCATTTTAAGTTATCTCGATGATCCCCCCCACCTCATCCAACGACTGGGTAGTTGAATGGGGGATCAAAGGCAGTTGCGCACGCCAATATCTAGTCATCCGCAGCTCTCTTTTCCCATATTACTAAGAATGAAGTAAAATGAAATGGTTATCTGTCTTGTTGTGATATAACCGCTGATTTGAAGATATAGACTTGATGGTTTTCTTTGTAACCAAGAATGGAGTAAATGGGATGGTTGTTTGTCTTTTTGTGATATAACCGCTGATTTTGGAATATGGACTTGTTTTTCTTTTCCCAAAGGTTTTCTTTGTTCCAAGATGAAGGTCAATCTGGTTTGATTGAAAATACTTCAATGCATTGGTATATTTATTTATTTGAATAAAGAGGAGTCACAGCTGGAGTGAGACTTTTCTTTTCCATTTCTATTTTAGTATAAACGTGCTATCGAAATATTAGGACACGTCATCAGTAGTGGACCCTGGGATCATAGGGTGTTTCTGGCCATTGTCACTATACACCCTCACCCAAGGGAGGCCCCCCCGAGAGTGATCAATTCTCAAGGTGTGTCGGTTCCGAAATGGAATTGGTATTGGGTTTAAACAATTTTGCAATTTCCCAGCTTGGGATTAATAAAGTATTTTCTATTCTATTCTATTCCAAACTTTTTTAGGAGTGCTCATTTGTCGAGGTAACCTCGAGGTAAGTAAAGGTAAGTAAAACACTTTTTAGGATACATTGTTTTAGTTATGGAGAACAAGAAGGGGGGCACATACTTACCTCCTGACCAGCACAAACCAGTTGTTAACACCGCTAGGTAGCCCTGGTTTGGCCAATCAGGGTCGGAGCTTGGTTCTTGTCCTCTGTTGGGTCCAGATGAACTAATAGGAAAACGGGGGTACGAAGGACCGAGGCCAGCCGTGACAAAACACTGCCTCCACGGTCCCCCAATGCAGCTGTCTTCAGCGATGGGTGTCCAGACCTAGGAAAGACCAAGACCAGCCCCGTCCAGCGGTGCCTTCCCAGTCGGTCCCAGGGTAGGAAAGGCCAAGGCCAGCCGCGACTAAGCACTGCCTCCCTGGCCCCTCCAGGACCCCATGCCGAACAGCCTGTTAAAAACAATTCCTGTGCCCCATACACCGCGCGACTACAGAGATTGTGTAGGAAGTTGACCTTAGAGAAGACTCAATGGCTTACTTTCCTCACCCAAAACAACAATTTCTTGGGGTAGTCTATTCTCGCCGTAGGTACTTCGGTAATGGGTTTTTTTGCGCGCAAAGTTTTCCGGTTGAAATGCATAATGGGGAATTGGCTTGTTCCTCCAATACGCCAAGTGTAGGTTAGGGTTAGGTTTAGGGGTTAGGGTTAAGGTTAGGGCTGAGGTTAGGGTTAGGTTTAAGGTTAGGGTTGAGGTTAGGGTTGGGGTTATGGCTGAGGTTAAGGTTAGGGTTGAGGTTAGGGTTAGTGTTATGGATAAGGTTAGGGTTAAGTGTTAGGGCCAAGGTTAGGGTGAATGTCAGGGCTAAGGTTGGGGCCAAGGTTAGGGTTGAGATAGGGTTAGGGGTTAGGGGGTTAGGGGTTAGGTTTAGGGATTAGGGTCTGGGTTAGGGTTAGGGCCAAGGTCAGGGTTGAGGTTAGGGTTAAGGTTAGGGTTAGGGCTAGGGCTTAGGGTTAGGGTTAAGGTTAGGGTTAGGGCTAAGGTTAGGGTTGGGGCTAAGGCTAGGTTTAAGGTTAGGGTTAGGGTTGGGGCTAAGGTTAGGGCTAAGGTTAGGGTCAAGGTAAGGGTTAATGTCAGGGCTAAGGTTGGGGCCAAGGTTAGGGTTGAGTTAGGGTTAGGGCTAAGGTTAGGTCTATGGTTAGGGTTGGGTTAGGGTTAAGGCCAAGGTAAGGGTTAGTGTCCGGGCTAAGGTTGGTGTCAAGGTTAACGTTGAGTTAGGGTTAGGGCTAAGGTTAGGCCTATGGTTAG
This sequence comes from Urophycis tenuis, assembly GCA_036785325.1. Lineage (NCBI taxonomy): Eukaryota > Metazoa > Chordata > Actinopteri > Gadiformes > Phycidae > Urophycis > Urophycis tenuis. Next base: position 2,653,994 of record JAXIVH010000041.1, read on the forward strand.
GGTTGGGTTCGTTAGAGTTATCTCGATGACCCCCCCCACCTCATCCAACGACTCGGTAGTTGAATAGGGGATCAAAGGCAGTTGCACTCGCCAATATCTAGTCATCCGCAGCTCTCTTTTCCCATATTACCAAGAATGAAGTAAAACGAAATGGTTATCTGTCTTGTTGTGATATAACCGCTGATTTGGAGATATAGACTTGTTTTTCCTTTTCCCAAAGGTTTTCTTTGTTCCAAGATGGAGGTCAATCTAGTTTGATTGAAGGTACTTCCAATGCATTGGTATATTTACTTATTTGAATAAAGACGAGTCACAGCTGGAGTGAGACTTTTCTTTTCCATTTCTATTTTAGTATAAACGTGCTATCGAAATATTAGGACACGTCATCAGTAGTGGACCCTGGGATCATAGGGTGTTTCTGGCCATTGTCACTATACACCCTCACCCAAGGGAGGCCCCCCCGAGAGTGATCAATTCTCAAGGTGTGTCGTTTCCGAAATGGAATTGGTATTGGGTTTAAGCTTTTTTAGGAGTGATCATTTGTTGAGGTAACGTCGAGGTAAGTAAAGGTAAGTAAAACACTTTTTAGGATACATTGTTTTGGTTATGGAGAGGAGGGGGCACATACTTACCCCCTGACCAGCACAAACCAGTTGTTAACACCGCTAGGTAGCCCTGGTTTGGCCAATCAGGGCCGGAGCTTGGCTCTTGTCCTCTGTTGGGTCCAGATGAACTAGCAGAAAACTGGGGTCACGAAGGACCGAGGCCAGCCGTGACAAAGCACTGCCTCCACGGTCCCCCAATGCAGCTATCCTCAGCGATGGGTGTCCAGACCTAGGAAAGACCAAGACCAGCCCCGACCAGCGGTGCCTTCCCAGTCGGTCCCAGGGTAGGAAAGGCCAAGGCCAGCCGCGACTAAGCACTGCCTCCCTGGCCCCTCCAGGACCCCATGCGGAACAGCCTGTTAATAACAATTCCTGTGCCCCATACACCGCGCGACTACAGAGATTGTGTAGGGAGTTGACCTTAGAGAAGACTCAATGGCTTACTTTCCTCACCCAAAACAACAATTTCTTGGGGTAGTCTATTCTCGCCGTAGGTACTTCGGTAATGGGTTTTTTTGTGAAAAGTTTTCCGGATGAAATGCATGCTGGGTAATTGTCTTCTTCCTCCAATATGTCAAGTGTAGGTTAAGGTTAGGGTAGATTTAGGGGTAGAGTTAGCAGTTAACCTTAACGTTAGGTTTGAAGTAAATGGGAGGGGTTGCGGTTAGGGTTAAGGTTAGGGCTGAGGTTAGGGTTAGGTATAAGGTTACGGTTTAGGGTTAAGGTTAGGGTTAAGGTTAGGGTTACGGTTAGGGCTAAGGTTAGGGCTAAGGTTAGAGTAAGGGTTAAGGTTAGCGTTACGGTTAGGGTAAGGTTAGGGTTAGGGTTAGAGGTTAGGGGTTAGGGGTTAGGGTTAAGATGAGGGCTGAGGTTAGGGTTAAGGTTAGGGGTTAGGGGTTAGGGTTAAGATGAGGGCTGAGGTTAGGGTTAAGGTTAGGGCTGAGGTTAGGGTTAGGTTTAAGGTTATGGATAAGGTTAGGGTTGGGGTTACGGCTGAGATTGGGGTTAAGGTTAGGGTTGAGGTTAGGGTTAGTGTTATGGATAAGGTTAGGTTAAGTGTTAGGGCCAAGGTTAGGGTTAAGGTTATGGTTAAGATTAGGGTTAGGGCTAGAATTAGGGTTAGGGCTAAGGTTAGGGTTAGGGTTATGGCTGAGGTTAGGGTTAAGGTTAGATTTGAGGTTAGTGTTAAGGTTAGGGCCAAGGTTAGGGTTAGGGTTAAGGTTAGGGTTAGGGCTAAGGTTAGGGTTAGGGTTATGGCTGAGGCTAGGGTTAGGGCTAAAGTTAGGGCAAAGGTTAGAGTTAGGGTTAGCGTTAGAGTTAGGGTAGGGTTAGTGTTGGAGGTTAGGGTAGGCTTAGGGTTAGAGTTAGAGTAGGGGTTAGGGTTAGAGTTAGAGTAGGGGTTAGGGTTAGTGTTAAGGCTAAGGTTAGGGGTTGAGGTTAGTGTTAAGATTAGGGCCAAGGTAAGGGTTAGTGTTAGGGTTGAGTTAGGGTTAGGGCTAAGGTTAGGCCTATGGTTAGGGTTGGGTTCGTTAGAGTTATCTCGATGACCCCCCCCCACCTCATCCAACGACTCGGTAGTTGAATAGGGGATCAAAGGCAGTTGCACTCGCCAATATCTAGTCATCCGCAGCTCTCTTTTCCCATATTACCAAGAATGAAGTAAAACGAAATGGTTATCTGTCTTGTTGTGATATAACCGCTGATTTGGAGATATAGACTTGTTTTTCCTTTTCCCAAAGGTTTTCTTTGTTCCAAGATGGAGGTCAATCTAGTTTGATTGAAGGTACTTCCAATGCATTGGTATATTTACTTATTTGAATAAAGACGAGTCACAGCTGGAGTGAGACTTTTCTTTTCCATTTCTATTTTAGTATAAACGTGCTATCGAAATATTAGGACACGTCATCAGTAGTGGACCCTGGGATCATAGGGTGTTTCTGGCCATTGTCACTATACACCCTCACCCGAGGGAGGCCCCCCCGAGAGTGATCAATTCTCAAGGTGTGTCGTTTCCGAAATGGAATTGGTATTGGGTTTAAGCTTTTTTAGGAGTGATCATTTGTTGAGGTAACGTCGAGGTAAGTAAAGGTAAGTAAAACACTTTTTAGGATACATTGTTTTGGTTATGGAGAGGAGGGGGCACATACTTACCCCCTGACCAGCACAAACCAGTTGTTAACACCGCTAGGTAGCCCTGGTTTGGCCAATCAGGGCCGGAGCTTGGTTCTTGTCCTCTGTTGGGTCCAGATGAACTAGCAGAAAACTGGGGTCACGAAGGACCGAGGCCAGCCGTGACAAAGCACTGCCTCCACGGTCCCCCAATGCAGCTATCCTCAGCGATGGGTGTCCAGACCTAGGAAAGACCAAGACCAGCCCCGACCAGCGGTGCCTTCCCAGTCGGTCCCAGGGTAGGAAAGGCCAAGGCCAGCCGCGACTAAGCACTGCCTCCCTGGCCCCTCCAGGACCCCATGCCGAACAGCCTGTTAATAACAATTCCTGTGCCCCATACACCGCGCGACTACAGAGATTGTGTAGGAAGTTGACCTTAGAGAAGACTCAATGGCTTACTTTCCTCACCCAAAACAACAATTTCTTGGGGTAGTCTATTCTCGCCGTAGGTACTTCGGTAATGGGTTTTTTTGTGAAAAGTTTTCCGGATGAAATGCATGCTGGGTAATTGTCTTCTTCCTCCAATATGTCAAGTGTAGGTTAAGGTTAGGGTAGATTTAGGGGTAGAGTTAGCAGTTAACCTTAACGTTAGGTTTGAAGTAAATGGGAGGGGTTGCGGTTAGGGTTAAGGTTAGGGCTGAGGTTAGGGTTAGGTATAAGGTTACGGTTTAGGGTTAAGGTTAGGGTTAAGGTTAGGGTTATGGTTAGGGCTAAGGTTAGGGCTAAGGTTAGAGTAAGGGTTAGGGTTAGCGTTACGGTTAGGGTAAGGTTAGGGTTAGGGTTAGAGGTTAGGGGTTAGGGTTAAGATGAGGGCTGAGGTTAGGGTTAAGGTTAGGGCTGAGGTTAGGGTTAGGTTTAAGGTTATGGATAAGGTTAGGGTTGGGGTTACGGCTGAGATTGGGGTTAAGGTTAGGGTTGAGATTAGGGTTAGTGTTATGGATAAGGTTAGGTTAAGTGTTAGGGCCAAGGTTAGGGTTAAGGTTATGGTTAAGATTAGGGTTAGGGCTAGAATTAGGGTTAGGGCTAAGGTTAGGGTTAGGGTTATGGCTGAGGTTAGGGTTAAGGTTAGGTTTGAGGTTAGTGTTAAGGTTAGGGCCAAGGTTAGGTTTAGGGTTAAGGTTAGGGTTAGGGCTAAGGTTAGGGTTAGGGTTATGGCTGAGGCTAGGGTTAGGGCTAAAGTTAGGGCAAAGGTTAGAGTTAGGGTTAGCGTTAGAGTTAGGGTAGGGTTAGTGTTGGAGGTTAGGGTAGGCTTAGGGTTAGAGTTAGAGTAGGGGTTAGGGTTAGAGTTAGAGTAGGGGTTAGGGTTAGTGTTAAGGCTAAGGTTAGGGGTTGAGGTTAGTGTTAAGATTAGGGCCAAGGTAAGGGTTAGTGTTAGGCAAGGCAAGGCAAGGCAAGTTTATTTGTATAGCACAATTCAGCAGCAAGGCAATTCATTGTGCTTTACATACATAAAAGCATTAAAATACAATAAAAGCATAGCAAAAAAAATAAAAAAAAATAAAAGAAAATAAAAAAAAAATAACACATACATACATACATACATATACAGCATTAAAAGCATTGAAATTAAAATACAAGCATAAAAAGGAAATTAAAACATGTTAAGATAAGCTTAGGGGAAGGCTGTAGCAAACATAAAGGTCTTTAATCTGGATTTAAAAGTGGTGAGTGTTTCAGCAGACCTACAACTTTCTGGCAGTTTGTTCCATATATGTGGCGCGTAAAAACTGAACGCTGCCTCTCCATGTTTAGTTCTGACTCTGGGGACAGTAAGCAGACCCGCCCCAGATGACCTGAGAGATCTGGATGGTTCATAGAAAATGAGAAGATCTGAAATGTACTTTGGTCCCAAACCATTCAGTGCTTTATAAACTAACAGCAGTACTTTAAAGTCAATTCTCTGACAGACAGGAAGCCAATGTAACGATCTGAGAACTGGAGTAATGTGATCCATTTTCTTAGTTTTTGTGAGGACTCGAGCAGCAGCATTCTGAATTAACTGGAGCTTTCTGATGGACTTTTTTGGGAGACCAGTGAAGATGCTGTTACAATAGTCGAGCCTACTGAAGATAAATGCGTGGACAAGTTTCTCTAAGTCCTGCTGAGACATCAGTCCTCTGACCCTTGATATATTCTTTAAGTGATAGTAGGCAGACTTCGTAATCATTTTAATGTGGCTGCTAAAATTCAGGTCTGAGTCCATGACAACACCTAGATTTCTTGCCTGGTCTGTGGTTTTTAACATTGCCAGTTGCAGCTGAGCACAAACTTTTAATCGTTCTTCCTTGGCTCCAAAGACAATTATTTCAGTCTTGTCCTTATTCAACTGAAGAAAATTCTGGCACATCCAATCATTGATTTGGTCAATGCAATTACTCAATGCTTGTATTGGACCATAGTCACCTGGGGTTATTGTTATGTAAATTTGTGTATCATCTGCATAATTGTGGTAGCAGATGTCATTTTGCAGGATCTGAGCCAGTGGGAGCATGTAGATGTTAAACAAAAGAGGCCCCAGAATAGAGCCTTGAGGAACACCACATGTCATTTGCGTTCGTTCAGATGTATAATTACCTAGGGAGACAAAGTAATCTCTGTCTTTCAGGTAGGATTCAAACCAGTTTAACGCTGTGCCAGAGAGGCCAACCCAATTTTGTAGTCGATCTAACAAAATATTGTGATCAACTGTGTCGAATGCAGCACTGAGATCCAGTAAAACCAAGACTGAAATTTTGCCACAGTCTGTATTTAAATGGATGTCACTGAGGACTTTAACAAGGGCAGTCTCGGTACTGTGGTGAGGTCGAAATCCTGATTGGAAGACATCGAAACAGTTGCTTCTTGCTAGGAAGGCATTTAACTGTTGGAAGATAGCCTTTTCAATTATTTTGCTTAGAAATGGGAGGTTTGATATGGGCCTATAATTGTTCATTTGTGATACATCTAGATTGTTCTTTTTAAGGAGTGGCTTGATAACAGCCGTCTTCAAGGCCTGTGGGAAGATACCTGACAGAAGAGATGTGTTGGTAATTAATAAAAGATCTGAGGCCAAGCAATCATAAACACGTTTGAAAAAATTTGTTGGAAGAATATCGAGGCAGCAGGAGGAGGATTTTAGGTGTTCTATAATGTCTTCTAAAATTTTGTGGTTGATCCGATTAAATTGTGTCATGGTGTATGGGGCTAATTTAGTTGGACAGCTGGCCTGTAGGTGCCCAGGACCGAGGGTAGAGGGGCTGAGCGACTGTCTAATTTTCAGGATTTTGTCAGTAAAGAAGGTGGAAAATTCATTACAGGCCCTGGTGGAGAGAAGTTCAGGTGCTACAGACACAGGGGGGTTTGTTAGCCTGTCGACAGTAGTGAACAGGGCTCGTGCATTGTTATTGTTTTTAGCAATGATTTCAGAAAAGAAGGCTTCCCTTGCGTTTTTCAGATTAAAGTTATAAATACGGAGTCTCTCTTTATAGATTTCGTAATGGACCTGGAGATTCGTTTTCCGCCATCTGCGTTCAGCTCTTCGACACTCTCTTTTTCCAGTTCTCACCAATAAAGCATTTCTCCACGGAGATCTTTTCTTACCTTCGACCACCTTCACCCTCATAGGAGCAATTGCATCAATAACATTTTTTGTTTTGATGTTGAAAAGATCAACAAGCTCATTCACCGAGACACCAGTGAGGACGGGTGTAGAGGAGAATGTCTGAATAAACAATTCACTGGTGTTTTCAGAGATACACCGCCTTGTTATGACTTCACTGAGAGTATTTATTTTTTCCATCGAGATAACACACTCAAAGAAAACACATGAATGGTCAGAGAGAGCAACGTCAATGACGCTAACTTTCGAAATGTTCAGACCCTTGGAAATAACTAAGTCCAGGGTGTGCCCTTTGTTGTGTGTGGGCTCCTTCACATGCTGTATGAGTTCAAAGTTATCAAGGACACAACATAGTTCTTTGGTTCCTCTGCCCTGGGGTTTGTCAACATGAATGTTAAAGTCACCGACAATAACTATACAGTCAAAGTCGACACATATAATAGACATTAGCACTGAAAAGTCATCAAAGAAGGTTGAACAGTATTTGGGTGGCCTATAAATATTTAGGAACAAAACTGGAGAGGAGGACTTTAGCTGCAGAGCCACATACTCAAATGAATCGAAGGATCCGAAAGATGCCTGCTTGCATTGGAGTGAATCATTAAACAAAATGGCTACGCCTCCTCCCCTTTTATTCACTCTAGCCTCACTCATGACACTAAAGTTGGGAGGGGCAGCTTCAATAAGAACAGTTCCACTGTTCACTTGATCAAGCCAAGTTTCAGTTAAAAACAAGCACTCCAGATTGTGCTTGATTATAAAATCATTGATTAAAAAGCTTTTCCCTGCCAATGACCTGATGTTTAGTAAAGCTAGATTAAGTTTATCATCAACCCTGGGTTTCAGAACATGTTGTAATTGTTTTGGAATAGGCGCTAGATTTGATATGTTTGCTGAAAAAGTTGGGTACTTCTTGTTTGTTCTTCTTCGCTCAGTTATCACAACAGAAATCTCTGCTTCCATCGTGGGCCCCGGCCGGTCCTGGGATGAATCATTATAGTAATTGTTTTCACAGCCTGGACCCAACAGATATCAGACGGAACTTGGTGTGTTTTGCAAATGAGTGACTGATGTCACTGTGCCTTTTCTAAGTTGTGGAGAGGGGCGTTGGGGGCGGGGGGGCGGGAGGGGAGAGGCTGGAGGGGGGGCGCGGCTTTGCGTAACTGACGGATGTGGAGGTAGGGGAGGCAATGGGGAGCTCCGGGAAATGGAGGTAGGGAGGGGTGTAAGCAATGGAGAGCTCCGGGAAATGGAGGTAGGGAGGGGTGTAAGCTCAAGCCTGTAGAAGGGGGGGGTATCTGGGGAGGAGATCAAGCTGGATGGGGTTTGGGGTGCAGGGGAAGGCTGATTTGATGGTGAAGGGGGATCTAAGGAGGAGATCGAGTTGGATGGGGTTTGGGGTGCAGGGGAAGGCTGATTTGATGGTGAAGGGGGATCTGGTGACTTTTCCTCCGAATGATGACGTCTCTCAGGCTGAAGGTCTTCCTGGAGCTGGGGGGGAGGGGGATCTTGTCTACGTTGCTCGCTGTTATCAGCTCGTTCAGATTCCTGTGGTCTGTTGGCCTTGACAGAGGGAACAGATGGGTGACGCAGGAAATAAAACAAGTTGGAGAGGAACAGTTGTACTCCTGACCTGTTAAGGAGGACTCCATTTCTCGTAAAAAAGTGTCTGCGGTCCCAGAAAAAGTTAAAATTGTCAATGAAACAAACAGAGCGGGCAGAGCATGTTGAGTAGAGAAACGTATTCAGATTCATCAATCTGCTAAATTTCTCATCTCCTCTTCGGATCGGTGGCAAAGGCCCACTGATGGTCACCTCAGCCTTCAGGTAGCTGACTGTGTTCAACAGGTCAATGAAGTCTTTCTTCAGGACCTCAGACTCACGTTTCACAACATCATTTGTTCCAATGTGCAACACAATGTTTTGGACATTTGGGTGCTCCTCCACAATATTCCCGATTCTTCTTGTCAAGTCTGACACTGTGTCGTTTGGATAGATCAGCACTTTAGTACTTGTACTGCTTCTCACATTCTTCAAAGTATAATCACCCACAATCAGAGTCTGAATTAATCGCTTAGGCACAGTTGGCTTTTGCTTTTGCCGTCTATTATCTGGGTTTTGTTCACTCCTTACCCTCCGGTGTTGGGGCATCCAATAGTCCTGGCCATCTGTTGGATGTCTAGTATCTTGTAGCAGTGGAATAAATCTGTTCTTCAGTTGAACACTTGGTTGGTCAAGGGGTCCGAAAGAAGTTTTCCCCTTCACAGTTCTCCAAGGCTGTCCTCTGTTCGGTGCCGGGGTAGATGAGGTGTTATGCTGGGATGGTAAGGCAGGCCACCCAGTGGCATCCAAAATCTCGCTGCGGTGGGCTCTGCCTGACATCCGTTCCCCCTTCTCGCGGGGTGATTTATTCAGCATACGGGCGTCTTGAGTGTCATCAGGTCCGCGTTTATGAATCCATGGCAAAGTGGTGTCGTTCCCACACTGTCCATTCACTTCCGCGTTCAGTTCTAAGCGATTAATTTTGCTCTCTATGACATAAATCTTCTGTAAAAGTTTAGCGTAGTCGTCTGTTGGAAAAGGAGGCATCTTGCAGTCTGCAATTTAGTACCGGAATTAGGATAGAAAGCAATAGATAGCGATAGCAATAGCAGAAGCGGGGGAGAGCAGGGAAAAAGCTGCTGCTGCTTCAAGGACTAGAACAGTGTGTTAGGGTTGAGTTAGTGTTAGGGCTAAGGTTAGGCCTATGGTTAGGGTTGGGGTTGAGGTTATCCCTAGGGTTAGAGTTAGAGCTAGAGATTGAGGAAGGTAGAGTCAAGGTGAGACAGTCTGTACGGACTGAACTCACCCCCGCCGGATCGGGCTAGTACACTCTATCTCCCCCAACTCCCTCATTTCCATGAGGGAAGACAGGGGAGAAGAGATGGGAGGAGTATATATATTTAATATATATTTTTTTAGTAAATAAATACATCGAGAGACTCACAGCTGGAGTGGGTTTTAATCTTTGTATTCAAGGTTGTTCCTCCTCTTTTGATTCCTCGCTGGTGGTGCGTCGTCTCCACCTAGTGGTCGTTTTGTGAAGAAGAGTTATAGAAATAGAAATAGAAATACTCTATTGTTCCCAGGTTGGGAAATTGCATTAATAGGTAAGTAATAATAATAATAACAATAATAATAGGTAATTGCAATAGTTGGTAAGGTAATCTATATTTAATTTATTTATTTATATTTGTATATTTATTTAGTCTATTTATTTATTCATTTTTGTTTATTTATTTATTTAGATAAAGAGGATCACAGCTGGAGTGAGTTTTTAGTCTTTGTGTTAAAGGCTGGTTGCCTTCTTTTGATTCTTCAGTGGTGGTCCATCGCCTCCATCTAGTGGTCGTTTTGTGAATAACAGTTGGAAAGGTAATATAAATGGGTTGTGTAGAGAGCCCGTTCTTTCGATGGCCCTGGCTCGGTTAGGTTCGTTAGAGTTATCTCGATGACCCCCCCCCCACCTCATCCAACGACTCGGTAGTTGAATAGGGGATCAAAGGCAGTTGCACTCGCCAATATCTAGTCGTCCGCAGCTCTCTTTTCCCATATTACCAAGAATGAAGTAAAACGAAATGGTTATCTGTCTTGTTGTGATATAACCGCTGATTTGGAGATATAGACTTGTTTTTCCTTTTCCCAAAGGTTTTCTTTGTTCCAAGATGAAGGTCAATCTAGTTTGAGTGAAGGTACTTCCAATGCATTGGTATATTTACTTATTTGAATAAAGACGAGTCACAGCTGGAGTGAGACTTTTCTTTTCCATTTCTATTTTAGTATAAACGTGCTATCGAAATATTAGGACACGTCATCAGTAGTGGACCCTGGGATCATAGGGTGTTTCTGGCCATTGTCACTATACACCCTCACCCAAGGGAGGCCCCCCCGAGAGTGATCAATTCTCAAGGTGTGTCGTTTCCGAAATGGAATTGGTATTGGGTTTAAGCTTTTTTAGGAGTGATCATTTGTTGAGGTAACGTCGAGGTAAGTAAAGGTAAGTAAAACACTTTTTAGGATACATTGTTTTGGTTATGGAGAGGAGGGGGCACATACTTTCCCCCTGACCAGCACAAACCAGTTGTTAACACCGCTAGGTAGCCCTGGTTTGGCCAATCAGGGCCGGAGCTTGGTTCTTGTCCTCTGTTGGGTCCAGATGAACTAGCAGAAAACTGGGGTCACGAAGGACCGAGGCCAGCCGTGACAAAGCACTGCCTCCACGGTCCCCCAATGCAGCTATCCTCAGCGATGGGTGTCCAGACCTAGGAAAGACCAAGACCAGCCCCGACCAGCGGTGCCTTCCCAGTCGGTCCCAGGGTAGGAAAGGCCAAGGCCAGCCGCGACTAAGCACTGCCTCCCTGGCCCCTCCAGGACCCCATGCGGAACAGCCTGTTAATAACAATTCCTGTGCCCCATACACCGCGCGACTACAGAGATTGTGTAGGGAGTTGACCTTAGAGAAGACTCAATGGCTTACTTTCCTCACCCAAAACAACAATTTCTTGGGGTAGTCTATTCTCGCCGTAGGTACTTCGGTAATGGGTTTTTTTGTGAAAAGTTTTCCGGATGAAATGCATGCTGGGTAATTGTCTTCTTCCTCCAATATGTCAAGTGTAGGTTAAGGTTAGGGTAGATTTAGGGGTAGAGTTAGCAGTTAACCTTAACGTTAGGTTTGAAGTAAATGGGAGGGGTTGCGGTTAGGGTTAAGGTTAGGGCTGAGGTTAGGGTTAGTTATAAGGTTACGGTTTAGGGTTAAGGTTAGGGTTAAGGTTAGGGTTACGGTTAGGGCTAAGGTTAGGGCTAAGGTTAGAGTAAGGGTTAAGGTTAGCGTTACGGTTAGGGTAAGGTTAGGGTTAGGGTTAGAGGTTAGGGGTTAGGGTTAAGATGAGGGCTGAGGTTAGGGTTAAGGTTAGGGCTGAGGTTAGGGTTAGGTTTAAGGTTAGGGATAAGGTTAGGGTTGGGGTTACGGCTGAGATTGGGGTTAAGGTTAGGGTTGAGGTTAGGGTTAGTGTTATGGATAAGGTTAGGTTAAGTGTTAGGGCCAAGGTTAGGGTTAAGGTTATGGTTAAGATTAGGGTTAGGGCTAGAATTAGGGTTAGGGCTAAGGTTAGGGTTAGGGTTATGGCTGAGGTTAGGGTTAAGGTTAGGTTTGAGGTTAGTGTTAAGGTTAGGGCCAAGGTTAGGTTTAGGGTTAAGGTTAGGGTTAGGGCTAAGGTTAGGGTTAGGGTTATGGCTGAGGCTAGGGTTAGGGCTAAAGTTAGGGCAAAGGTTAGAGTTAGGGTTAGCGTTAGAGTTAGGGTAGGGTTAGTGTTGGAGGTTAGGGTAGGCTTAGGGTTAGAGTTAGAGTAGGGGTTAGGGTTAGAGTTAGAGTAGGGGTTAGGGTTAGTGTTAAGGCTAAGGTTAGGGGTTGAGGTTAGTGTTAAGATTAGGGCCAAGGTAAGGGTTAGTGTTAGGATTGAGTTAGGGTTAGGGCTAAGGTTAGGCCTATGGTTAGGGTTGGGGTTGAGGTTATCCCTAGGGTTAGAGTTAGAGCTAGAGATTGAGGAAGGTAGAGTCAAGGTGAGACAGTCTGTACGGACTGAACTCACCCCCGCCGGATCGGGCTAGTACACTCTATCTCCCCCAACTCCCTCATTTCCATGAGGGAAGACAGGGGAGAAGAGATGGGAGGAGTATATATATTTAATATATATTTTTTTAGTAAATAAATACATCGAGAGACTCACAGCTGGAGTGGGTTTTAATCTTTGTATTCAAGGTTGTTCCTCCTCTTTTGATTCCTCGCTGGTGGTGCGTCGTCTCCACCTAGTGGTCGTTTTGTGAAGAAGAGTTATAGAAATAGAAATAGAAATACTCTATTGTTCCCAGGTTGGGAAATTGCATTAATAGGTAAGTAATAATAATAATAACAATAATAATAGGTAATTGCAATAGTTGGTAAGGTAATCTATATTTAATTTATTTATTTATATTTGTATATTTATTTAGTCTATTTATTTATTCATTTTTGTTTATTTATTTATTTAGATAAAGAGGATCACAGCTGGAGTGAGTTTTTAGTCTTTGTGTTAAAGGCTGGTTGCCTTCTTTTGATTCTTCAGTGGTGGTCCATCGCCTCCATCTAGTGGTCGTTTTGTGAATAACAGTTGGTAAGGTAATATAAATGGGTTGTGTAGAGAGCCCGTTCTTTCGATGGCCCTGGCTCGGTTAGGTTCGTTAGAGTTATCTCGATGACCCCCCCCCACCTCATCCAACGACTCGGTAGTTGAATAGGGGATCAAAGGCAGTTGCACTCGCCAATATCTAGTCATCCGCAGCTCTCTTTTCCCATATTACCAAGAATGAAGTAAAACGAAATGGTTATCTGTCTTGTTGTGATATAACCGCTGATTTGGAGATATAGACTTGTTTTTCCTTTTCCCAAAGGTTTTCTTTGTTCCAAGATGAAGGTCAATCTAGTTTGATTGAAGGTACTTCCAATGCATTGGTATATTTACTTATTTGAATAAAGACGAGTCACAGCTGGAGTGAGACTTTTCTTTTCCATTTCTATTTTAGTATAAACGTGCTATCGAAATATTAGGACACGTCATCAGTAGTGGACCCTGGGATCATAGGGTGTTTCTGGCCATTGTCACTATACACCCTCACCCGAGGGAGGCCCCCCCGAGAGTGATCAATTCTCAAGGTGTGTCGTTTCCGAAATGGAATTGGTATTGGGTTTAAGCTTTTTTAGGAGTGATCATTTGTTGAGGTAACGTCGAGGTAAGTAAAGGTAAGTAAAACACTTTTTAGGATACATTGTTTTGGTTATGGAGAGGAGGGGGCACATACTTACCCCCTGACCAGCACAAACCAGTTGTTAACACCGCTAGGTAGCCCTGGTTTGGCCAATCAGGGCCGGAGCTTGGTTCTTGTCCTCTGTTGGGTCCAGATGAACTAGCAGAAAACTGGGGTCACGAAGGACCGAGGCCAGCCGTGACAAAGCACTGCCTCCACGGTCCCCCAATGCAGCTATCCTCAGCGATGGGTGTCCAGACCTAGGAAAGACCAAGACCAGCCCCGACCAGCGGTGCCTTCCCAGTCGGTCCCAGGGTAGGAAAGGCCAAGGCCAGCCGCGACTAAGCACTGCCTCCCTGGCCCCTCCAGGACCCCATGCCGAACAGCCTGTTAATAACAATTCCTGTGCCCCATACACCGCGCGACTACAGAGATTGTGTAGGAAGTTGACCTTAGAGAAGACTCAATGGCTTACTTTCCTCACCCAAAACAACAATTTCTTGGGGTAGTCTATTCTCGCCGTAGGTACTTCGGTAATGGGTTTTTTTGTGAAAAGTTTTCCGGATGAAATGCATGCTGGGTAATTGTCTTCTTCCTCCAATATGTCAAGTGTAGGTTAAGGTTAGGGTAGATTTAGGGGTAGAGTTAGCAGTTAACCTTAACGTTAGGTTTGAAGTAAATGGGAGGGGTTGCGGTTAGGGTTAAGGTTAGGGCTGAGGTTAGGGTTAGGTATAAGGTTACGGTTTAGGGTTAAGGTTAGGGTTAAGGTTAGGGTTACGGTTAGGGCTAAGGTTAGGGCTAAGGTTAGAGTAAGGGTTAGGGTTAGCGTTACGGTTAGGGTAAGGTTAGGGTTAGGGTTAGAGGTTAGGGGTTAGGGGTTAGGGTTAAGATGAGGGCTGAGGTTAGGGTTAAGGTTAGGGCTGAGGTTAGGGTTAGGTTTAAGGTTAGGGATAAGGTTAGGGTTGGGGTTACGGCTGAGATTGGGGTTAAGGTTAGGGTTGAGGTTAGGGTTAGTGTTATGGATAAGGTTAGGTTAAGTGTTAGGGCCAAGGTTAGGGTTAAGGTTATGGTTAAGATTAGGGTTAGGGCTAGAAATAGGGTTAGGGCTAAGGTTAGGGTTAGGGTTATGGCTGAGGTTAGGGTTAAGGTTAGGTTCGAGGTTAGTGTTAAGGTTAGGGCCAAGGTTAGGGTTAGGGTTAAGGTTAGGGTTAGGGCTAAGGTTAGGGTTAGGGTTATGGCTGAGGCTAGGGTTAGGGCTAAAGTTAGGGCAAAGGTTAGAGTTAGGGTTAGCGTTAGAGTTAGGGTAGGGTTAGTGTTGGAGGTTAGGGTAGGCTTAGGGTTAGAGTTAGAGTAGGGGTTAGGGTTAGAGTTAGAGTAGGGGTTAGGGTTAGTGTTAAGGCTAAGGTTAGGGGTTGAGGTTAGTGTTAAGATTAGGGCCAAGGTAAGGGTTAGTGTTAGGGTTGAGTTAGGGTTAGGGCTAAGGTTAGGCCTATGGTTAGGGTTGGGTTCGTTAGAGTTATCTCGATGACCCCCCCCACCTCATCCAACGACTCGGTAGTTGAATAGGGGATCAAAGGCAGTTGCACTCGCCAATATCTAGTCATCCGCAGCTCTCTTTTCCCATATTACCAAGAATGAAGTAAAACGAAATGGTTATCTGTCTTGTTGTGATATAACCGCTGATTTGGAGATATAGACTTGTTTTTCCTTTTCCCAAAGGTTTTCTTTGTTCCAAGATGGAGGTCAATCTAGTTTGATTGAAGGTACTTCCAATGCATTGGTATATTTACTTATTTGAATAAAGACGAGTCACAGCTGGAGTGAGACTTTTCTTTTCCATTTCTATTTTAGTATAAACGTGCTATCGAAATATTAGGACACGTCATCAGTAGTGGACCCTGGGATCATAGGGTGTTTCTGGCCATTGTCACTATACACCCTCACCCAAGGGAGGCCCCCCCGAGAGTGATCAATTCTCAAGGTGTGTCGTTTCCGAAATGGAATTGGTATTGGGTTTAAGCTTTTTTAGGAGTGATCATTTGTTGAGGTAACGTCGAGGTAAGTAAAGGTAAGTAAAACACTTTTTAGGATACATTGTTTTGGTTATGGAGAGGAGGGGGCACATACTTACCCCCTGACCAGCACAAACCAGTTGTTAACACCGCTAGGTAGCCCTGGTTTGGCCAATCAGGGCCAGAGCTTGGTTCTTGTCCTCTGTTGGGTCCAGATGAACTAGCAGAAAACTGGGGTCACGAAGGACCGAGGCCAGCCGTGACAAAGCACTGCCTCCACGGTCCCCCAATGCAGCTATCCTCAGCGATGGGTGTCCAGACCTAGGAAAGACCAAGACCAGCCCCGACCAGCGGTGCCTTCCCAGTCGGTCCCAGGGTAGGAAAGGCCAAGGCCAGCCGCGACTAAGCACTGCCTCCCTGGCCCCTCCAGGACCCCATGCCGAACAGCCTGTTAATAACAATTCCTGTGCCCCATACACCGCGCGACTACAGAGATTGTGTAGGAAGTTGACCTTAGAGAAGACTCAATGGCTTACTTTCCTCACCCAAAACAACAATTTCTTGGGGTAGTCTATTCTCGCCGTAGGTACTTTGGTAATGGGTTTTTTTGTGAAAAGTTTTCCGGATGAAATGCATGCTGGGTAATTGTCTTCTTCCTCCAATATGTCAAGTGTAGGTTAAGGTTAGGGTAGATTTAGGGGTAGAGTTAGCAGTTAACCTTAACGTTAGGTTTGAAGTAAATGGGAGGGGTTGCGGTTAGGGTTAAGGTTAGGGCTGAGGTTAGGGTTAGGTATAAGGTTACGGTTTAGGGTTAAGGTTAGGGTTAAGGTTAGGGTTACGGTTAGGGCTAAGGTTAGGGCTAAGGTTAGAGTAAGGGTTAGGGTTAGCGTTACGGTTAGGGTAAGGTTAGGGTTAGGGTTAGAGGTTAGGGGTTAGGGGTTAGGGTTCAGATGAGGGCTGAGGTTAGGGTTAAGGTTAGGGCTGAGGTTAGGGTTAGGTTTAAGGTTAGGGATAAGGTTAGGGTTGGGGTTACGGCTGAGATTGGGGTTAAGGTTAGGGTTGAGGTTAGGGTTAGTGTTATGGATAAGGTTAGGTTAAGTGTTAGGGCCAAGGTTAGGGTTAAGGTTATGGTTAAGATTAGGGTTAGGGCTAGAATTAGGGTTAGGGCTAAGGTTAGGGTTAGGGTTATGGCTGAGGTTAGGGTTAAGGATAGGTTTGAGGTTAGTGTTAAGGTTAGGGCCAAGGTTAGGGTTAGGGTTAAGGTTAGGGTTAGGGCTAAGGTTAGGGTTAGGGTTATGGCTGAGGCTAGGGTTAGGGCTAAAGTTAGGGCAAAGGTTAGAGTTAGGGTTAGCGTTAGAGTTAGGGTAGGGTTAGTGTTGGAGGTTAGGGTAGGCTTAGGGTTAGAGTTAGAGTAGGGGTTAGGGTTAGAGTTAGAGTAGGGGTTAGGGTTAGTGTTAAGGCTAAGGTTAGGGGTTGAGGTTAGTGTTAAGATTAGGGCCAAGGTAAGGGTTAGTGTTAGGGTTGAGTTAGGGTTAGGGCTAAGGTTAGGCCTATGGTTAGGGTTGGGGTTGAGGTTATCCCTAGGGTTAGAGTTAGAGCTAGAGATTGAGGAAGGTAGAGTCAAGGTGAGACAGTCTGTACGGACTGAACTCAACCCCGCCGGATCGGGCTAGTACACTCTATCTCCCCCAACTCCCTCATTTCCATGAGGGAAGACAGGGGAGAAGAGATGGGAGGAGTATATATATTTAATATATATTTTTTTAGTAAATAAATACATCGAGAGACTCACCGCTGGAGTGGGTTTTAATCTTTGTATTCAAGGTTGTTCCTCCTCTTTTGATTCCTCGCTGGTGGTGCGTCGTCTCCACCTAGTGGTCGTTTTGTGAAGAAGAGTTATAGAAATAGAAATAGAAATACTCTATTGTTCCCAGGTTGGGAAATTGCATTAATAGGTAAGTAATAATAATAATAACAATAATAATAGGTAATTGCAATAGTTGGTAAGGTAATCTATATTTAATTTATTTATTTATATTTGTATATTTATTTAGTCTATTTATTTATTCATTTTTGTTTATTTATTTATTTAGATAAAGAGGATCACAGCTGGAGTGAGTTTTTAGTCTTTGTGTTAAAGGCTGGTTGCCTTCTTTTGATTCTTCAGTGGTGGTCCATCGCCTCCATCTAGTGGTCGTTTTGTGAATAACAGTTGGTAAGGTAATATAAATGGGTTGTGTAGAGAGCCCGTTCTTTCGATGGCCCTGGCTCGGTTAGGTTCGTTAGAGTTATCTCGATGACCCCCCCCACCTCATCCAACGACTCGGTAGTTGAATAGGGGATCAAAGGCAGTTGCACTCGCCAATATCTAGTCATCCGCAGCTCTCTTTTCCCATATTATCAAGAATGAAGTAAAACGAAATGGTTATCTGTCTTGTTGTGATATAACCGCTGATTTGGAGATATAGACTTGTTTTTCCTTTTCCCAAAGGTTTTCTTTGTTCCAAGATGAAGGTCAATCTAGTTTGATTGAAGGTACTTCCAATGCATTGGTATATTTACTAATTTGAATAAAGACGAGTCACAGCTGGAGTGAGACTTTTCTTTTCCATTTCTATTTTAGTATAAACGTGCTATCGAAATATTAGGACACGTCATCAGTAGTGGACCCTGGGATCATAGGGTGTTTCTGGCCATTGTCACTATACACCCTCACCCAAGGGAGGCCCCCCCGAGAGTGATCAATTCTCAAGGTGTGTCGTTTCCAAAATGGAATTGGTATTGGGTTTAAGCTTTTTTAGGAGTGATCATTTGTTGAGGTAACGTCGAGGTAAGTAAAGGTAAGTAAAACACTTTTTAGGATACATTGTTTTGGTTATGGAGAGGAGGGGGCACATACTTACCCCCTGACCAGCACAAACCAGTTGTTAACACCGCTAGGTAGCCCTGGTTTGGCCAATCAGGGCCGGAGCTTGGTTCTTGTCCTCTGTTGGGTCCAGATGAACTAGCAGAAAACTGGGGTCACGAAGGACCGAGGCCAGCCGTGACAAAGCACTGCCTCCACGGTCCCCCAATGCAGCTATCCTCAGCGATGGGTGTCCAGACCTAGGAAAGACCAAGACCAGCCCCGACCAGCGGTGCCTTCCCAGTCGGTCCCAGGGTAGGAAAGGCCAAGGCCAGCCGCGACTAAGCACTGCCTCCCTGGCCCCTCCAGGACCCCATGCCGAACAGCCTGTTAATAACAATTCCTGTGCCCCATACACCGCGCGACTACAGCGATTGTGTAGGAAGTTGACCTTAGAGAAGACTCAATGGCTTACTTTCCTCACCCAAAACAACAATTTCTTGGGGTAGTCTATTCTCGCCGTAGGTACTTCGGTAATGGGTTTTTTTGTGAAAAGTTTTCCGGATGAAATGCATGCTGGGTAATTGTCTTCTTCCTCCAATATGTCAAGTGTAGGTTAAGGTTAGGGTAGATTTAGGGGTAGAGTTAGCAGTTAACCTTAACGTTAGGTTTGAAGTAAATGGGAGGGGTTGCGGTTAGGGTTAAGGTTAGGGCTGAGGTTAGGGTTAGGTATAAGGTTACGGTTTAGGGTTAAGGTTAGGGTTAAGGTTAGGGTTACGGTTAGGGCTAAGGTTAGGGCTAAGGTTAGAGTAAGGGTTAGGGTTAGCGTTACGGTTAGGGTAAGGTTAGGGTTAGAGGTTAGGGGTTAGGGGTTAGGGTTAAGATGAGGGCTGAGGTTAGGGTTAAGGTTAGGGCTGAGGTTAGGGTTAGGTTTAAGGTTAGGGATAAGGTTAGGGTTGGGGTTACGGCTGAGATTGGGGTTAAGGTTAGGGTTGAGGTTAGGGTTAGTGTTATGGATAAGGTTAGGTTAAGTGTTAGGGCCAAGGTTAGGGTTAAGGTTATGGTTAAGATTAGGGTTAGGGCTAGAATTAGGGTTAGGGCTAAGGTTAGGGTTATGGCTGAGGTTAGGGTTAAGGTTAGGTTTGAGGTTAGTGTTAAGGTTAGGGCCAAGGTTAGGGTTAGGGTTAAGGTTAGGGTTAGGGCTAAGGTTAGGGTTAGGGTTATGGCTGAGGCTAGGGTTAGGGCTAAAGTTAGGGCAAAGGTTAGAGTTAGGGTTAGCGTTAGAGTTAGGGTAGGGTTAGTGTTGGAGGTTAGGGTAGGCTTAGGGTTAGAGTTAGAGTAGGGGTTAGGGTTAGAGTTAGAGTAGGGGTTAGGGTTAGTGTTAAGGCTAAGGTTAGGGGTTGAGGTTAGTGTTAAGATTAGGGCCAAGGTAAGGGTTAGTGTTAGGATTGAGTTAGGGTTAGGGCTAAGGTTAGGCCTATGGTTAGGGTTGGGGTTGAGGTTATCCCTAGGGTTAGAGTTAGAGCTAGAGATTGAGGAAGGTAGAGTCAAGGTGAGACAGTCTGTACGGACTGAACTCACCCCCGCCGGATCGGGCTAGTACACTCTATCTCCCCCAACAACCTCATTTCCATGAGGGAAGACAGGGGAAAAGAGATGGGAGGAGTATATATATTTAATATATTTTTTTTTAGTAAATAAATACATCGAGAGACTCACAGCTGGAGTGGGTTTTAATCTTTGTATTCAAGGTTGTTCCTCCTCTTTTGATTCCTCGCTGGTGGTGCGTCGTCTCCACCTAGTGGTCGTTTTGTGAAGAAGAGTTATAGAAATAGAAATAGAAATACTCTATTGTTCCCAGGTTGGGAAA
This sequence comes from Urophycis tenuis, assembly GCA_036785325.1. Lineage (NCBI taxonomy): Eukaryota > Metazoa > Chordata > Actinopteri > Gadiformes > Phycidae > Urophycis > Urophycis tenuis. The sequence continues at coordinate 2,673,912 of JAXIVH010000041.1, forward strand.
TTGCATTAATAGGTAAGTAATAATAATAATAATAGGTAATTGCAATAGTTGGTAAGGTAATCTATATTTAATTTATTTATGTATATTTGTATATTTATTTAGTCTATTTATTTATTCATTTTTGTTTATTTATTTATTTAGATAAAGAGGATCACAGCTGGAGTGAGTTTTTAGTCTTTGTGTTAAAGGCTGGTTGCCTTCTTTTGATTCTTCAGTGGTGGTCCATCGCCTCCATCTAGTGGTCGTTTTGTGAATAACAGTTGGTAAGGTAATATAAATGGGTTGTGTAGAGAGCCCGTTCTTTCGATCGCCCTGGCTCTGTTAGGTTCGTTAGAGTTATCTCGATGACCCCCCCCCACCTCATCCAACGACTCGGTAGTTGAATAGGGGATCAAAGGCAGTTGCACTCGCCAATATCTAGTCATCCGCAGCTCTCTTTTCCCATATTACCAAGAATGAAGTAAAACGAAATGGTTATCTGTCTTGTTGTGATATAACCGCTGATTTGGAGATATAGACTTGTTTTTCCTTTTCCCAAAGGTTTTCTTTGTTCCAAGATGAAGGTCAATCTAGTTTGATTGAAGGTACTTCCAATGCATTGGTATATTTACTTATTTGAATAAAGACGAGTCACAGCTGGAGTGAGACTTTTCTTTTCCATTTCTATTTTAGTATAAACGTGCTATCGAAATATTAGGACACGTCATCAGTAGTGGACCCTGGGATCATAGGGTGTTTCTGGCCATTGTCACTATACACCCTCACCCAAGGGAGGCCCCCCCGAGAGTGATCAATTCTCAAGGTGTGTCGTTTCCGAAATGGAATTGGTATTGGGTTTAAGCTTTTTTAGGAGTGATCATTTGTTGAGGTAACGTCGAGGTAAGTAAAGGTAAGTAAAACACTTTTTAGGATACATTGTTTTGGTTATGGAGAGGAGGGGGCACATACTTACCCCCTGACCAGCACAAACCAGTTGTTAACACCGCTAGGTAGCCCTGGTTTGGCCAATCAGGGCCGGAGCTTGGTTCTTGTCCTCTGTTGGGTCCAGATGAACTAGCAGAAAACTGGGGTCACGAAGGACCGAGGCCAGCCGTGACAAAGCACTGCCTCCACGGTCCCCCAATGCAGCTATCCTCAGCGATGGGTGTCCAGACCTAGGAAAGACCAAGACCAGCCCCGACCAGCGGTGCCTTCCCAGTCGGTCCCAGGGTAGGAAAGGCCAAGGCCAGCCGCGACTAAGCACTGCCTCCCTGGCCCCTCCAGGACCCCATGCCGAACAGCCTGTTAATAACAATTCCTGTGCCCCATACACCGCGCGACTACAGCGATTGTGTAGGAAGTTGACCTTAGAGAAGACTCAATGGCTTACTTTCCTCACCCAAAACAACAATTTCTTGGGGTAGTCTATTCTCGCCGTAGGTACTTCGGTAATGGGTTTTTTTGTGAAAAGTTTTCCGGATGAAATGCATGCTGGGTAATTGTCTTCTTCCTCCAATATGTCAAGTGTAGGTTAAGGTTAGGGTAGATTTAGGGGTAGAGTTAGCAGTTAACCTTAACGTTAGGTTTGAAGTAAATGGGAGGGGTTGCGGTTAGGGTTAAGGTTAGGGCTGAGGTTAGGGTTAGGTATAAGGTTACGGTTTAGGGTTAAGGTTAGGGTTAAGGTTAGGGTTACGGTTAGGGCTAAGGTTAGGGCTAAGGTTAGAGTAAGGGTTAGGGTTAGCGTTACGGTTAGGGTAAGGTTAGGGTTAGGGTTAGAGGTTAGGGGTTAGGGGTTAGGGTTAAGATGAGGGCTGAGGTTAGGGTTAAGGTTAGGGCTGAGGTTAGGGTTAGGTTTAAGGTTAGGGATAAGGTTAGGGTTGGGGTTACGGCTGAGATTGGGGTTAAGGTTAGGGTTGAGGTTAGGGTTAGTGTTATGGATAAGGTTAGGTTAAGTGTTAGGGCCAAGGTTAGGGTTAAGGTTATGGTTAAGATTAGGGTTAGGGCTAGAATTAGGGTTAGGGCTAAGGTTAGGGTTAGGGTTATGGCTGAGGTTAGGGTTAAGGTTAGGTTTGAGGTTAGTGTTAAGGTTAGGGCCAAGGTTAGGGTTAGGGTTAAGGTTAGGGTTAGGGCTAAGGTTAGGGTTAGGGTTATGGCTGAGGCTAGGGTTAGGGCTAAAGTTAGGGCAAAGGTTAGAGTTAGGGTTAGCGTTAGAGTTAGGGTAGGGTTAGTGTTGGAGGTTAGGGTAGGCTTAGGGTTAGAGTTAGAGTAGGGGTTAGGGTTAGAGTTAGAGTAGGGGTTAGGGTTAGTGTTAAGGCTAAGGTTAGGGGTTGAGGTTAGTGTTAAGATTAGGGCCAAGGTAAGGGTTAGTGTTAGGGTTGAGTTAGGGTTAGGGCTAAGGTTAGGCCTATGGTTAGGGTTGGGGTTGAGGTTATCCCTAGGGTTAGAGTTAGAGCTAGAGATTGAGGAAGGTAGAGTCAAGGTGAGACAGTCTGTACGGACTGAACTCACCCCCGCCGGATCGGGCTAGTACACTCTATCTCCCCCAACTCCCTCATTTCCATGAGGGAAGACAGGGGAGAAGAGATGGGAGGAGTATATATATTTAATATATATTTTTTTAGTAAATAAATACATCGAGAGACTCACCGCTGGAGTGGGTTTTAATCTTTGTATTCAAGGTTGTTCCTCCTCTTTTGATTCCTCGCTGGTGGTGCGTCGTCTCCACCTAGTGGTCGTTTTGTGAAGAAGAGTTATAGAAATAGAAATAGAAATACTCTATTGTTCCCAGGTTGGGAAATTGCATTAATAGGTAAGTAATAATAATAATAATAGGTAATTGCAATAGTTGGTAAGGTAATCTATATTTCATTTATTTATTTATATTTGTATATTTATTTAGTCTATTTATTTATTCATTTTTGTTTATTTATTTATTTAGATAAAGAGGATCACAGCTGGAGTGAGTTTTTAGTCTTTGTGTTAAAGGCTGGTTGCCTTCTTTTGATTCTTCAGTGGTGGTCCATCGCCTCCATCTAGTGGTCGTTTTGTGAATAACAGTTGGTAAGGTAATATAAATGGGTTGTGTAGAGAGCCCGTTCTTTCGATGGCCCTGGCTCGGTTAGGTTCGTTAGAGTTATCTCGATGACCCCCCCCTCACCTCATCCAACGACTCGGTTGTTGAATAGGGGATCAAAGGCAGTTGCACTCGCCAATATCAAGCTTAGATTTCCCCGCTTATAATGAGCCCATCCCCAAGCAATTTGGTTGCTCAGAGACAAAACTGTGTCAGGTTGACTGAAGTCTACCCAGCAGCTAAAAACATACCTTCAACGTTTCAATTAACATCAATCTTTCCTTACAGATCACAAATTAATTAGCTTAGTATTTCAACGACCAATGAGTCAATATAGTCTTGCCATACGCCGTTGGAAAGCTTAGATTTCCCCGCTTAAAATGAGCCCATCCGCGAGCAGTCTGCTTGCTCACAGACAAAACTGCGTCAGGTTGACTGAAGTCTACCCAGCAGCTAAAAACATACCTTCAACGTTTCAATTAAGATCAATCTTTCAATAAAGAACAGAAATTAATTAGCTTAGTATTTCAACGACCTATGACTCAATATAGTCTTGCCATACGCCGTTGGGAACCTTAGATTTCCCCGCTTAAAATGAGCCCATCCCCGAGCAATTTGGTTGCTCACAGACAAAACTGCGTCAGGTTGACTGAAGTCTACCCAGCAGCTAAAAACATACCTTCAACTTTTCAATGCACGCGTTTTTTTTGTAACACGTGTAGCTATGATAAAGGACACATGTTTTGGCCTGTTTTATTATTCATAGTTGGCTTAACAGTAATAGAATATTATTATATGCTATAAGTGACCAGACGTCCGAGATCAAAACTGGGAGCATAATCCCCGAGAAGGGGGAAAAAAAGGGTCAGCTATGTTTAAGTATATATATATATGTGTGTGTATATATGCGTGTGTGTGTGTGTATATATGTGCGTGTGTGTGTGTGTGTGTGTGTGTGTGTGTGTGTGTGTGTGTGTGTGTTTTAATCACTTACTTGGAACGGCATTATCCCACATCGCTGTGAAGGGATGGCGTTAACCAGGTGGGCGTGCAACCCCTCGAGAGAGTTGCTGCCTCACCGGCACTTGTACTTGTTCAGCCGGATGCAGTTCTTCACAACCACCTTCACAGAGACATACAGCTGTATGCCAGGGGGGTCATGTAACACACAACCTATTGCAAGGTCCTCATTTATGCTGGTGTCATTTTGAAATGTTACCATATACAAGTTTGAATGGTTTTGACACACGATGACTGCAGAGACAGCTGCAGGATGGCCCACGAAGCAGGACGGAGGGGGCCTGTGGCTGTGCGGGGAGGACCAGCGGTATGGGTGCTGCCGACACAGGGGGCGGGCGGGCCACAGGCTGACGCAGCAGGAGGCCTCGGCTGGAGGCGGGTGGGCGCAGGAGGCTTCGGCCGGGTGGAGGACGACAACGCAGTGGGCTGAACGGGCCGGTTGGTGGGAGTCACAGGCTCTGGCTCATCAACAAATAACCTGGAAATATAAAATACACACGTGATCAGTATTGATATTGATATCTTTTATAAGAACACTGTTCATACCGTTTACACTTTTTATACAACTGTTTATACAATGTCCATACTGTTTATTTATTAATGTTTATCACTGAAAAATAAAGGTGACTTGGTATGACTTGTGTGCTATTTTCTTTCCACAGCCAACAGAACACACATGAATCAGCTTATTATTTCGACGACCCATGGGCAAATATAGTCATGCCATACGTCGTTGGAAAGCTTAGATTTCCCCGTTTAAAATGAGCCCATCTCCGAGCAATTTGGTTGCTCACAGACAAATCTGCGTCAGGTTGACTGAAGTCTACACAGCAGCTAAAGACATACCTTCAACGTTTCAATTAACATCAATCTTTCCTTACAGAACACAAATTAATTAGCTTAGTATTTCAACGACCCATGAGTCAATATACTCTTGCCATACGCCGTTGGAAAGCTTAGATTTCCCCGCTTAAAATGAGCCCATCCGCGAGCAGTCTGGTTGATCACAGACTAAACTGCGTCAGGTTGACTGAAGTCTACCCAGCAGCTAAAAACATACCTTCAACGTTTAAATTAACATCAATCTTTCCTTACAGAACAGAAATTAATTAGCTTAGTATTTCAATGACCCATGAGTCAATATAGTCTTGCCATACGCCGTTGGAAAGGTTAGATTTCCCCGCTTAAAATGAGCCCATCCGCGAGCAGTCTGGTTGATCACAGACTAAACTGCGTCAGGTTGAATGAAGTCTACCCAGCAGCTAAAAACATACCTTTAACCTTTCAATTAACATCAATCTTTCCTTACAGAACCCAAATTAATTAGCTTAGTATTTCAACGACCCTTTGGTGAATATAGTCTTGCCATACGCCGTTGGAAAGCTTAGATTTCCCCGCTTATAATGAGCCCATCCCTGAGCAATTTGGTTGCTCAGAGACAAAACTGTGTCAGGTTGACTGAAGTCTACCCAGCAGCTAAAAACATACCTTCAACGTTTCAATTAACATCAATCTTTCCTTACAGATCACAAATTAATTAGCTTAGTATTTCAACGACCAATGAGTCAATATAGTCTTGCCATACGCCGTTGGAAAGCTTAGATTTCCCCGCTTAAAATGAGCCCATCCGCGAGCAGTCTGCTTGCTCACAGACAAAACTGCGTGAGATTGACTGAAGTCTACCCAGCAGCTAAAAACATACCTTCAACGTTTCAATTAAGATCAATCTTTCAATAAAGAACAGAAATTAATTAGCTTAGTATTTCAACGACCCATGACTCAATATAGTCTTGCCATACGCCGTTGGGAACCTTAGATTTCCCCGCTTAAAATGAGCCCATCCCCGAGCAATTTGGTTGCTCACAGACAAAACTGCGTCAGGTTCACTGAAGTCTACCCAGCAGCTAAAAACATACCTTCAACTTTTCAATTCACGCGTTTTTTTTGTAACACGTGTAGCTATGATAAAGGACACATGTTTTGGCCTGTTTTATTATTCATAGTTGGCTTAACAGTAATAGAATATTATTATATGCTATAAGTGACCAGACGTCCGAGATCAAAACTGGGAGCATAATCCCCGAGAAGGGGGAAAAAAAGGGTCAGCTATGTTTAAGTATATATATATATGTGTGTGTATATATAAGTGTGTGTGTGTGTGTGTATATATGCGCCTGCGCGCGTGTGTGTGTGTGTGTGTGTGTGTGTGTGTGTGTGTGTGTGTGTGTGTGTGTGTGTGTGTGTTTTAATCACTTACTTGGAACGGCATGATCCCATATCGCTGTGAAGGGATGGCGTTAACCAGGTGGGTGTGCAACCCCTCGAGAGAGTTGCTGCCTCGCCGGCACTTGTACTTGTTCAGCCGGATGCAGTTCTTCACAACCACCTTCACAGAGACATACAGCTGTATGCCAGGGGGGTCATGTAACACACAACCTATTGCAAGGTCCTCATTTATGCTGGTGTCATTTTGAAATGTTACCATATACAAGTTTGAATGGTTTTGACACACGATGACTGCAGAGACAGCTGCAGGATGGCCCACGAAGCAGGACGGAGGGGGCCTGTGGCTGTGCGGGGAGGACCAGCGGTATGGGTGCTGCCGACACAGGGGGCGGGCGGGCCACAGGCTGATGCAGCAGGAGGCCTCGGCTGGAGGCGGGTGGGCGCAGGAGGCTTCGGCCGGGTGGAGGACGACAACGCAGTGGGCTGAACGGGCCGGTTGGTGGGAGTCACAGGCTCTGGCTCATCAACAAATAACCTGGAAATATAAAATACACACGTGATCAGTATTGATATTGATATCTTTTATAAGAACACTGTTCATACCGTTTACACTTTTTATACAACTGTTTATACAATGTCCATACTGTTTATTTATTAATGTTTATCACTGAAAAATAAAGGTGACTTGGTATGACTTGTGTGCTATTTTCTTTCCACAGCCAACAGAACACACATGAATCAGCTTATTATTTCGACGACCCATGGGCAAATATAGTCATGCCATACGTCGTTGGAAAGCTTAGATTTCCCCGTTTAAAATGAGCCAATCTCCGAGCAATTTGGTTGCTCACAGACAAATCTGCGTCAGGTTGACTGAAGTCTACACAGCAGCTAAAGACATACCTTCAACGTTTCAATTAACATCAATCTTTCCTTACAGAACACAAATGAATTAGCTTAGTATTTCAACGACCCTTTAGTGAATATAGTCTTGCCATACGCCGTTGGAAAGCTTAGATTTCCCCGCTTAAAATGAGCCCATCCGCGAGCAGTCTGGTTGATCACAGACTAAACTGCGTCAGGTTGACTGAAGTCTACCCAGCAGCTAAAAACATAACTTCAACGTTTCAATTAACATCAATCTTTCCTTACAGAACACAAATTAATTAGCTTAGTATTTCAACGACCCTTTGGTGAATATAGTCTTGCCATACGCCGTTGGAAAGCTTAGATTTCCCCGCTTATAATGAGCCCATCCCCGAGCAAATTGGTTGCTCACAGAGAAAACTGTGTCAGGTTGAGTGAAGTCTACCCAGCAGCCAAAAACATACCTTTAACGTTTCAATTAACATCAATCTTTCCTTACAGAACACAAATTAATTAGCTTAGTATTTCAACGACCCATGAGTCAATATAGTCTTGCCATACGCCGTTGGAAAGCTTAGATTTCCCCGCTTAAAATGAGCCCATCCGCGAGCAGTCTGGTTGATCACAGACTAAACTGCGTCAGGTTGAATGAAGTCTACCCAGCAGCCAAAAACATACCTTTAACGTTTCAATTAACATCAATCTTTCCTTACAGAACACAAATTAATTAGCTTAGTATTTCAACGGCCCTTTGGTGAATATAGTCTTACCATACGCCGTTGAAAAGCTTAGATTTCCCTGCTTAAAATGAGCCCATCCGCCAGCAGTCTGGTTGATCACAGACAAAACTGTGTCAGGTTGAGTGAAGTCTACCCAGCAGCTAAAAACATACCTTCAACGTTTCAATTAACATCAATCTTTCCTTACAGAACACAAATTAATTATCTTAGTATTTCAACGACCCATGAGTCAATATAGTCTTGCCATACGCCGTTGGAAAGCTTAGATTTCCCCGCTTAAAATGAGCCCATCCCCAAGCAATTTGGTTGCTCAGAGACAAAACTGTGTCAGGTTGACTGAAGTCTACCCAGCAGCTAAAAACATACCTTCAACGTTTCAATTAACATCAATCTTTCCTTACAGATCACAAATTAATTAGCTTAGTATTTCAACGACCAATGAGTCAATATAGTCTTGCCATACGCCGTTGGAAAGCTTAGATTTCCCCGCTTAAAATGAGCCCATCCGCGAGCAGTCTGCTTGCTCACAGACAAAACTGCGTCAGGTTGACTGAAGTCTACCCAGCAGCTAAAAACATACCTTCAACGTTTCAATTAAGATCAATCTTTCAATAAAGAACAGAAATTAATTAGCTTAGTATTTCAACGACCCATGACTCAATATAATCTTGCCATACGCCGTTGGGAACCTTAGATTTCCCCGCTTAAAATGAGCCCATCCCCGAGCAATTTGGTTGCTCAAAGACAAAACTGCGTCAGGTTGACTGAAGTCTACCCAGCAGCTAAAAACATACCTTCAACTTTTCAATTCACGCGTTTTTTTTGTAATACGTGTAGCTATGATAAAGGACACATGTTTTGGCCTGTTTTATTATTCATAGTTGGCTTAACAGTAATAGAATATTATTATATGCTATAAGTGACCAGACGTCCGAGATCAAAACTGGGAGCATAATCCCCGAGAAGGGGGAAAAAAAGGGTCAGCTATGTTTAAGTATATATATATATGTGTGTGTATATATGCGTGTGTGTGTGTGTATATATGCGCGTGTGTGTGTGTGTGTGTGTGTGTGTGTGTGTGTGTGTGTTTTAATCACTTACTTGGAACGGCATGATCCCACATCGCTGTGAAGGGATGGCGTTAACCAGGTGGGCGTGCAACCCCTCGAGAGAGTTGCTGCCTCACCGGCACTTGTACTTTTTCAGCCGGATGCAGTTCTTCACAACCACCTTCACAGAGACATACAGCTGTATGCCAGGGGGGTCATGTAACACACAACCTATTGCAAGGTCCTCATTTATGCTGGTGTCATTTTGAAATGTTACCATATACAAGTTTGAATGGTTTTGACACACGATGACTGCAGAGACAGCTGCAGGATGGCCCACGAAGCAGGACGGAGGGGGCCTGTGGCTGTGCGGGGAGGACCAGCGGTATGGGTGCTGCCGACACAGGGGGCGGGCGGGCCACAGGCTGACGCAGCAGGAGGCCTCGGCTGGAGGCGGGTGGGCGCAGGAGGCTTCGGCCGGGTGGAGGACGAAAACGCAGTGGGCTGAACGGGCCGGTTGGTGGGAGTCACAGGCTCTGGCTCATCAACAAATAACCTGGAAATATAAAATACACACGTGATCAGTATTGATATTGATATCTTTTATAAGAACACTGTTCATACCGTTTACACTTTTTATACAACTGTTTATACAATGTCCATACTGTTTATTTATTAATGTTTATCACTGAAAAATAAAGGTGACTTGGTATGACTTGTGTGCTATTTTCTTTCCACAGCCAACAGAACACACATGAATCAGCTTATTATTTCGACGACCCATGGGCAAATATAGTCATGCCATACGTCGTTGGAAAGCTTAGATTTCCCCGTTTAAAATGAGCCCATCTCCGAGCAATTTGGTTGCTCACAGACAAATCTGCGTCAGGTTGACTGAAGTCTACACAGCAGCTAAAGACATACCTTCAACGTTTCAATTAACATCAATCTTTCCTTACAGAACACAAATGAATTAGCTTAGTATTTCAACGACCCTTTAGTGAATATGGACTTGCCGTACGCCGTTGGAAAGCTTAGATTTCCCCGCTTAAAATGAGCCCATCCGCGAGCAGTCTGGTTGATCACAGACTAAACTGCGTCAGGTTGACTGAAGTCTACCCAGCAGCTAAAAACATACCTTCAACTTTTCAATTCACGCGTTTTTTTTGTAATACGTGTAGCTATGATAAAGGACACATGTTTTGGCCTGTTTTATTATTCATAGTTGGCTTAACAGTAATAGAATATTATTATATGCTATAAGTGACCAGACGTCCGAGATCAAAACTGGGAGCATAATCCCCGAGAAGGGGGAAAAAAAGGGTCAGCTATGTTTAAGTATATATATATATGTGTGTGTATATATGCGTGTGTGTGTGTGTATATATGCGCGTGTGTGTGTGTGTGTGTGTGTGTGTGTGTGTGTTTTAATCACTTACTTGGAACGGCATGATCCCACATCGCTGTGAAGGGATGGCGTTAACCAGGTGGGCGTGCAACCCCTCGAGAGAGTTGCTGCCTCACCGGCACTTGTACTTGTTCAGCCGGATGCAGTTCTTCACAACCACCTTCACAGAGACATACAGCTGTATGCCAGGGGGGTCATGTAACACACAACCTATTGCAAGGTCCTCATTTATGCTGGTGTCATTTTGAAATGTTACCATATACAAGTTTGAATGGTTTTGACACACGATGACTGCAGAGACAGCTGCAGGATGGCCCACGAAGCAGGACGGAGGGGGCCTGTGGCTGTGCGGGGAGGACCAGCGGTATGGGTGCTGCCGACACAGGGGGCGGGCGGGCCACAGGCTGACGCAGCAGGAGGCCTCGGCTGGAGGCGGGTGGGCGCAGGAGGCTTCGGCCGGGTGGAGGACGACAACGCAGTGGGCTGAACGGGCCGGTTGGTGGGAGTCACAGGCTCTGGCTCATCAACAAATAACCTGGAAATATAAAATACACACGTGATCAGTATTGATATTGATATCTTTTATAAGAACACTGTTCATACCGTTTACACTTTTTATACAACTGTTTATACAATGTCCATACTGTTTATTTATTAATGTTTATCACTGAAAAATAAAGGTGACTTGGTATGACTTGTGTGCTATTTTCTTTCCACAGCCAACAGAACACACATGAATCAGCTTATTATTTCGACGACCCATGGGCAAATATAGTCATGCCATACGTCGTTGGAAAGCTTAGATTTCCCCGTTTAAAATGAGCCCATCTCCGAGCAATTTGGTTGCTCACAGACAAATCTGCGTCAGGTTGACTGAAGTCTACACAGCAGCTAAAGACATACCTTCAACGTTTCAATTAACATCAATCTTTCCTTACAGAACACAAATGAATTAGCTTAGTATTTCAACGACCCTTTAGTGAATATAGACTTGCCATACGCCGTTGGAAAGCTTAGATTTCCCCGCTTAAAATGAGCCCATCCGCGAGCAGTCTGGTTGATCACAGACTAAACTGCGTCAGGTTGACTGAAGTCTACCCAGCAGCTAAAAACATACCTTCAACTTTTCAATTCACGCGTTTTTTTTGTAATACGTGTAGCTATGATAAAGGACACATGTTTTGGCCTGTTTTATTATTCATAGTTGGCTTAACAGTAATAGAATATTATTATATGCTATAAGTGACCAGACGTCCGAGATCAAAACTGGGAGCATAATCCCCGAGAAGGGGGAAAAAAAGGGTCAGCTATGTTTAAGTATATATATATATGTGTGTGTATATATGCGAGTGTGTGTGTGTGTGTGTATATATGCGCGCGCGCGTGTGTGTGTGTGTGTGTGTGTGTGTGTGTGTGTGTGTGTGTGTGTGTGTGTGTGTGTGTTTGTGTGTTTTAATCACTTACTTGGAACGGCATGATCCCATATCGCTGTGAAGGGATGGCGTTAACCAGGTGGGCGTGCAACCCCTCGAGAGAGTTGCTGCCTCGCCGGCACTTGTACTTGTTCAGCCGGATGCAGTTCTTCACAACCACCTTCACAGAGACATACAGCTGTATGCCAGGGGGGTCCTGTAACACACAACCTATTGCAAGGTCCTCATTTATGCTGGTGTCATTTTGAAATGTTACCATATACAAGTTTGAATGGTTTTGACACACGATGACTGCAGAGACAGCTGCAGGATGGCCCACGAAGCAGGACGGAGGGGGCCTGTGGCTGTGCGGGGAGGACCAGCGGTATGGGTGCTGCCGACACAGGGGGCGGGCGGGCCACAGGCTGATGCAGCAGGAGGCCTCGGCTGGAGGCGGGTGGGCGCAGGAGGCTTCGGCCGGGTGGAGGACGACAACGCAGTGGGCTGAACGGGCCGGTTGGTGGGAGTCACAGGCTCTGGCTCATCAACAAATAACCTGGAAATATAAAATACACACGTGATCAGTATTGATATTGATATCTTTTATAAGAACACTGTTCATACCGTTTACACTTTTTATACAACTGTTTATACAATGTCCATACTGTTTATTTATTAATGTTTATCACTGAAAAATAAAGGTGACTTGGTATGACTTGTGTGCTATTTTCTTTCCACAGCCAACAGAACACACATGAATCAGCTTATTATTTCGACGACCCATGGGCAAATATAGTCATGCCATACGTCGTTGGGAAGCTTCGATTTCCCCGTTTAAAATGAGCCCATTTCGGAGCAATTTGGTTGCTCACAGACAAATCTGCGTCAGGTTGACTGAAGTCTACACAGCAGCTAAAGACATACCTTCAACGTTTCAATTAACATCAATCTTTCCTTACAGAACACAAATTAATTAGCTTAGTATTTCAACGACCCTTTAGTGAATATAGTCTTGCCATAAGCCGTTGGAAAGCTTAGATTTCCCCGCTTAAAATGAGCCCATCCGCGAGCAGTCTGGTTGATCACAGACTAAACTGCGTCAGGTTGACTGAAGTCTACCCAGCAGCTAAAAACATACCTTCAACGTTTCAATTAACATCAATCTTTCCATAAAGAACAGAAATTAATTAGCTTAGTATTTCAACGACCCATGACTCAATATAGTCTTGCCATACGCCGTTGGGAACCTTAGATTTCCCCGCTTAAAATGAGCCCATCCGCGAGCAATTTAGTTGCTCACAGACTAAACTGCGTCAGGTTGAATGAAGTCTACCTAGCAGCTAAAAACATACCTTAAACTTTTCAATTCACGCGTTTTTTTTGTAATACGTGTAGCTATGATAAAGGACACATGTTTTGGCCTGTTTTATTATTCATAGTTGGCTTAACAGTAATAGAATATTATTATATGCTATAAGTGACCAGACGTCCGAGATCAAAACTGGGAGCATAATCCCCGAGAAGGGGGAAAAAAAGGGTCAGCTATGTTTAAGTATATATATATATGTGTGTGTATATATAAGTGTGTGTGTGTGTGTATATATGCGCGCGTGTGTGTGTGTGTGTGTGTGTGTGTGTGTGTGTGTGTGTGTGTGTGTGTGTGTGTTTTAATCACTTACTTGGAACGGCATGATCCCACATCGCTGTGAAGGGACGGCGTTAACCAGGTGGGCGTGCAACCCCTCGAGAGAGTTGCTGCCTCACCGGCACTTGTACTTGTTCAGCCGGATGCAGTTCTTCACAACCGACTTCACAGAGACATACAGTTGTATGCCAGGGGGGTCATGTAACACACAACCTATTGCAAGGTCCTCATTTATGCTGGTGTCATTTTGAAATGTTACCATATACAAGTTTGAATGGTTTTGACACACGATGACTGCAGAGACAGCTGCAGGATGGCCCACGAAGCAGGACGGAGGGGGCCTGTGGCTGTGCGGGGAGGACCAGCGGTATGGGTGCTGCCGACACAGGGGGCGGGCGGGCCACAGGCTGACGCAGCAGGAGGCCTCGGCTGGAGGCGGGTGGGCGCAGGAGGCTTCGGCCGGGTGGAGGACGACAACGCAGTGGGCTGAACGGGCCGGTTGGTGGGAGTCACAGGCTCTGGCTCATTAACAAATAACCTGGAAATATAAAATACACACGTGATCAGTATTGATATTGATATCTTTTATAAGAACACTGTTCATACCGTTTACACTTTTTATACAACTGTTTATACAATGTCCATACTGTTTATTTATTAATGTTTATCACTGAAAAATAAAGGTGACTTGGTATGACTTGTGTGCTATTTTCTTTCCACAGCCAACAGAACACACATGAATCAGCTTATTATTTCGACGACCCATGGGCAAATATAGTCATGCCATATGTCGTTGGAAAGCTTAGATGTCCCCGTTTAAAATGAGCCCATCTCCGAGCAATTTGGTTGCTCACAGACAAATCTGCGTGAGGTTGACTGAAGTCTACAAAGCAGCTAAAGACATACCTTCAACGTTTCAATTAACATCAATCTTTCCTTACAGAACACAAATTAATTAGCTTAGTATTTCAACGACCCTTTAGTGAATATAGTCTTGCCATACGCCGTTGGAAAGCTTAGATTTCCCCGCTTAAAATGAGCCCATCCTCGAGCAGTCTGGTTGATCACAGACTAAACTGCGTCAGGTTGACTGAAGTCTACCCAGCAGCTAAAAACATACCTTCAACGTTTCAATTAACATCAATCTTTCCTTACAGAACACAAATTAATTAGCTTAGTATTTCAACGACCCATGAGTCAATATAGTCTTGCCATACGCCGTTGGAAAGCTTAGATTTCCCCGCTTAAAATGAGCCCATCCGCGAGCAGTCTGGTTGATCACAGACTAAACTGCGTCAGGTTGAATGAAGTCTACCCAGCAGCTAAAAACATACCTTTAACGTTTCAATTAACATCAATCTTTCCTTACAGAACACAAATTAATTAGCTTAGTATTTCAACGGCCCTTTGGTGAATATAGTCTTGCCATACGCCGTTGGAAAGCGTAGATTTCCCCGCTTATAATGAGCCCATCCCCGAGCAATTTGGTTGCTCACAGACAAATCTGCGTCAGGTTGACTGAAGTCTACACAGCAGCTAAAGACATACCTTCAACGTTTCAATTAACATCAATCTTTCCTTACAGAACACAAATTAATTAGCTTAGTATTTCAACGACCCATGAGTCAATATAGTCTTTCCATACGCCGTTGGAAAGCTTAGATTTCCCCGCTTAAAATGAGCCCATCCGCGAGCAGTCTGGTTGATCACAGACTAAACTGCGTCAGGTTGAATGAAGTCTACCCAGCAGCTAAAAACATACCTTTAACGTTTCAATTGACATCAATCTTTCCTTACAGAACACAAATTAATTAGCTTAGTATTTCAACGGGCCATTGGTGAATATAGTCTTGCCATACGCCGTTGAAAAGCTTAGATTTCCCCGCTTAAAATGAGCCCATCCGCGAGCAGTCTGGTTGATCACAGACTAAACTGCGTCAGGTTGACTGAAGTCTACCCAGCAGCTAAAAACATACCTTCAACGTTTCAATTAACATCAATCTTTCCTTACAGAACACAAATTAATTAGCTTAGTATTTCAACGACCCATGAGTCAATATAGTCTTGCCATACGCCGTTGGAAAGCTTAGATTTCCCCGCTTAAAATGAGCCCATCCGCGAGCAGTCTGCTTGCTCAGAGACAAAACTGCGTCAGGTTGACTGAAGTCTACCCAGCAGCTAAAAACATACCTTCAACGTTTCAATTAAGATCAATCTTTCAATAAAGAACAGAAATTAATTAGCTTAGTATTTCAACGACCCATGACTCAATATAGTCTTGCCATACGCCGTTGGGAACCTTAGATTTCCCCGCTTAAAATGAGCCCATCCTCGAGCAGTCTGGTTGCTCACAGACAAAACTGCGTCAGGTTGACTGAAGTCTACCCAGCAGCTAAAAACATACCTTCAACTTTTCAATTCACGCGTTTTTTTTGTAACACGTGTAGCTATGATAAAGGACACATGTTTTGGCCTGTTTTATTATTCATAGTTGGCTTAACAGTAATAGAATATTATTATATGCTATAAGTGACCAGACGTCCGAGATCAAAACTGGGAGCATAATCCCCGAGAAGGGGGAAAAAAAGGGTCAGCTATGTTTAAGTATATATATATATGTGTGTGTATATATAAGTGTGTGTGTGTGTGTGTGTATATATGCGCGCGCGCGTGTGTGTGTGTGTGTGTGTGTGTGTGTGTGTGTGTGTGTGTTTTAATCACTTACTTGGAACGGCATGATCCCATATCGCTGTGAAGGGATGGCGTTAACCAGGTGGGCGGGCAACCCCTCGAGAGAGTTGCTGCCTCGCCGGCACTTGTACTTGTTCAGCCGGATGCAGTTCTTCACAACCACCTTCACAGAGACATACAGCTGTATGCCAGGGGGGTCCTGTAACACACAACCTATTGCAAGGTCCTCATTTATGCTGGTGTCATTTTGAAATGTTACCATATACAAGTTTGAATGGTTTTGACACACGATGACTGCAGAGACAGCTGCAGGATGGCCCACGAAGCAGGACGGAGGGGGCCTGTGGCTGTGCGGGGAGGACCAGCGGTATGGGTGCTGCCGACACAGGGGGCGGGCGGGCCACAGGCTGATGCAGCAGGAGGCCTCGGCTGGAGGCGGGTGGGCGCAGGAGGCTTCGGCCGGGTGGAGGACGACAACGCAGTGGGCTGAACGGGCCGGTTGGTGGGAGTCACAGGCTCTGGCTCATCAACAAATAACCTGGAAATATAAAATACACACGTGATCAGTATTGATATTGATATATTTTATAAGAACACTGTTCATACCGTTTACACTTTTTATACAACTGTTTATACAATGTCCATACTGTTTATTTATTAATGTTTATCACTGAAAAATAAAGGTGACTTGGTATGACTTGTGTGCTATTTTCTTTCCACAGCCAACAGAACACACATGAATCAGCTTATTATTTCGACGACCCATGGGCAAATATAGTCATGCCATACGTCGTTGGAAAGCTTAGATTTCCCCGTTTAAAATGAGCCCATCTCCGAGCAATTTGGTTGCTCACAGACAAATCTGCGTCAGGTTGACTGAAGTCTACACAGCAGCTAAAGACATACCTTCAACGTTTCAATTAACATCAATCTTTCCTTACAGAACACAAATTAATTAGCTTAGTATTTCAACGACCCTTTAGTGAATATAGTCTTGCCATACGCCGTTGGAAAGCTTAGATTTCCCCGCTTAAAATGAGCCCATCCTCGAGCAGTCTGGTTGATCACAGACTAAACTGCGTCAGGTTGACTGAAGTCTACCCAGCAGCTAAAAACATACCTTCAACGTTTCAATTAACATCAATCTTTCCTTACAGAACACAAATTAATTAGCTTAGTATTTCAACGACCCATGAGTCAATATAGTCTTGCCATACGCCGTTGGAAAGCTTAGATTTCCCCGCTTAAAATGAGCCCATCCGCGAGCAGTCTGGTTGATCACAGACTAAACTGCGTCAGGTTGACTGAAGTCTACCCAGCAGCTAAAAACATACCTTTAACGTTTTAATTAACATCAATCTTTCCTTACAGAACACAAATTAATTAGCTTAGTATTTAAACGACCCATGAGTCAATATAGTCTTGCCATACGCCGTTGGAAAGCTTAGATTTCCCCGCTTAAAATGAGCCCATCCGCGAGCAGTCTGGTTGATCACAGACTAAACTGCGTCAGGTTGACTGAAGTCTACCCAGCAGCTAAAAACATACCTTCAACGTTTCAATTAACATCAATCTTTCCTTACAGAACACAAATTAATTAGCTTAGTATTTCAACGACCCATGAGTCGATATAGTCTTGCCATACGCCGTTGGAAAGCTTAGATTTCCGCGCTTAAAATGAGCCCATCCGCGAGCAGTCTGGTTGATAACAGACTAAACTGCGTCAGGTTGACTGAAGTCTACCCAGCAGTTAAAAACATACCTTCAACGTTTCAATTAACATCAATCTTTCCTTACAGAATACAAATTAATTAGCTTAGTATTTCAACGACCCTTTGGTGAATATAGTCTTGCCATACGCCGTTGGAAAGCTTAGATTTCCCCGCTTATAATGAGCCCATCCCCGAGCAATTTGGTTGCTCACAGACTAAACTGCGTCAGGTTGACTGAAGTCTACCCAGCAGCTAAAAACATACCTTCAACGTTTCAATTAACATCAATCTTTCCTTACAGAACACAAATTAATTAGCTTAGTATTTCAACGACCCATGAGTCAATATAGTCTTGCCATACGCCGTTGGAAAGCTTAGATTTCCCCGCTTAAAATGAGCCCATCCGCGAGCAGTCTGGTTGATCACAGACTAAACTGCGTCAGGTTGAATGAAGTCTACCCAGCAGCCAAAAACATACCTTTAACGTTTCAATTAACATCAATCTTTCCTTACAGAACACAAATTAATTAGCTTAGTATTTCAACGGCCCTTTGGTGAATATAGTCTTACCATACGCCGTTGAAAAGCTTAGATTTCCCTGCTTAAAATGAGCCCATCCGCCAGCAGTCTGGTTGATCACAGACTAAACTGCGTCAGGTTGACTGAAGTCTACCCAGCAGCTAAAAACATACCTTAAACGTTTCAATTAACATCAATCTTTCCTTACAGAACACAAATTAATTAGCTTAGTATTTCAACGACCCTTTGGTGAATATAGTCTTGCCATACGCCGTTGGAAAGCTTAGATTTCCCCGCTTATAATGAGCCCATCCCCGAGCAATTTGGTTGCTCACAGACAAATCTGCGTCAGGTTGACTGAAGTCTACACAGCAGCTAAAGACATACCTTCAACGTTTCAATTAACATCAATCTTTCCTTACAGAACACAAATTAATTAGCTTAGTATTTAAACGACCCATGAGTCAATATAGTCTTGCCATACGCCGTTGGAAAGCTTAGATTTCCCCGCTTAAAATGAGCCCATCCGCGAGCAGTCTGGTTGATCACAGACTAAACTGCGTCAGGTTGACTGAAGTCTACCCAGCAGCTAAAAACATACCTTCAACGTTTCAATTAACATCAATCTTTCCTTACAGAACACAAATTAATTAGCTTAGTATTTCAACGACCCATGAGTCGATATAGTCTTGCCATACGCCGTTGGAAAGCTTAGATTTCCCCGCTTAAAATGAGCCCATCCGCGAGCAGTCTGGTTGATCACAGACTAAACTGCGTCAGGTTGACTGAAGTCTACCCAGCAGCTAAAAACATACCTTCAACGTTTCAATTAACATCAATCTTTCCTTACAGAACACAAATTAATTAGCTTAGTATTTCAATGACCCATGAGTCAATATAGTCTTGCCATACGCCGTTGGAAAGCTTAGATTTCCCCGCTTAAAATGAGCCCATCCGCGAGCAGTCTGGTTGATCACAGACTAAACTGCGTCAGGTTGAATGAAGTCTACCCAGCAGCTAAAAACATACCTTTAACGTTTCAATTAACATCAATCTTTCCTTACAGAACACAAATTAATTAGCTTAGTATTTCAACGACCCTTTGGTGAATATAGTCTTGCCATACGCCGTTGGAAAGCTTAGATTTCCCCGTTTATAATGAGCCCATCCCTGAGCAATTTGGTTGCTCACAGACTAAACTGCGTCAGGTTGACTGAAGTCTACCCAGCAGCTAAAAACATACCTTCAACGTTTCAATTAACATCAATCTTTCCTTACAGAACACAAATTAATTAGCTTAGTATTTCAACGACCCATGAGTCAATATAGTCTTGCCATACGCCGTTGGAAAGCTTAGATTTCCCCGCTTAAAATGAGCCCATCCGCGAGCAGTCTGCTTGCTCACAGACAAAACTGCGTCAGGTTGACTGAAGTCTACCCAGCAGCTAAAAACATACCTTCAACGTTTCAATTAAGATCAATCTTTCAATAAAGAACAGAAATTAATTAGCTTAGTATTTCAACGACCCATGACTCAAAATAATCTTGCCATACGCCGTTGGGAACCTTAGATTTCCCCGCTTAAAATGAGCCCATCCCCGAGCAATTTGGTTGCTCACAGACAAAACTGCGTCAGGTTGACTGAAGTCTACCCAGCAGCTAAAAACATACCTTCAACTTTTCAATTCACGCGTTTTTTTTGTAATACGTGTAGCTATGATAAAGGACACATGTTTTGGCCTGTTTTATTATTCATAGTTGGCTTAACAGTAATAGAATATTATTATATGCTATAAGTGACCAGACGTCCGAGATCAAAACTGGGAGCATAATCCCCGAGAAGGGGGAAAAAAAGGGTCAGCTATGTTTAAGTATATATATATATGTGTGTGTATATATGCGTGTGTGTGTGTGTGTATATGCGCGTGTGTGTGTGTGTGTGTGTGTGTGTGTGTGTTTTAATCACTTACTTGGAACGGCATGATCCCACATCGCTGTGAAGGGATGGCGTTAACCAGGTGGGCGTGCAACCCCTCGAGAGAGTTGCTGCCTCACCGGCACTTGTACTTGTTCAGCCGGATGCAGTTCTTCACAACCACCTTCACAGAGACATACAGCTGTATGCCAGGGGGGTCATGTAACACACAACCTATTGCAAGGTCCTCATTTATGCTGGTGTCATTTTGAAATGTTACCATATACAAGTTTGAATGGTTTTGACACACGATGACTGCAGAGACAGCTGCAGGATGGCCCACGAAGCAGGACGGAGGGGGCCTGTGGCTGTGCGGGGAGGACCAGCGGTATGGGTGCTGCCGACACAGGGGGCGGGCGGGCCACAGGCTGACGCAGCAGGAGGCCTCGGCTGGAGGCGGGTGGGCGCAGGAGGCTTCGGCCGGGTGGAGGACGACAACGCAGTGGGCTGAACGGGCCGGTTGGTGGGAGTCACAGGCTCTGGCTCATCAACAAATAACCTGGAAATATAAAATACACACGTGATCAGTATTGATATTGATATCTTTTATAAGAACACTGTTCATACCGTTTACACTTTTTATACAACTGTTTATACAATGTCCATACTGTTTATTTATTAATGTTTATCACTGAAAAATAAAGGTGACTTGGTATGACTTGTGTGCTATTTTCTTTCCACAGCCAACAGAACACACATGAATCAGCTTATTATTTCGACGACCCATGGGCAAATATAGTCATGCCATACGTCGTTGGAAAGCTTAGATTTCCCCGTTTAAAATGAGCCCATCTCCGAGCAATTTGGTTGCTCACAGACAAATCTGCGTCAGGTTGACTGAAGTCTACACAGCAGCTAAAGACATACCTTCAACGTTTCAATTAACATCAATCTTTCCTTACAGAACACAAATTAATTAGCTTAGTATTTCAACGACCCTTTAGTGAATATAGTCTTGCCATAAGCCGTTGGAAAGCTTAGATTTCCCCGCTTAAAATGAGCCCATCCTCGAGCAGTCTGGTTGATCACAGACTAAACTGCGTCAGGTTGACTGAAGTCTACCCAGCAGCTAAAAACATACCTTCAACGTTTCAATTAACATCAATCTTTCCTTACAGAACACAAATTAATTAGCTTAGTATTTCAACGACCCATGAGTCAATATACTCTTGCCATACGCCGTTGGAAAGCTTAGATTTCCCCCCTTAAAATGAGCCCATCCGCGAGCAGTCTGGTTGATCACAGACTAAACTGCGTCAGGTTGACTGAAGTCTACCCAGCAGCTAAAAACATACCTTCAACGTTTCAATTAACATCAATCTTTCCTTACAGAACACAAATTAATTAGCTTAGTATTTCAATGACCCATGAGTCAATATAGTCTTGCCATAGGCGGTTGGAAAGCTTAGATTTCCCCGCTTAAAATGAGCCCATCCGCGAGCAGTCTGGTTGATCACAGACTAAACTGCGTCAGGTTGAATGAAGTCTACCCAGCAGCTAAAAACATACCTTTAACGTTTCAATTAACATCAATCTTTCCTTACAGAACACAAATTAATTAGCTTAGTATTTCAAAGGCCCTTTGGTGTATATAGTCTTGCCATACGCCGTTGAAAAGCTTAGATTTCCCCGCTTATAATGAGCCCATCCCCAAGCAATTTGGTTGCTCAGAGACAAAACTGTGTAAGGTTGACTGAAGTCTACCCAGCAGCTAAAAACATACCTTCAACGTTTCAATTAACATCAATCTTTCCTTACAGATCACAAATTAATTAGCTTAGTATTTCAACGACCAATGAGTCAATATAGTCTTGCCATACGCCTTTGGAAAGCTTAGATTTCCCCGCTTAAAATGAGCCCATCCGCGAGCAGTCTGCTTGCTCACAGACAAAACTGCGTCAGGTTGACTGAAGTCTACCCAGCAGCTAAAAACATACCTTCAACGTTTCAATTAAGATCAATCTTTCAATAAAGAACAGAAATTAATTAGCTTAGTATTTCAACGACCCATGACTCAATATAGTCTTGCCATACGCCGTTGGGAACCTTAGATTTCCCCGCTTAAAATGAGCCCATCCCCGAGCAATTTGGTTGCTCACAGACAAAACTGCGTCAGGTTGACTGAAGTCTACCCAGCAGCTAAAAACATACCTTCAACTTTTCAATTCACGCGTTTTTTTTGTAACACGTGTAGCTATGATAAAGGACACATGTTTTGGCCTGTTTTATTATTCATAGTTGGCTTAACAGTAATAGAATATTATTATATGCTATAAGTGACCAGACGTCCGAGATCAAAACTGGGAGCATAATCCCCGAGAAGGGGGAAAAAAAGGGTCAGCTATGTTTAAGTATATATATATATGTGTGTGTATATATGCGTGTGTGTGTGTGTATATATGCGCGTGTGTGTGTGTGTGTGTGTGTGTGTATGTGTGTGTGTGTGTGTGTGTGTTTCAATCACTTACTTGGAACGGCATAATCCCACATCGCTGTGAAGGGATGGCGTTAACCAGGTGGGCGTGCAACCCCTCGAGAGAGTTGCTGCCTCACCGGCACTTGTACTTGTTCAGCCGGATGCAGTTCTTCACAACCACCTTCACAGAGACATACAGCTGTATGCCAGGGGGGTCATGTAACACACAACCTATTGCAAGGTCCTCATTTATGCTGGTGTCATTTTGAAATGTTACCATATACAAGTTTGAATGGTTTTGACACACGATGACTGCAGAGACAGCTGCAGGATGGCCCACGAAGCAGGACGGAGGGGGCCTGTGGCTGTGCGGGGAGGACCAGCGGTATGGGTGCTGCCGACACAGGGGGCGGGCGGGCCACAGGCTGACGCAGCAGGAGGCCTCGGCTGGAGGCGGGTGGGCGCAGGAGGCTTCGGCCGGGTGGAGGACGACAACGCAGTGGGCTGAACGGGCCGGTTGGTGGGAGTCACAGGCTCTGGCTCATCAACAAATAACCTGGAAATATAAAATACACACGTGATCAGTATTGATATTGATATCTTTTATAAGAACACTGTTCATACCGTTTACACTTTTTATACAACTGTTTATACAATGTCCATACTGTTTATTTATTAATGTTTATCACTGAAAAATAAAGGTGACTTGGTATGACTTGTGTGCTATTTTCTTTCCACAGCCAACAGAACACACATGAATCAGCTTATTATTTCGACGACCCATGGGCAAATATAGTCATGCCATACGTCGTTGGAAAGCTTAGATTTCCCCGTTTAAAATGAGCCCATCTCCGAGCAATTTGGTTGCTCACAGACAAATCTGCGTCAGGTTGACTGAAGTCTACACAGCAGCTAAAGACATACCTTCAACGTTTCAATTAACATCAATCTTTCCTTACAGAACACAAATTAATTATCTTAGTATTTCAACGACCCATGAGTCAATATAGTCTTGCCATACGCCGTTGAAAAGCTTAGATTTCCCCGCTTATAATGAGCCCATCCCCAAGCAATTTGGTTGCTCAGAGACAAAACTGTGTCAGGTTGACTGAAGTCTACCCAGCAGCTAAAAACATACCTTCAACGTTTCAATTAACATCAATCTTTCCTTACAGAACACAAATTAATTAGCTTAGTATTTAAACGACCCATGAGTCAATATAGTCTTGCCATACGCCGTTGGAAAGCTTAGATTTCCCCGCTTAAAATGAGCCCATCCGCGAGCAGTCTGGTTGATGACAGACTAAACTGCGTCAGGTTGACTGAAGTCTACCCAGCAGCTAAAAACATACCTTCAACGTTTCAATTAACATCAATCTTTCCTTACAGAACACAAATTAATTAGCTTAGTATTTCAACGACCCATGAGTTAATATAGTCTTGCCATACGCCGTTGGAAAGCTTAGATTTCCCCGCTTAAAATGAGCCCATCCGCGAGCAGTCTGGTTGATCACAGACTAAACTGCGTCAGGTTGACTGAAGTCTACCCAGCAGCTAAAAACATACCTTCAACGTTTCAATTAACATCAATCTTTCCTTACAGAACACAAATTAATTAGCTAAGTATTTCAACGACCCTTTGGTGAATATAGTCTTGCCATACGCCGTTGGAAAGCTTAGATTTCCCCGCTTATAATGAGCCCATCCCCGAGCAATTTGGTTGCTCACAGACTAAACTGTGTCAGGTTGACTGAAGTCTACCCAGCAGCTAAAAACATACCTTCAACGTTTCAATTAACATCAATCTTTCCTTACAGAACACAAATTAATTAGCTTAGTATTTCAACGACCCATGAGTCAATATAGTCTTGCCATACGCCGTTGGAAAGCTTAGATTTCCCCGCTTAAAATGAGCCCATCCGCGAGCAGTCTGGTTGATCACAGACTAAACTGCGTCAGGTTGAATGAAGTCTACCCAGCAGCCAAAAACATACCTTTAACGTTTCAATTAACATCAATCTTTCCTTACAGAACACAAATTAATTAGCTTAGTATTTCAACGGCCCTTTGGTGAATATAGTCTTACCATACGCCGTTGAAAAGCTTAGATTTCCCTGCTTAAAATGAGCCCATCCGCCAGCAGTCTGGTTGATCACAGACAAAACTGTGTCAGGTTGAGTGAAGTCTACCCAGCAGCTAAAAACATACCTTCAACGTTTCAATTAACATCAATCTTTCCTTACAGAACACAAATTAATTATCTTAGTATTTCAACGACCCATGAGTCAATATAGTCTTGCTATACGCCGTTGGAAAGCTTAGATTTCCCCGCTTAAAATGAGCCCATCCCCAAGCAATTTGGTTGCTCAGAGACAAAACTGTGTCAGGTTGACTGAAGTCTACCCAGCAGCTAAAAACATACCTTCAACGTTTCAATTAACATCAATCTTTCCTTACAGATCACAAATTAATTAGCTTAGTATTTCAACGACCCATGAGTCAATATAGTCTTGCCATATGCCGTTGGAAAGCTTAGATTTCCCCGCTTAAAATGAGCCCATCCGCGAGCAGTCTGGTTGCTCACAGACAAAACTGCGTCAGGTTGACTGAAGTCTACCCAGCAGCTAAAAACATACCTTCAACGTTTCAATTAAGATCAATCTTTCAATAAAGAACAGAAATTAATTAGCTTAGTATTTCAACGACCCATGACTCAATATAATCTTGCCATACGCCGTTGGGAACCTTAGATTTCCCCGCTTAAAATGAGCCCATCCCCGAGCAATTTGGTTGCTCACAGACAAAACTGCGTCAGGTTGACTGAAGTCTACCCAGCAGCTAAAAACATACCTTCAACTTTTCAATTCACGCGTTTTTTTTGTAATACGTGTAGCTATGATAAAGGACACATGTTTTGGCCTGTTTTATTATTCATAGTTGGCTTAACAGTAATAGAATATTATTATATGCTATAAGTGACCAGACGTCCGAGATCAAAACTGGGAGCATAATCCCCGAGAAGGGGGAAAAAAAGGGTCAGCTATGTTTAAGTATATATATATATGTGTGTGTATCTATGCGTGTGTGTGTGTGTATATATGCGTGTGTGTGTGTGTGTGTGTGTGTGTGTGTGTGTGTGTGTGTGTGTTTTAATCACTTACTTGGAACGGCATGATCCCACATCGCTGTGAAGGGATGGCGTTAACCAGGTGGGCGTGCAACCCCTCGAGAGAGTTGCTGCCTCACCGGCACTTGTACTTGTTCAGCCGGATGCAGTTCTTCACAACCACCTTCACAGAGACATACAGCTGTATGCCAGGGGGGTCATGTAACACACAACCTATTGCAAGGTCCTCATTTATGCTGGTGTCATTTTGAAATGTTACCATATACAAGTTTGAATGGTTTTGACACACGATGACTGCAGAGACAGCTGCAGGATGGCCCACGAAGCAGGACGGAGGGGGCCTGTGGCTGTGCGGGGAGGACCAGCGGTATGGGTGCTGCCGACACAGGGGGCGGGCGGGCCACAGGCTGACGCAGCAGGAGGCCTCGGCTGGAGGCGGGTGGGCGCAGGAGGCTTCGGCCGGGTGGAGGACGACAACGCAGTGGGCTGAACGGGCCGGTTGGTGGGAGTCACAGGCTCTGGCTCATCAACAAATAACCTGGAAATATAAAATACACACGTGATCAGTATTGATATTGATATCTTTTATAAGAACACTGTTCATACCGTTTACACTTTTTATACAACTGTTTATACAATGTCCATACTGTTTATTTATTAATGTTTATCACTGAAAAATAAAGGTGACTTGGTATGACTTGTGTGCTATTTTCTTTCCACAGCCAACAGAACACACATGAATCAGCTTATTATTTCGACGACCCATGGGCAAATATAGTCATGCCATACGTCGTTGGAAAGCTTAGATTTCACCGTTTAAAATGAGCCCATCTCCGAGCAATTTGGTTGCTCACAGACAAATCTGCGTCAGGTTGACTGAAGTCTACACAGCAGCTAAAAACATACCTTCAACGTTTCAATTAACATCAATCTTTCCTTACAGAACACAAATTAATTAGCTTAGTATTTCAACGACCCATGAGTCAATATACTCTTGCCATATGCCGTTGGAAAGCTTAGATTTCCCCGCTTAAAATGAGCCCATCCGCGAGCAGTCTGGTTGATCACAGACTAAACTGCGTCAGGTTGACTGAAGTCTACCCAGCAGCTAAAAACATACCTTCAACGTTTCAATTAACATCAATCTTTCCTTACAGAACACAAATTAATTAGCTTAGTATTTCAATGACCCATGAGTCAATATAGTCTTGCCATACGCCGTTGGAAAGCTTAGATTTCCCCGCTTAAAATGAGCCCATCCGCGAGCAGTCTGGTTGATCACAGACTAAGCTGCGTCAGGTTGAATGAAGTCTACCCAGCAGCTAAAAACATACCTTTAACGTTTCAATTAACATCAATCTTTCCTTACAGAACACAAATTAATTAGCTTAGTATTTCAACGACCCTTTGGTGAATATAGTCTTGCCATACGCCGTTGGAAAGCTTAGATTTCCCCGCTTATAATGAGCCCATGCCTGAGCAATTTGGTTGCTCACAGACTAAACTGCGTCAGGTTGACTGAAGTCTACCCAGCAGCTAAAAACATACCTTCAACGTTTCAATTAACATCAATCTTTCCTTACAGAACACAAATTAATTAGCTTAGTATTCCAACGACCCATGAGTTAATATAGTCTTTCCATACGCCGTTGGAAAGCTTAGATTTCCCCGCTTAAAATGAGCCCATCCGCGAGCAGTCTGGTTGATCACAGACTAAACTGCGTCAGGTTGAATGAAGTCTACCCAGCAGCTAAAAACATACCTTCAACGTTTCAATTAACATCAATCTTTCCTTACAGAACACAAATTAATTAGCTTAGTATTTCAATGACCCATGAGTCAATATAGTCTTGCCATAGGCGGTTGGAAAGCTTTGATTTCCCCGCTTAAAATGAGCCCATCCGCCAGCAGTCTGGTTGATCACAGACTAAACTGCGTCAGGTTGAATGAAGTCTACCCAGCAGCTTAAAACATACCTTTAACGTTTCAATTAACATCAATCTTTCCTTACAGAACACAAATTAATTAGCTTAGTATTTCAAAGGCCCTTTGGTGTATATAGTCTTGCCATACGCCGTTGGAAAGCTTAGATTTCCCCGCTTAAAATGAGCCCATCCGCGAGCAGTCTGCTTGCTCAGAGACAAAACTGTGTCAGGTTGACTGAAGTCTACCCAGCAGCTAAAAACATACCTTCAACGTTTCAATTAACATCAATCTTTCCTTACAGATCACAAATTAATTAGCTTAGTATTTCAACGACCAATTAGTCAATATAGTCTTGCCATACGCCGTTGGAAAGCTTAGATTTCCCCGCTTAAAATGAGCCCATCCGCGAGCAGTCTGCTTGCTCACAGACAAAACTGCGTCAGGTTGACTGAAGTCTACCCAGCAGCTAAAAACATACCTTCAACGTTTCAATTAAGATCAATCTTTCAATAAAGAACAGGAATTAATTAGCTTAGTATTTCAACGACCCATGACTCAATATAGTCTTGCCATACGCCGTTGGGAACCTTAGATTTCCCCGCTTAAAATGAGCCCATCCGCGAGCAGTCTGGTTGATCACAGACTAAACTGCGTCAGGTTGACTGAAGTCTACCCAGCAGCTAAAAACATACCTTCAACGTTTCAATTAACATCAATCTTTCAATAAAGAACAGAAATTAATTAGCTTAGTATTTCAACGACCCATGACTCAATATAATCTTGCCATACGCCGTTGGAAACCTTAGATTTCCCCGCTTAAAATGAGCCCATCCCTGAGCAATTTGGTTGCTCACAGACAAAACTGCGTCAGGTTGACTGAAGTCTACCCAGCAGCTAAAAACATACCTTCAACTTTTCAATTCACGCGTTTTTTTTGTAATACGTGTAGCTATGATAAAGGACACATGTTTTGGCCTGTTTTATTATTCATAGTTGGCTTAACAGTAATAGAATATTATTATATGCTATAAGTGACCAGACGTCCGAGATCAAAACTGGGAGCATAATCCCCGAGAAGGGGGAAAAAAAGGGTCAGCTATGTTTAAGTATATATATATATGTGTGTGTATCTATGCGTGTGTGTGTGTGTATATATGCGTGTGTGTGTGTGTGTGTGTGTGTGTGTGTGTGTGTGTGTGTGTGTTTTAATCACTTACTTGGAACGGCATGATCCCACATCGCTGTGAAGGGATGGCGTTAACCAGGTGGGCGTGCAACCCCTCGAGAGAGTTGCTGCCTCACCGGCACTTGTACTTGTTCAGCCGGATGCAGTTCTTCACAACCACCTTCACAGAGACATACAGCTGTATGCCAGGGGGGTCATGTAACACACAACCTATTGCAAGGTCCTCATTTATGCTGGTGTCATTTTGAAATGTTACCATATACAAGTTTGAATGGTTTTGACACACGATGACTGCAGAGACAGCTGCAGGATGGCCCACGAAGCAGGACGGAGGGGGCCTGTGGCTGTGCGGGGAGGACCAGCGGTATGGGTGCTGCCGACACAGGGGGCGGGCGGGCCACAGGCTGACGCAGCAGGAGGCCTCGGCTGGAGGCGGGTGGGCGCAGGAGGCTTCGGCCGGGTGGAGGACGACAACGCAGTGGGCTGAACGGGCCGGTTGGTGGGAGTCACAGGCTCTGGCTCATCAACAAATAACCTGGAAATATAAAATACACACGTGATCAGTATTGATATTGATATCTTTTATAAGAACACTGTTCATACCGTTTACACTTTTTATACAACTGTTTATACAATGTCCATACTGTTTATTTATTAATGTTTATCACTGAAAAATAAAGGTGACTTGGTATGACTTGTGTGCTATTTTCTTTCCACAGCCAACAGAACACACATGAATCAGCTTATTATTTCGACGACCCATGGGCAAATATAGTCATGCCATACGCCGTTGGAAAGCTTAGATTTCCCCGCTTAAAATGAGCCCATCCTCGAGCAGTCTGGTTGATCACAGACTAAACTGCGTCAGGTTGACTGAAGTCTACCCAGCAGCTAAAAACATACCTTCAACGTTTCAATTAACATCAATCTTTCCTTACAGAACACAAATTAATTAGCTTAGTATTTCAACGACCCATGAGTCAATATACTCTTGCCATACGCCGTTGGAAAGCTTAGATTTCCCCGCTTAAAATGAGCCCATCCGCGAGCAGTCTGGTTGATCACAGACTAAACTGCGTCAGGTTGACTGAAGTCTACCCAGCAGCTAAAAACATACCTTCAACGTTTCAATTAACATCAATCTTTCCTTACAGAACACAAATTAATTAGCTTAGTATTTCAATGACCCATGAGTCAATATAGTCGTTCCATACGCCGTTGGAAAGCTTAGATTTCCCCGCTTAAAATGAGCCCATCCGCGAGCAGTCTGGTTGATCACAGACTAAACTGCGTCAGGTTGAATGAAGTCTACCCAGCAGCTAAAAACATACCTTTAACGTTTCAATTAACATCAATCTTTCCTTACAGAACACAAATTAATTAGCTTAGTATTTCAACGACCCTTTGGTGAATATAGTCTTGCCATACGCCGTTGGAAAGCTTAGATTTCCCCGCTTATAATGAGCCCATCCCTGAGCAATTTGGTTGCTCACAGACTAAACTGCGTCAGGTTGACTGAAGTCTACCCAGCAGCTAAAAACATACCTTCAACGTTTCAATTAACATCAATCTTTCCTTACAGAACACAAATTAATTAGCTTAGTATTTCAACGACCCATGAGTCAATATAGTCTTTCCATACGCCGTTGGAAAGCTTAGATTTCCCCGCTTAAAATGAGCCCATCCGCGAGCAGTCTGGTTGATCACAGACTAAACTGCGTCAGGTTGAATGAAGTCTACCCAGCAGCTAAAAACATACCTTCAACGTTTCAATTAAGATCAATCTTTCAATAAAGAACAGAAATTAATTAGCTTAGTATTTCAACGACCCATGACTCAATATAATCTTGCCATACGCCGTTGGGAACCTTAGATTTCCCCGCTTAAAATGAGCCCATCCCCGAGCAATTTGGTTGCTCACAGACAAAACTGCGTCAGGTTGACTGAAGTCTACCCAGCAGCTAAAAACATACCTTCAACTTTTCAATTCACGCGTTTTTTTTGTAATACGTGTAGCTATGATAAAGGACACATGTTTTGGCCTGTTTTATTATTCATAGTTGGCTTAACAGTAATAGAATATTATTATATGCTATAAGTGACCAGACGTCCGAGATCAAAACTGGGAGCATAATCCCCGAGAAGGGGGAAAAAAAGGGTCAGCTATGTTTAAGTATATATATATATGTGTGTGTATCTATGCGTGTGTGTGTGTGTATATATGCGTGTGTGTGTGTGTGTGTGTGTGTGTGTGTGTGTGTGTGTGTGTTTTAATCACTTACTTGGAACGGCATGATCCCACATCGCTGTGAAGGGATGGCGTTAACCAGGTGGGCGTGCAACCCCTCGAGAGAGTTGCTGCCTCACCGGCACTTGTACTTGTTCAGCCGGATGCAGTTCTTCACAACCACCTTCACAGAGACATACAGCTGTATGCCAGGGGGGTCCTGTAACACACAACCTATTGCAAGGTCCTCATTTATGCTGG
Organism: Urophycis tenuis; assembly: GCA_036785325.1. Lineage (NCBI taxonomy): Eukaryota > Metazoa > Chordata > Actinopteri > Gadiformes > Phycidae > Urophycis > Urophycis tenuis. Next base: position 2,705,371 of record JAXIVH010000041.1, read on the forward strand.
TGTCATTTTGAAATGTTACCATATACAAGTTTGAATGGTTTTGACACACGATGACTGCAGAGACAGCTGCAGGATGGCCCACGAAGCAGGACGGAAGGGGCCTGTGGCTGTGCGGGGAGGACCAGCGGTATGGGTGCTGCCGACACAGGGGGCGGGCGGGCCACAGGCTGACGCAGCAGGAGGCCTCGGCTGGAGGCGGGTGGGCGCAGGAGGCTTCGGCCGGGTGGAGGACGACAACGCAGTGGGCTGAAAGGGCCGGTTGGTGGGAGTCACAGGCTCTGGCTCATCAACAAATAACCTGGAAATATAAAATACACACGTGATCAGTATTGATATTGATATCTTTTATAAGAACACTGTTCATACCGTTTACACTTTTTATACAACTGTTTATACAATGTCCATACTGTTTATTTATTAATGTTTATCACTGAAAAATAAAGGTGACTTGGTATGACTTGTGTGCTATTTTCTTTCCACAGCCAACAGAACACACATGAATCAGCTTATTATTTCGACGACCCATGGGCAAATATAGTCATGCCATACGTCGTTGGAAAGCTTAGATTTCCCCGCTTATAATGAGCCCATCCCTGAGCAATTTGGTTGCTCACAGACTAAACTGCGTCAGGTTTACTGAAGTCTACCCAGCAGCTAAAAACATACCTTCAACGTTTCAATTAACATCAATCTTTCCTTACAGAACACAAATTAATTAGCTTAGTATTTCAACGACCCATGAGTGAATATAGTCTTTCCATACGCCGTTGGAAAGCTTAGATTTCCCCGCTTAAAATGAGCCCATCCGCGAGCAGTCTGGTTGATCAAAGACTAAACTGCGTCAGGTTGAATGAAGTCTACCCAGCAGCTAAAAACATACCTTCAACGTTTCAATTAACATCAATCTTTCCTTACAGAACACAAATTAATTAGCTTAGTATTTCAACGACCCATGAGTTAATATAGTCTTGCCATACGCCGTTGGAAAGCTTAGATTTCCCCGCTTAAAATGAGCCCATCCGCGAGCAGTCTGGTTGATCACAGACTAAACTGCGTCAGGTTGACTGAAGTCTACCCAGCAGCTAAAAACATACCTTCAACGTTTCAATTAACATCAATCTTTCCTTACAGAACACAAATTAATTAGCTTAGTATTTCAATGACCCATGAGTCAATATAGTCTTGCCATAGGCCGTTGGAAAGCTTAGATTTCCCCGCTTAAAATGAGCCCATCCGCGAGCAGTCTGGTTGATCACAGACTAAACTGCGTCAGGTTGAATGAAGTCTACCCAGCAGCTAAAAACATACCTTTAACGTTTCAATTAACATCAATCTTTCCTTACAGAACACAAATTAATTAGCTTAGTATTTCAAAGACCCTTTGGTGAATATAGTCTTGCCATACGCCGTTGAAAAGCTTAGATTTCCCCGCTTATATTGAGCCCATCCCCAAGCAATTTGGTTGCTCAGAGACAAAACTGTGTCAGGTTGACTGAAGTCTACCCAGCAGCTAAAAACATACCTTCAACGTTTCAATTAACATCAATCTTTCCTTACAGATCACAAATTAATTAGCTTAGTATTTCAACGACCAATGAGTCAATACAGTCTTGCCATACGCCGTTGGAAAGCTTAGATTTCCCCGCTTAAAATGAGCCCATCCGCGAGCAGTCTGCTTGCTCACAGACAAAACTGCATCAGGTTGACTGAAGTCTACACAGCAGCTAAAGACATACCTTCAACGTTTCAATTAACATCAATCTTTCCTTACAGAACACAAATTAATTAGCTTAGTATTTAAACGACCCATGAGTCAATATAGTCTTGCCATACGCCGTTGGAAAGCTTAGATTTCCCCGCTTAAAATGAGCCCATCCGCGAGCAGTCTGGTTGATCACAGACTAAACTGCGTCAGGTTGACTGAAGTCTACCCAGCAGCTAAAAACATACCTTCAACGTTTCAATTAACATCAATCTTTCCTTACAGAACACAAATTAATTAGCTTAGTATTTCAACGACCCATGAGTTAATATAGTCTTGCCATACGCCGTTGGAAAGCTTAGATTTCCCCGCTTAAAATGAGCCCATCCGCGAGCAGTCTGGTTGATCACAGACTAAACTGCGTCAGGTTGACTGAAGTCTACCCAGCAGCTAAAAACATACCTTCAACGTTTCAATTAACATCAATCTTTCCTTACAGAACACAAATTAATTAGCTAAGTATTTCAACGACCCTTTGGTGAATATACTCTTGCCATACGCCCTTGGAAAGCTCAGATTTCCCCGCTTATAATGAGCCCATCCCCGAGCAATTTGGTTGCTCACAGACTAAACTGTGTCAGGTTGACTGAAGTCTACCCAGCAGCTAAAAACATACCTTCAACGTTTCAATTAACATCAATCTTTCCTTACAGAACACAAATTAATTAGCTTAGTATTTCAACGACCCATGAGTCAATATAGTCTTGCCATACGCCGTTGGAAAGCTTAGATTTCCCCGCTTAAAATGAGCCCATCCGCGAGCAGTCTGGTTGATCACAGACTAAACTGCGTCAGGTTGAATGAAGTCTACCCAGCAGCCAAAAACATACCTTTAACGTTTCAATTAACATCAATCTTTCCTTACAGAACACAAATTAATTAGCTTAGTATTTCAACGGCCCTTTGGTGAATATAGTCTTACCATAGGCCGTTGAAAAGCTTAGATTTCCCTGCTTAAAATGAGCCCATCCGCCAGCAGTCTGGTTGATCACAGACAAAACTGTGTCAGGTTGAGTGAAGTCTACCCAGCAGCTAAAAACATACCTTCAACGTTTCAATTAACATCAATCTTTCCTTACAGAACACAAATTAATTATCTTAGTATTTCAACGACTCATGAGTCAATATAGTCTTGCTATACGCCGTTGGAAAGCTTAGATTTCCCCGCTTAAAATGAGCCCATCCCCAAGCAATTTGGTTGCTCAGAGACAAAACTGTGTCAGGTTGACTGAAGTCTACCCAGCAGCCAAAAACATACCTTCAACGTTTCAATTAACATCAATCTTTCCTTACAGATCACAAATTAATTAGCTTAGTATTTCAACGACCCATGAGTCAATATAGTCTTGCCATATGCCGTTGGAAAGCTTAGATTTCCCCGCTTAAAATGAGCCCATCCGCGAGCAGTCTGGTTGCTCACAGACAAAACTGCGTCAGGTTGACTGAAGTCTACCCAGCAGCTAAAAACATACCTTCAACGTTTCAATTAAGATCAATCTTTCAATAAAGAACAGAAATTAATTAGCTTAGTATTTCAACGACCCATGACTCAATATAATCTTGCCATACGCCGTTGGGAACCTTAGATTTCCCTGCTTAAAATGAGCCCATCCCCGAGCAATTTGGTTGCTCACAGACAAAACTGCGTCAGGTTGACTGAAGTCTACCCAGCAGCTAAAAACATACCTTCAACTTTTCAATTCACGCGTTTTTTTTGTAATACGTGTAGCTATGATAAAGGACACATGTTTTGGCCTGTTTTATTATTCATAGTTGGCTTAACAGTAATAGAATATTATTATATGCTATAAGTGACCAGACGTCCGAGATCAAAACTGGGAGCATAATCCCCGAGAAGGGGGAAAAAAAGGGTCAGCTATGTTTAAGTATATATATATATGTGTGTGTATCTATGCGTGTGTGTGTGTGTATATATGCGTGTGTGTGTGTGTGTGTGTGTGTGTGTGTGTGTGATTTAATCACTTACTTGGAACGGCATGATCCCACATCGCTGTGAAGGGATGGCGTTAACCAGGTGGGCGTGCAACCCCTCGAGAGAGTTGCTGCCTCACCGGCACTTGTACTTGTTCAGCCGGATGCAGTTCTTCACAACCACCTTCACAGAGACATACAGCTGTATGCCAGGGGGGTCATGTAACACACAACCTATTGCAAGGTCCTCATTTATGCTGGTGTCATTTTGAAATGTTACCATATACAAGTTTGAATGGTTTTGACACACGATGACTGCAGAGACAGCTGCAGGATGGCCCACGAAGCAGGACGGAGGGGGCCTGTGGCTGTGCGGGGAGGACCAGCGGTATGGGTGCTGCCGACACAGGGGGCGGGCGGGCCACAGGCTGACGCAGCAGGAGGCCTCGGCTGGAGGCGGGTGGGCGCAGGAGGCTTCGGCCGGGTGGAGGACGACAACGCAGTGGGCTGAACGGGCCGGTTGGTGGGAGTCACAGGCTCTGGCTCATCAACAAATAACCTGGAAATATAAAATACACACGTGATCAGTATTGATATTGATATCTTTTATAAGAACACTGTTCATACCGTTTACACTTTTTATACAACTGTTTATACAATGTCCATACTGTTTATTTATTAATGTTTATCACTGAAAAATAAAGGTGACTTGGTATGACTTGTGTGCTATTTTCTTTCCACAGCCAACAGAACACACATGAATCAGCTTATTATTTCGACGACCCATGGGCAAATATAGTCATGCCATACGTTGTTGGAAAGCTTAGATTTCCCCGTTTAAAATGAGCCCATCTCCGAGCAATTTGGTTGCTCAGAGACAAATCTGCGTCAGGTTGACTGAAGTCTACACAGCAGCTAAAGACATACCTTCAACGTTTCAATTAACATCAATCTTTCCTTACAGAACACAAAAGAATTAGCTTAGTATTTCAACGACCCTTTAGTGAATATAGTCTTGCCATACGCCGTTGGAAAGCTTAGATTTCCCCGCTTAAAATGAGCCCATCCGCGAGCAGTCTGGTTGATCACAGACTAAACTGCGTCAGGTTGACTGAAGTCTACCCAGCAGCTAAAAACATACCTTCAACGTTTCAATTAACATCAATCTTTCCTTACAGAACACAAATTAATTAGCTTAGTATTTCAACGACCCATGAGTCAATATAGTCTTGCCATACGCCGTTGGAAAGCTTAGATTTCCCCGATTAAAATGAGCCCATCCGCGAGCAGTCTGGTTGATCACAGACTAAACTGCGTCAGGTTGACTGAAGTCTACCCAGCAGCTAAAAACATACCTTCAACGTTTCAATTAACATCAATCTTTCCTTACAGAACACAAATTAATTATCTTAGTATTTCAACGACCCATGAGTCAATATAGTCTTGCCATACGCCGTTGGAAAGCTTAGATTTCCCCGCTTATAATGAGCCCATCCGCCAGCAGTCTGGTTGATCACAGACTAAACTGCGTCAGGTTGACTGAAGTCTACCCAGCAGCTAAAAACATACCTTAAACGTTTCAATTAACATCAATCTTTCCTTACAGAACACAAATTAATTAGCTTAGTATTTCAACGACCCATGAGTCAATATAGTCTTGCCATACGCCGTTGGAAAGCTTAGATTTCCCCGCTTAAAATGAGCCCATCCGCGAGCAGTCTGGTTGATCACAGACTAAACTGCGTCAGGTTGAATGAAGTCTACCCAGCAGCTAAAACCATACCTTTAACGTTTCAATTAACATCAATCTTTCCTTACAGAACACAAATTAATTAGCTTAGTATTTCAACGGCCCTTTGGTGAATATAGTCTTGCCATAAGCCGTTGGAAAGCTTAGATTTCCCTGCTTATAATGAGCCCATCCCGGAGCAATTTGGTTGCTCACAGACAAAACTGTGTCAGGTTGAGTGAAGTCTACCCAGCAGCTAAAAACATACCTTCAACGTTTCAATTAACATCAATCTTTCCTTACAGAACACAAATTAATTATCTTAGTATTTCAACGACCAATGAGTCAATATAGTCTTGCCATACGCCGTTGAAAAGCTTAGATTTCCCCGCTTAAAATGAGCCCATCCGCCAGCAGTCTGGTTGATCACAGACTAAACTGCGTCAGGTTGACTGAAGTCTACCCAGCAGCTAAAAACATACCTTCAACGTTTCAATTAACATCAATCTTTCCTTACAGAACACAAATTAATTAGCTTAGTATTTCAACGACCCTTTGGTGAATATAGTCTTGCCATACGCCGTTGGAAAGCTTAGATTTCCCCGCTTATAATGAGCCCATCCGCCAGCAGTCTGGTTGATCACAGACTAAACTGCGTCAGGTTGACTGAAGTCTACCCAGCAGCTAAAAACATACCTTAAACGTTTCAATTAACATCAATCTTTCCTTACAGAACACAAATTAATTAGCTTAGTATTTCAACGACCCATGAGTCAATATAGTCTTGCCATACGCCGTTGGAAAGCTTAGATTTCCCCGCTTAAAATGAGCCCATCCGCGAGCAGTCTGGTTGATCACAGACTAAACTGCGTCAGGTTGAATGAAGTCTACCCAGCAGCTAAAAACATACCTTTAACGTTTCAATTAACATCAATCTTTCCTTACAGAACACAAATTAATTAGCTTAGTATTTCAACGGCCCTTTGGTGAATATAGTCTTGCCATAAGCCGTTGGAAAGCTTAGATTTCCCTGCTTATAATGAGCCCATCCCGGAGCAATTTGGTTGCTCACAGACAAAACTGTGTCAGGTTGAGTGAAGTCTACCCAGCAGCTAAAAACATACCTTCAACGTTTCAATTAACATCAATCTTTCCTTACAGAACACAAATTAATTATCTTAGTATTTCAACGACCAATGAGTCAATATAGTCTTGCCATACGCCGTTGGAAAGCTTAGATTTCCCCGCTTAAAATGAGCCCATCCGCGAGCAGTCTGGTTGCTCACAGACAAAACTGCGTCAGGTTGACTGAAGTCTACCCAGCAGCTAAAAACATACCTTCAACGTTTCAATTAACATCAATCTTTCAATAAAGAACAGAAATTAATTAGCTTAGTATTTCAACGACCCATGACTCAATATAGTCTTGCCATACGCCGTTGGGAACCTTAGATTTCCCCGCTTAAAATGAGCCCATCCGCGAGCAATTTGGTTGCTCACAGACAAAACTGCGTCAGGTTGACTGAAGTCTACCCAGCAGCTAAAAACATACCTTCAACTTTTCAATTCACGCGTTTTTTTTGTAATACGTGTAGCTATGATAAAGGACACATGTTTTGGCCTGTTTTATTATTCATAGTTGGCTTAACAGTAATAGAATATTATTATATGCTATAAGTGACTAGACGTCCGAGATCAAAACTGGGAGCATAATCCCCGAGAAGGGGGAAAAAAAGGGTCAGCTATGTTTAAGTATATATATATATGTGTGTGTATATATGCGTGTGTGTGTGTGTATATATGCGCGCGTGTGTGTGTGTGTGTGTGTCTGTGTGTGTGTGTGTGTGTGTGTGTCTGTGTGTGTGTGTGTGTGTGTGTGTGTGTTTTAATCACTTACTTGGAACGGCATGATCCCACATCGCTGTGAAGGGATGGTGTTAACCAGGTGGGCGTGCAACCCCTCGAGAGAGTTGCTGCCTCACCGGCACTTGTACTTGTTCAGCCGGATGCAGTTCTTCACAACCACCTTCACAGAGACATACAGCTGTATGCCAGGGGGGTCATGTAACACACAACCTATTGCAAGGTCCTCATTTATGCTGGTGTCATTTTGAAATGTTACCATATACAAGTTTGAATGGTTTTGACACACGATGACTGCAGAGACAGCTGCAGGATGGCCCACGAAGCAGGACGGAGGGGGCCTGTGGCTGTGCGGGGAGGACCAGCGGTATGGGTGCTGCCGACACAGGGGGCGGGCGGGCCACAGGCTGACGCAGCAGGAGGCCTCGGCTGGAGGCGGGTGGGCGCAGGAGGCTTCGGCCGGGTGGAGGACGACAACGCAGTGGGCTGAACGGGCCGGTTGGTGGGAGTCACAGGCTCTGGCTCATCAACAAATAACCTGGAAATATAAAATACACACGTGATCAGTATTGATATTGATATCTTTTATAAGAACACTGTTCATACCGTTTACACTTTTTATACAACTGTTTATACAATGTCCATACTGTTCATTTATTAATGTTTATCACTGAAAAATAAAGGTGACTTGGTATGACTTGTGTGCTATTTTCTTTCAACAGCCAACAGAACACATGAATCAGCTTATTATTTCGACGACCCATGGGCAAATATAGTCATGCCATACGTTGTTGGAAAGCTTAGATTTCCCCGTTTAAAATGAGCCCATCTTCGAGCAATTTGGTTGCTCACAGACAAATCTGCGTCAGGTTGACTGAAGTCTACACAGCAGCTAAAAACATACCTTCAACGTTTCAATTAACATCAATCTTTCCTTACAGAACACAAATTAATTAGCTTAGTATTTCAACGACCCTTTAGTGAATATAGTCTTGCCATACGCCGTTGGAAAGCTTAGATTTCCCCGCTTAAAATGAGCCCATCCGCGAGCAGTCTGGTTGATCACAGACTAAACTGCGTCAGGTTGAATGAAGTCTACCCAGCAGCTAAAAACATACCTTTAACGTTTCAATTAACATCAATCTTTCCTTACAGAACACAAAAGAATTAGCTTAGTATTTCAACGAACCTTTAGTGATTATAGTCTTGCCATACGCCGTTGGAAAGCTTAGATTTCCCCGCTTAAAATGTGCCCATCCGCGAGCAGTCTGGTTGATCACAGACTAAACTGCGTCAGGTTGACTGAAGTCTACCCAGCAGCTAAAAACATACCTTCAACGTTTCAATTAACATCAATCTTTCCTTACAGAACACAAATTAATTAGCTTAGTATTTCAACGACCCATGAGTCAATATAGTCTTGCCATACGCCGTTGGAAAGCTTAGATTTCCCCGCTTAAAATGAGCCCATCCGCGAGCAGTCTGGTTGATCACAGACAAAACTGCGTCAGGTTGACTGAAGTCTACCCAGCAGCTAAAAACATACCTTCAACGTTTCAATTAACATCAATATTTCCTTACAGAACACAAATTAATTAGCTTAGTATTTCAATGACCCATGAGTCAATATAGTCTTGCCATACGCCGTTGGAAAGCTTAGATTTCCCCGCTCAAAATGAGCCCATCCGCGAGCAGTCTGGTTGATCACAGACTAAACTGCGTCAGGTTGAATGAAGTCTACACAGCAGCTAAAAACATACCTTTAACGTTTCAATTAACATCAATCTTTCCTTACAGAACACAAAATAATTAGCTTAGTATTTCAACGACCCTTTGGTGAATATAGTCTTGCCATACGCCGTTGGAAAGCTTAGATTTCCCCGATTATAATGAGCCCATCCCCGAGCAATTTGGTTGCTCACAGACTAAACTGCGTCAGGTTGACTGAAGTCTACCCAGCAGCTAAAAACATACCTTCAACGTTTCAATTAACATCAATCTTTCCTTACAGAACACAAATTAATTAGCTTAGTATTTCAACGAGCCATGAGTCAATATAGTCTTTCCATACGCCGTTGGAAAGCTTAGATTTCCCCGCTTAAAATGAGCCCATCTCCGAGCAATTTGGTTGCTCACAGACAAATCTGCGTCAGGTTGACTGAAGTCTACACAGCAGCTAAAGACATACCTTCAACGTTTCAATTAACATCAATCTTTCCTTACAGAACACAAAAGAATTAGCTTAGTATTTCAACGACCCTTTAGTGAATATAGTCTTGCCATACGCCGTTGGAAAGCTTAGATTTCCCCGCTTAAAATGAGCCCATCCGCGAGCAGTCTGGTTGATCACAGACTAAACTGCGTCAGGTTGAATGAAGTCTACACAGCAGCTAAAAACATACCTTTAACGTTTCAATTAACATCAATCTTTCCTTACAGAACACAAATTAATTAGCTTAGTATTTCAACGAGCCATGAGTCAATATAGTCTTTCCATACGCCGTTGGAAAGCTTAGATTTCCCCGCTTAAAATGAGCCCATCTCCGAGCAATTTGGTTGCTCACAGACAAATCTGCGTCAGGTTGACTGAAGTCTACACAGCAGCTAAAGACATACCTTCAACGTTTCAATTAACATCAATCTTTCCTTACAGAACACAAAAGAATTAGCTTAGTATTTCAACGACCCTTTAGTGAATATAGTCTTGCCATACGCCGTTGGAAAGCTTAGATTTCCCCGCTTAAAATGAGCCCATCCGCGAGCAGTCTGGTTGATCACAGACTAAACTGCGTCAGGTTGAATGAAGTCTACACAGCAGCTAAAAACATACCTTTAACGTTTCAATTAACATCAATCTTTCCTTACAGAACACAAATTAATTAGCTTAGTATTTCAACGCCCCTTTGGTGAATATAGTCTTGCCATAGGCCGTTGGAAAGCTTAGATTTCCCCGCTTATAATGAGCCCATTCCCGAGCAATTTGGTTGCTCACAGACAAAACTGTGTCAGGTTGAGTGAAGTCTACCCAGCAGCTAAAAACATACCTTCAACGTTTCAATTAACATCAATCTTTCCTTACAGAACACAAATTAATTAGCTTAGTATTTCAACGGCCCTTTGGTGAATATAGTCTTGCCATACGCCGTTGAAAAGCTTAGATTTCCCTGCTTAAAATGAGCCCATCCGCCAGCAATTTGGTTGCTCAGAGACAATTTGCTTCAGGTTGACTGAAGTCTACCCAGCAGCTAAAAACATACCTTCAACGTTTCAATTAACATCAATCTTTCCTTACAGATCACAAATTAATTAGCTTAGTATTTCAACGACCCATGAGTCAATATAGTCTTGCCATACGCCATTGGAAAGCTTAGATTTCCCCGCTTAAAATGAGCCCATCCGCGAGCAGTCTGGTTAATCACAGACTAAACTGCGTCAGGTTGAATGAAGTCTACCCAGCAGCTAAAAACATACCTTTAACGTTTCAATTAACATCAATCTTTCCTTACAGAACACAAATTAATTAGCTTAGTATTTCAAAGACCCTTTGGTGAATATAGTCTTGCCATACGCCGTTGGAAAGCTTAGTTTTCCCCGCTTATAATGAGCCCATCCCTGAGCAATTTGGTTGCTCAAAGACTAAACTGCGTCAGGTTGACTGAAGTCTACACAGCAGCTAAAAACATACCTTCAACGTTTCAATTAAGATCAATCTTTCAATAAAGAACAGAAATTAATTAGCTTAGTATTTCAACGGCCCTTTGGTGAATATAGTCTTGCCATACGCCGTTGAAAAGCTTAGATTTCCCTGCTTAAAATGAGCCCATCCGCCAGCAATTTGGTTGCTCAGAGACAATTTGCTTCAGGTTGACTGAAGTCTACCCAGCAGCTAAAAACATACCTTCAACGTTTCAATTAACATCAATCTTTCCTTACAGATCACAAATTAATTAGCTTAGTATTTCAACGGCCCATGAGTCAATATAGTCTTGCCATACGCCATTGGAAAGCTTAGATTTCCCCGCTTAAAATGAGCCCATCCGCGAGCAGTCTGGTTAATCACAGACTAAACTGCGTCAGGTTGAATGAAGTCTACCCAGCAGCTAAAAACATACCTTTAACGTTTCAATTAACATCAATCTTTCCTTACAGAACACAAATTAATTAGCTTAGTATTTCAAAGACCCTTTGGTGAATATAGTCTTGCCATACGCCGTTGGAAAGCTTAGTTTTCCCCGCTTATAATGAGCCCATCCCTGAGCAATTTGGTTGCTCAAAGACTAAACTGCGTCAGGTTGACTGAAGTCTACACAGCAGCTAAAAACATACCTTCAACGTTTCAATTAAGATCAATCTTTCAATAAAGAACAGAAATTAATTAGCTTAGTATTTCAACGACCCATGACTCAATATAGTCTTGCCATACGCCGTTGGGAAGTTTAGATTTCCCCGCTTAAAATGAGCCCATCCGCGAGCAATTTAGTTGCTCACAGACTAAACTGCGTCAGGTTGAATGAAGTCTACCCAGCAGCTAAAAACATACCTTCAACTTTTCAATTCACGCGTTTTTTTTGTAATACGTGTAGCTATGATAAAGGACACATGTTTTGGCCTGTTTTATTATTCATAGTTGGCTTAACAGTAATAGAATATTATTATATGCTATAAGTGACCAGACGTCCGAGATCAAAACTGGGAGCATAATCCCCGAGAAGGGGGAAAAAAAGGGTCAGCTATGTTTAAGTATATATATATATATGTGTGTGTATATATGTGTGTGTGTGTGTGTGTATATATGCGCGTGTGTGTGTGTGTGTGTGTGTGTGTGTGTGTGTGTGTGTGTGTGTGTGTGTGTGTGTGTGTTTTAATCACTTACTTGGAACGGCATGATCCCACATCGCTGTGAAGGGATGGCGTTAACCAGGTGGGCGTGCAACCCCTCGAGAGAGTTGCTGCCTCACCGGCACTTGTACTTGTTCAGCCGGATGCAGTTCTTCACAACCACCTTCACAGAGACATACAGCTGTATGCCAGGGGGGTCATGTAACACACAACCTATTGCAAGGTCCTCATTTATGCTGGTGTCATTTTGAAATGTTACCATATACAAGTTTGAATGGTTTTGACACACGATGACTGCAGAGACAGCTGCAGGATGGCCCACGAAGCAGGACGGAGGGGGCCTGTGGCTGTGCGGGGAGGACCAGCGGTATGGGTGCTGCCGACACAGGGGGCGGGCGGGCCACAGGCTGACGCAGCAGGAGGCCTCGGCTGGAGGCGGGTGGGCGCAGGAGGCTTCGGCCGGGTGGAGGACGACAACGCAGTGGGCTGAACGGGCCGGTTGGTGGGAGTCACAGGCTCTGGCTCATCAACAAATAACCTGGAAATATAAAATACACACGTGATCAGTATTGATATTGATATCTTTTATAAGAACACTGTTCATACCGTTTACACTTTTTATACAACTGTTTATACAATGTCCATACTGTTTATTTATTAATGTTTATCACTGAAAAATAAAGGTGACTTGGTATGACTTGTGTGCTATTTTCTTTCCACAGCCAACAGAACACACATGAATCAGCTTATTATTTCGACGACCCATGGGCAAATATAGTCATGCCATACGTCGTTGGAAAGCTTAGATTTCCCCGTTTAAAATGAGCCCATCTCCGAGCAATTTGGTTGCTCACAGACAAATCTGCGTCAGGTTGACTGAAGTCTACACAGCAGCTAAAGACATACCTTCAACGTTTCAATTAACATCAATCTTTCCTTACAGAACACAAATGAATTAGCTTAGTATTTCAACGACCCTTTAGTGAATATAGACTTGCCATACGCCGTTGGAAAGCTTAGATTTCCCCGCTTAAAATGAGCCCATCCGCGAGCAGTCTGGTTGATCACAGACTAAACTGCGTCAGGTTGACTGAAGTCTACCCAGCAGCTAAAAACATACCTTCAACTTTTCAATTCACGCGTTTTTTTTGTAATACGTGTAGCTATGATAAAGGACACATGTTTTGGCCTGTTTTATTATTCATAGTTGGCTTAACAGTAATAGAATATTATTATATGCTATAAGTGACCAGACGTCCGAGATCAAAACTGGGAGCATAATCCCCGAGAAGGGGGAAAAAAAGGGTCAGCTATGTTTAAGTATATATATATATGTGTGTGTATATATGCGTGTGTGTGTGTGTATATATGCGCGTGTGTGTGTGTGTGTGTGTGTGTGTGTGTGTGTTTTAATCACTTACTTGGAACGGCATGATCCCACATCGCTGTGAAGGGATGGCGTTAACCAGGTGGGCGTGCAACCCCTCGAGAGAGTTGCTGCCTCACCGGCACTTGTACTTGTTCAGCCGGATGCAGTTCTTCACAACCACCTTCACAGAGACATACAGCTGTATGCCAGGGGGGTCATGTAACACACAACCTATTGCAAGGTCCTCATTTATGCTGGTGTCATTTTGAAATGTTACCATATACAAGTTTGAATGGTTTTGACACACGATGACTGCAGAGACAGCTGCAGGATGGCCCAAGAAGCAGGACGGAGGGGGCCTGTGGCTGTGCGGGGAGGACCAGCGGTATGGGTGCTGCCGACACAGGGGGCGGGCGGGCCACAGGCTGACGCAGCAGGAGGCCTCGGCTGGAGGCGGGTGGGCGCAGGAGGCTTCGGCCGGGTGGAGGACGACAACGCAGTGGGCTGAACGGGCCGGTTGGTGGGAGTCACAGGCTCTGGCTCATCAACAAATAACCTGGAAATATAAAATACACACGTGATCAGTATTGATATTGATATCTTTTATAAGAACACTGTTCATACCGTTTACACTTTTTATACAACTGTTTATACAATGTCCATACTGTTTATTTATTAATGTTTATCACTGAAAAATAAAGGTGACTTGGTATGACTTGTGTGCTATTTTCTTTCCACAGCCAACAGAACACACATGAATCAGCTTATTATTTCGACGACCCATGGGCAAATATAGTCATGCCATACGTTGTTGGAAAGCTTAGATTTCCCCGTTTAAAATGAGCCCATCTCCGAGCAATTTGGTTGCTCACAGACAAATCTGCGTCAGGTTGACTGAAGTCTACACAGCAGCTAAAGACATACCTTCAACGTTTCAATTAACATCAATCTTTCCTTACAGAACACAAAAGAATTAGCTTAGTATTTCAACGACCCTTTAGTGAATATAGTCTTGCCATACGCCGTTGGAAAGCTTAGATTTCCCCGCTTAAAATGAGCCCATCCGCGAGCAGTCTGGTTGATCACAGACTAAACTGCGTCAGGTTGACTGAAGTCTACCCAGCAGCTAAAAACATACCTTCAACGTTTCAATTAACATCAATCTTTCCTTACAGAACACAAATTAATTAGCTTAGTATTTCAACGACCCATGAGTCAATATAGTCTTGCCATACGCCGTTGGAAAGCTTAGATTTCCCCGATTAAAATGAGCCCATCCGCGAGCAGTCTGGTTCATCACAGACTAAACTGCGTCAGGTTGACTGAAGTCTACCCAGCAGCTAAAAACATACCTTCAACGTTTCAATTAACATCAATCTTTCCTTACAGAACACAAATTAATTAGCTTAGTATTTCAATGACCCATGAGTCAATATAGTCTTGCCATACGCCGTTGGAAAGCTTAGATTTCCCCGCTTAAAATGAGCCCATCCCCGAGCAGTCTGGTTGATCACAGACTAAACTGCGTCAGGTTGAATGAAGTCTACCCAGCAGCTAAAAACATACCTTTAACGTTTCAATTAACATCAATCTTTCCTTACAGAACACAAATTAATTAGCTTAGTATTTCAACGACCCATGAGTCAATATAGTCTTGCCATACGCCGTTGGAAAGCTTAGATTTCCCCGTTTAAAATGAGCCCATCCGCGAGCAGTCTGGTTCATCACAGACTAAACTGCGTCAGGTTGACTGAAGTCTACCCAGCAGCTAAAAACATACCTTCAACGTTTCAATTAACATCAATCTTTCCTTACAGAACACAAATTAATTAGCTTAGTATTTCAATGACCCATGAGTCAATATAGTCTTGCCATACGCCGTTGGAAAGCTTAGATTGCCCCGCTTAAAATGAGCCCATCCCCGAGCAGTCTGGTTGATCACAGACTAAACTGCGTCAGGTTGAATGAAGTCTACCCAGCAGCTAAAAACATACCTTTAACGTTTCAATTAACATCAATCTTTCCTTACAGAACACAAATTAATTAGCTTAGTATTTCAACGACCCTTTGGTGAATATAGTCTTGCCATACGCCGTTGGAAAGCTTAGATTTCCCCGCTTATAATGAGCCCATCCTCGAGCAATTTGGTTGCTCACAGACTAAACTGCGTCAGGTTGACTGAAGTCTACCCAGCAGCTAAAAACATACCTTCAACGTTTCAATTAACATCAATCTTTCCTTACAGATCACAAATTAATTAGCTTAGTATTTCAACGACCAATGAGTCAATATAGTCTTGCCATACGCCGTTGAAAAGCTTAGATTTCCCCGCTTAAAATGAGCCCATCCGCCAGCAGTCTGGTTGATCACAGACTAAACTGCGTCAGGTTGACTGAAGTCTACCCAGCAGCTAAAAACATACCTTTAACGTTTCAATTAACATCAATCTTTCCTTACAGAACACAAATTAATTAGCTTAGTATTTCAACGACCCATGAGTCAATATAGTCTTGCCATACGCCGTTGGAAAGCTTAGATTTCCCCGCTTAAAATGAGCCCATCCGCGAGCAGTCTGGTTGATCACAGACTAAACTGCGTCAGGTTGAATGAAGTCTACCCAGCAGCTAAAAACATACCTTTAACGTTTCAATTAACATCAATCTTTCCTTACAGAACACAAATTAATTAGCTTAGTATTTCAACGGCCCTTTGGTGAATATAGTCTTGCCATACGCCGTTGGAAAGCTTAGATTTCCCTGCTTATAATGAGCCCATCCCGGAGCAATTTGGTTGCTCACAGACAAAACTGTGTCAGGTTGAGTGAAGTCTACCCAGCAGCTAAAAACATACCTTCAACGTTTCAATTAACATCAATCTTTCCTTACAGAACACAAATTAATTATCTTAGTATTTCAACGACCCATGAGTCAATATAGTCTTGCCATACGCCGTTGGAAAGCTTAGATTTCCCCGCTTAAAATGAGCCCATCCCCAAGCAATTTGGTTGCTCAGAGACAAAACTGTGTCAGGTTGACTGAAGTCTACCCAGCAGCTAAAAACATACCTTCAACGTTTCAATTAACATCAATCTTTCCTTACAGATCACAAATTAATTAGCTTAGTATTTCAACGACCAATGAGTCAATATAGTCTTGCCATACGCCGTTGGAAAGCTTAGATTTCCCCGCTTATAATGAGCCCATCCGCCAGCAGTCTGGTTGATCACAGACTAAACTGCGTCAGGTTGACTGAAGTCTACCCAGCAGCTAAAAACATACCTTAAACGTTTCAATTAACATCAATCTTTCCTTACAGAACACAAATTAATTAGCTTAGTATTTCAACGACCCATGAGTCAATATAGTCTTGCCATACGCCGTTGGAAAGCTTAGATTTCCCCGCTTAAAATGAGCCCATCCGCGAGCAGTCTGGTTGATCACAGACTAAACTGCGTCAGGTTGAATGAAGTCTACCCAGCAGCTAAAAACATACCTTTAACGTTTCAATTAACATCAATCTTTCCTTACAGAACACAAATTAATTAGCTTAGTATTTCAACGGCCCTTTGGTGAATATAGTCTTGCCATACGCGGTTGGAAAGCTTAGATTTCCCTGCTTATAATGAGCCCATCCCGGAGCAATTTGGTTGATCACAGACTAAACTGCGTCAGGTTGAATGAAGTCTACCCAGCAGCTAAAAACATACCTTTAACGTTTCAATTAACATCAATCTTTCCTTACAGAACACAAATTAATTAGCTTAGTATTTCAACGACCCTTTGGTGAATATAGTCTTGCCATACGCCGTTGGAAAGCTTAGATTTCCCCGCTTATAATGAGCCCATCCTCGAGCAATTTGGTTGCTCACAGACTAAACTGCGTCAGGTTGACTGAAGTCTACCCAGCAGCTAAAAACATACCTTTAACGTTTCAATTAACATCAATCTTTCCTTACAGATCACAAATTAATTAGCTTAGTATTTCAACGACCAATGAGTCAATATAGTCTTGCCATACGCCGTTGAAAAGCTTAGATTTCCCCGCTTAAAATGAGCCCATCCGCCAGCAGTCTGGTTGATCACAGACTAAACTGCGTCAGGTTGACTGAAGTCTACCCAGCAGCTAAAAACATACCTTTAACGTTTCAATTAACATCAATCTTTCCTTACAGAACACAAATTAATTAGCTTAGTATTTCAACGACCCTTTGGTGAATATAGTCTTGCCATACGCCGTTGGAAAGCTTAGATTTCCCCGCTTATATTGAGCCCATCCGCCAGCAGTCTGGTTGATCACAGACTAAACTGCGTCAGGTTGACTGAAGTCTACCCAGCAGCTAAAAACATACCTTAAACGTTTCAATTAACATCAATCTTTCCTTACAGAACACAAATTAATTAGCTTAGTATTTCAACGACCCATGAGTCAATATAGTCTTGCCATACGCCGTTGGAAAGCTTAGATTTCCCCGCTTAAAATGAGCCCATCCGCGAGCAGTCTGGTTGATCACAGACTAAACTGCGTCAGGTTGAATGAAGTCTACCCAGCAGCTAAAAACATACCTTTAACGTTTCAATTAACATCAATCTTTCCTTACAGAACACAAATTAATTAGCTTAGTATTTCAACGGCCCTTTGGTGAATATAGTCTTGCCATACGCCGTTGGAAAGCTTAGATTTCCCTGCTTATAATGAGCCCATCCCGGAGCAATTTGGTTGCTCACAGACAAAACTGTGTCAGGTTGAGTGAAGTCTACCCAGCAGCTAAAAACATACCTTCAACGTTTCAATTAACATCAATCTTTCCTTACAGAACACAAATTAATTATCTTAGTATTTCAACGACCCATGAGTCAATATAGTCTTGCCATACGCCGTTGGAAAGCTTAGATTTCCCCGCTTAAAATGAGCCCATCCCCAAGCAATTTGGTTGCTCAGAGACAAAACTGTGTCAGGTTGACTGAAGTCTACCCAGCAGCTAAAAACATACCTTCAACGTTTCAATTAACATCAATCTTTCCTTACAGATCACAAATTAATTAGCTTAGTATTTCAACGACCAATGAGTCAATATAGTCTTGCCATACGCCGTTGGAAAGCTTAGATTTCCCCGCTTATAATGAGCCCATCCGCCAGCAGTCTGGTTGATCACAGACTAAACTGCGTCAGGTTGACTGAAGTCTACCCAGCAGCTAAAAACATACCTTAAACGTTTCAATTAACATCAATCTTTCCTTACAGAACACAAATTAATTAGCTTAGTATTTCAACGACCCATGAGTCAATATAGTCTTGCCATACGCCGTTGGAAAGCTTAGATTTCCCCGCTTAAAATGAGCCCATCCGCGAGCAGTCTGGTTGATCACAGACTAAACTGCGTCAGGTTGAATGAAGTCTACCCAGCAGCTAAAAACATACCTTTAACGTTTCAATTAACATCAATCTTTCCTTACAGAACACAAATTAATTAGCTTAGTATTTCAACGGCCCTTTGGTGAATATAGTCTTGCCATACGCGGTTGGAAAGCTTAGATTTCCCTGCTTATAATGAGCCCATCCCGGAGCAATTTGGTTGCTCACAGACAAAACTGTGTCAGGTTGAGTGAAGTCTACCCAGCAGCTAAAAACATACCTTCAACGTTTCAATTAACATCAATCTTTCCTTACAGAACACAAATTAATTATCTTAGTATTTCAACGACCAATGAGTCTATATATAGTCTTGCCATACGCCGTTGGAAAGCTTAGATTTCCCCGCTTAAAATGAGCCCATCCGCGAGCAGTCTGGTTGCTCACAGACAAAACTGCGTCAGGTTGACTGAAGTCTACCCAGCAGCTAAAAACATACCTTCAACGTTTCAATTCACGCGTTTTTTTTGTAATACGTGTAGCTATGATAAAGGACACATGTTTTGGCCTGTTTTATTATTCATAGTTGGCTTAACAGTAATAGAATATTATTATATGCTATAAGTGACTAGACGTCCGAGATCAAAACTGGGAGCATAATCCCCGAGAAGGGGGAAAAAAAGGGTCAGCTATGTTTAAGTATATATATATATGTGTGTGTATATATGCGTGTGTGTGTGTGTATATATGCGCGCGTGTGTGTGTGTGTGTGTGTCTGTGTGTGTGTGTGTCTGTGTGTGTGTGTGTGTGTGTGTGTGTGTTTTAATCACTTACTTGGAACGGCATGATCCCACATCGCTGTGAAGGGATGGTGTTAACCAGGTGGGCGTGCAACCCCTCGAGAGAGTTGCTGCCTCACCGGCACTTGTACTTGTTCAGCCGGATGCAGTTCTTCACAACCACCTTCACAGAGACATACAGCTGTATGCCAGGGGGGTCATGTAACACACAACCTATTGCAAGGTCCTCATTTATGCTGGTGTCATTTTGAAATGTTACCATATACAAGTTTGAATGGTTTTGACACACGATGACTGCAGAGACAGCTGCAGGATGGCCCACGAAGCAGGACGGAGGGGGCCTGTGGCTGTGCGGGGAGGACCAGCGGTATGGGTGCTGCCGACACAGGGGGCGGGCGGGCCACAGGCTGACGCAGCAGGAGGCCTCGGCTGGAGGCGGGTGGGCGCAGGAGGCTTCGGCCGGGTGGAGGACGACAACGCAGTGGGCTGAACGGGCCGGTTGGTGGGAGTCACAGGCTCTGGCTCATCAACAAATAACCTGGAAATATAAAATACACACGTGATCAGTATTGATATTGATATCTTTTATAAGAACACTGTTCATACCGTTTACACTTTTTATACAACTGTTTATACAATGTCCATACTGTTCATTTATTAATGTTTATCACTGAAAAATAAAGGTGACTTGGTATGACTTGTGTGCTATTTTCTTTCCACAGCCAACAGAACACATGAATCAGCTTATTATTTCGACGACCCATGGGCAAATATAGTCATGCCATACGTTGTTGGAAAGCTTAGATTTCCCCGTTTAAAATGAGCCCATCTTCGAGCAATTTGGTTGCTCACAGACAAATCTGCGTCAGGTTGACTGAAGTCTACACAGCAGCTAAAAACATACCTTCAACGTTTCAATTAACATCAATCTTTCCTTACAGAACACAAATTAATTAGCTTAGTATTTCAACGACCCTTTAGTGAATATAGTCTTGCCATACGCCGTTGGAAAGCTTAGATTTCCCCGCTTAAAATGAGCCCATCCGCGAGCAGTCTGGTTGATCACAGACTAAACTGCGTCAGGTTGAATGAAGTCTACCCAGCAGCTAAAAACATACCTTTAACGTTTCAATTAACATCAATCTTTCCTTACAGAACACAAAAGAATTAGCTTAGTATTTCAACGACCCTTTGGTGAATATAGTCTTGCCATACGCCGTTGGAAAGCTTAGATTTCCCCGCTTATAATGAGCCCATCCCCGAGCAATTTGGTTGCTCACAGACTAAACTGCGTCAGGTTGACTGAAGTCTACCCAGCAGCTAAAAACATACCTTCAACGTTTCAATTAACATCAATCTTTCCTTACAGAACACAAATTAATTAGCTTAGTATTTCAACGACCCATGAGTCAATATAGTCTTGCCATACGCCGTTGGAAAGCTTAGATTTCCCCGCTTAAAATGAGCCCATCCGCGAGCAGTCTGGCTGATCACAGACTAAACTGCGTCAGGTTGACTGAAGTCTACCCAGCAGCTAAAAACATACCTTCAACGTTTCAATTAACATCAATCTTTCCTTACAGAACACAAATTAATTAGCTTAGTATTTCAATGACCCATGAGTCAATATAGTCTTGCCATACGCCGTTGGAAAGCTTAGATTTCCCCGCTTAAAATAAGCCCATCCGCGAGCAGTCTGGTTGATCACAGACTAAACTGCGTCAGGTTGAATGAAGTCTACACAGCAGCTAAAAACATACCTTTAACGTTTCAATTAACATCAATCTTTCCTTACAGAACACAAAATAATTAGCTTAGTATTTCAACGACCCTTTGGTGAATATAGTCTTGCCATACGCCGTTGGAAAGCTTAGATTTCCCCGCTTATAATGAGCCCATCCCCGAGCAATTTGGTTGCTCACAGACTAAACTGCGTCAGGTTGACTGAAGTCTACCCAGCAGCTAAAAACATACCTTCAACGTTTCAATTAACATCAATCTTTCCTTACAGAACACAAATTAATTAGCTTAGTATTTCAACGAGCCATGAGTCAATATAGTCTTTCCATACGCCGTTGGAAAGCTTAGATTTCCCCGCTTAAAATGAGCCCATCTCCGAGCAATTTGGTTGCTCACAGACAAATCTGCGTCAGGTTGACTGAAGTCTACACAGCAGCTAAAGACATACCTTCAACGTTTCAATTAACATCAATCTTTCCTTACAGAACACAAAAGAATTAGCTTAGTATTTCAACGACCCTTTAGTGAATATAGTCTTGCCATACGCCGTTGGAAAGCTTAGATTTCTCCGCTTAAAATGAGCCCATCTGCGAGCAGTCTGGTTGATCACAGACTAAACTGCGTCAGGTTGACTGAAGTCTACCCAGCAGCTAAAAACATACCTTAAACGTTTCAATTTACATCAATCTTTCCTTACAGAACACAAATTAATTAGCTTAGTATTTCAACGCCCCTTTGGTGAATATAGTCTTGCCATAGGCCGTTGGAAAGCTTAGATTTCCCCACTTATAATGAGCCCATTCCCGAGCAATTTGGTTGCTCACAGACAAAACTGTGTCAGGTTGAGTGAAGTCTACCCAGCAGCTAAAAACATACCTTCAACGTTTCAATTAACATCAATCTTTCCTTACAGAACACAAATTAATTAGCTTAGTATTTCAACGGCCCTTTGGTGAATATAGTCTTGCCATACGCCGTTGAAAAGCTTAGATTTCCCTGCTTAAAATGAGCCCATCCGCCAGCAATTTGGTTGCTCAGAGACAATTTGCTTCAGGTTGACTGAAGTCTACCCAGCAGCTAAAAACATACCTTCAACGTTTCAATTAACATCAATCTTTCCTTACAGATCACAAATTAATTAGCTTAGTATTTCAACGACCCATGAGTCAATATAGTCTTGCCATACGCCATTGGAAAGCTTAGATTTCCCCGCTTAAAATGAGCCCATCCGCGAGCAGTCTGGTTAATCACAGACTAAACTGCGTCAGGTTGAATGAAGTCTACCCAGCAGCTAAAAACATACCTTTAACGTTTCAATTAACATCAATCTTTCCTTACAGAACACAAATTAATTAGCTTAGTATTTCAAAGACCCTTTGGTGAATATAGTCTTGCCATACGCCGTTGGAAAGCTTAGTTTTCCCCGCTTATAATGAGCCCATCCCTGAGCAATTTGGTTGCTCAAAGACTAAACTGCGTCAGGTTGACTGAAGTCTACACAGCAGCTAAAAACATACCTTCAACGTTTCATCCATCCATCCATATCCTCCGCTTATCCGGGGTCGGGTCGCGGGGGCAGCAGCCTGAGGAGAGAAGCCCAGACTTCCCTCTCCCCAGCCACTTCGTCCAGCTCTTCCGGGGGGATCCCGAGGCGTTCCCAGGCCAGCCGAGAGACATAGTCCCTCCAGCGTGTCCTGGGTCTTCCCCGGGGCCTCCTCCCGGAGGGACGTGCCCGGAACACCTCCCCAGGGAGGCGTCCAGGAGGCATCCTCACTAGATGCCCGAGCCACCGCAACTGGCTCCTCTCGATGCGGAGGAGCAGCGGTTCTACTCTGAGCCCCTCCCGGATGACCGAGCTTCTCACCCTATCTCTAAGGGAGAGCCCGGACACCCTGCGGAGGAAACTCATTTCGGCCGCTTGTATTCGCGATCTCGTTCTTTCGGTCACTACCCACAGCTCGTGACCATAGGTGAGGGTAGGAACGTAGATTGACCGGTAAATCGAGAGCTTCGCCTTTAGGCTCAGCTCCTTCTTCACCATGACGGACCGGTGCAGAGCCCGCATCACTGCCGACGCCGCACCGATCCGTCGGTCAATCTCCCGCTCCATCCTCCCCTCACTCGTGAACAAGACCCCGAGATACTTGAACTCCTCCACTTGAGGCAGAATCTCCTCCCCGATCCGGAGAGTGCACTCCACCCTTTTCCGGCCGAGAACCATGGCCTCGGATTTGGAGGTGCTGATCCTCATCCCAACCGCTTCACATTCGGCTGCGAACCGCTCCAGTGAGAGCTGAAGGTCACGGCCCGATGAAGCCAACAGGACAAGATCATCTGCGAAAAGCAGTGACGCAATCCTGAGGCCACCGAACCGTAACCCCCCAACGCCCTGGCTGCGCCTAGAAATTCTGTCCATAAAAGTTGTGAACAGAATCGGTGACAAAGGGCAGCCCTGGCGGAGGCCAACCCCCACCGGAAACAGGCTCGACTTACTGCCGGCAATGCGGACCAAGCTCTGGCACCGGGAGTACAGGGACCCGATGGCCCGTAACAGCGGGCCCGGTACCCCATACTCCCGGAGCACCCCCCACAGGGCTCCCCGAGGGACACGGTCGAACGCCTTCTCCAAGTCCACAAAGCACATGTAGACTGGTTGGGCGAACTCCCATGCACCCTCGAGTACCGCGCCAAGGGTATAGAGCTGGTCCACAGTTCCACGGCCGGGACGAAAACCACATTGCTCCTCCTGAATCCGAGGTTCGACTATCCTACGGACCCTCCTCTCCAGGACCCCCGAATAGACCTTACCGGGGAGGCTGAGGAGTGTGATCCCCTGTAGTTGGAGCACACCCTCCGGTCCCCCTTTTTGAAGAGGGGAACCACCACCCCGGTCTGCCAATCCAGAGGCACTGCCCCCGATGTCCACGCGATGCTGCAGAGACGTGTCAACCAAGACAGCCCCACAGCATCCAGGGCCTTTAGGAACTCGGGGTGGATCTCGTCCACCCCCGGGGCCCCACCACCGAGGAGCTTTTTAACCACCTCGGCGATCTCGGCCCCGGAGATAGGAGAGTCCCCCCCCGAGTCCCCAGACCCTGCTTCCTCCGTGGAAGGCGTGTTGGTGGGATTGAGGAGGTCTTCGAAGTATTCCCCCCACCGATTCACAACGTCCCGAGTCGAGGTCAGCAGCGCCCCGTCCCCACCGTACACGGTGTTGACAGAGCACTGCTTCCCCCTCCTGAGACGCCGGATGGTGGTCCAGAATCTCCTCGAAGCCGTTCGGAAGTCCTTCTCCATGGCCTCACCAAACTCCTCCCACACCCGAGTTTTTGCCTCCGCAACCGCCGAAGCCGCGCCCCGCTTGGCCCGCCGGTACCCATCAGCCGCCTCAGGAGTCCCACGGGCCAAAAAGGCCCGGTAGGACTCCTTCTTCAGCTTGACGGCATCCCTTACCGCTGGGGTCCACCAGCGGGTTCGGGGGTTGCCGCCGCGACAGGCACCGACGACCTTACGGCCACAGCTCCGGTCGGCCGCTTCAACAATGGAGGCACGGAACAAGGTCCACTCGGACTCTATGTCCCCCGCCTCCCCCGGGACATGGTTGAAGCTCTCCCGGAGGTGGGAGTTGAAGCTCGTTCTGACAGGAGATTCAGCCAGACGTTCCCAGAAGACCCTCACAGTACGTTTGGGTCTGCCAGGTCTGACCGGCATCTTCCCCCGCCATCGGAGCCAACTCGCCACCAGGTGGTGATCAGTTGACAGCTCCGCCCCTCTCTTCACCCGAGTGTCCACCTTCAACGTTTCAATTAAGATCAATCTTTCAATAAAGAACAGAAATTAATTAGCTTAGTATTTCAACGACCCATGACTCAATATAGTCTTGCCATACGCCGTTGGGAAGTTTAGATTTCCCCGCTTAAAATGAGCCCATCCGCGAGCAATTTAGTTGCTCACAGACTAAACTGCGTCAGGTTGAATGAAGTCTACCCAGCAGCTAAAAACATACCTTCAACTTTTCAATTCACGCGTTTTTTTTGTAATACGTGTAGCTATGATAAAGGACACATGTTTTGGCCTGTTTTATTATTCATAGTTGGCTTAACAGTAATAGAATATTATTATATGCTATAAGTGACCAGACGTCCGAGATCAAAACTGGGAGCATAATCCCCGAGAAGGGGGAAAAAAAGGGTCAGCTATGTTTAAGTATATATATATATATGTGTGTGTATATATGTGTGTGTGTGTGTGTGTATATATGCTCGTGTGTGTGTGTGTGTGTGTGTGTGTGTGTGTGTGTGTGTGTGTGTGTGTGTGTTTTAATCACTTACTTGGAACGGCATGATCCCACATCGCTGTGAAGGGATGGCGTTAACCAGGTGGGCGTGCAACCCCTCGAGAGAGTTGCTGCCTCACCGGCACTTGTACTTGTTCAGCCGGATGCAGTTCTTCACAACCACCTTCACAGAGACATACAGCTGTATGCCAGGGGGGTCATGTAACACACAACCTATTGCAAGGTCCTCATTTATGCTGGTGTCATTTTGAAATGTTACCATATACAAGTTTGAATGGTTTTGACACACGATGACTGCAGAGACAGCTGCAGGATGGCCCACGAAGCAGGACGGAGGGGGCCTGTGGCTGTGCGGGGAGGACCAGCGGTATGGGTGCTGCCGACACAGGGGGCGGGCGGGCCACAGGCTGACGCAGCAGGAGGCCTCGGCTGGAGGCGGGTGGGCGCAGGAGGCTTCGGCCGGGTGGAGGACGACAACGCAGTGGGCTGAACGGGCCGGTTGGTGGGAGTCACAGGCTCTGGCTCATCAACAAATAACCTGGAAATATAAAATACACACGTGATCAGTATTGATATTGATATCTTTTATAAGAACACTGTTCATACCGTTTACACTTTTTATACAACTGTTTATACAATGTCCATACTGTTTATTTATTAATGTTTATCACTGAAAAATAAAGGTGACTTGGTATGACTTGTGTGCTATTTTCTTTCCACAGCCAACAGAACACACATGAATCAGCTTATTATTTCGACGACCCATGGGCAAATATAGTCATGCCATACGTTGTTGGAAAGCTTAGATTTCCCCGTTTAAAATGAGCCCATCTTCGAGCAATTTGGTTGCTCACAGACAAATCTGCGTCAGGTTGACTGAAGTCTACACAGCAGCTAAAGACATACCTTCAACGTTTCAATTAACATCAATCTTTCCTTACAGAACACAAAAGAATTAGCTTAGTATTTCAACGACCCTTTAGTGAATATAGTCTTGCCATACGCCGTTGGAAAGCTTAGATTTCCCCGCTTAAAATGAGCCCATCCGCGAGCAGTCTGGTTGATCACAGACTAAACTGCGTCAGGTTGACTGAAGTCTACCCAGCAGCTAAAAACATACCTTCAACGTTTCAATTAACATCAATCTTTCCTTACAGAACACAAATTAATTAGCTTAGTATTTCAACGACCCATGAGTCAATATAGTCTTGCCATACGCCGTTGGAAAGCTTAGATTTCCCCGATTAAAATGAGCCCATCCGCGAGCAGTCTGGTTCATCACAGACTAAACTGCGTCAGGTTGACTGAAGTCTACCCAGCAGCTAAAAACATACCTTCAACGTTTCAATTAACATCAATCTTTCCTTACAGAACACAAATTAATTAGCTTAGTATTTCAATGACCCATGAGTCAATATAGTCTTGCCATACGCCGTTGGAAAGCTTAGATTTCCCCGCTTAAAATGAGCCCATCCCCGAGCAGTCTGGTTGATCACAGACTAAACTGCGTCAGGTTGAATGAAGTCTACCCAGCAGCTAAAAACATACCTTTAACGTTTCAATTAACATCAATCTTTCCTTACAGAACACAAATTAATTAGCTTAGTATTTCAACGACCCTTTGGTGAATATAGTCTTGCCATACGCCGTTGGAAAGCTTAGATTTCCCCGCTTATAATGAGCCCATCCCCGAGCAATTTGGTTGCTCACAGACTAAACTGCGTCAGGTTGACTGAAGTCTACCCAGCAGCTAAAAACATACCTTCAACGTTTCAATTAACATCAATCTTTCCTTACAGAACACAAATTAATTAGCTTAGTATTTCAACGACCCATGAGTCAATATAGTCTTGCCATACGCCGTTGGAAAGCTTAGATTTCCCCGCTTAAAATGAGCCCATCCGCGAGCAGTCTGGTTGATCACAGACTAAACTGCGTCAGGTTGAATGAAGTCTACCCAGCAGCTAAAAACATACCTTCAACGTTTCAATTAACATCAATCTTTCCTTACAGAACACAAATTAATTAGCTTAGTATTTCAACGGCCCTTTGGTGAATATAGTCTTGCCATAACCCGTTGGAAAGCTTAGATTTCCCTGCTTATAATGAGCCCATCCCGGAGCAATTTGGTTGCTCACAGACAAAACTGTGTCAGGTTGAGTGAAGTCTACCCAGCAGCTAAAAACATACCTTCAACGTTTCAATTAACATCAATCTTTCCTTACAGAACACAAATTAATTATCTTAGTATTTCAACGACCAATGAGTCTATATATAGTCTTGCCATACGCCGTTGGAAAGCTTAGATTTCCCCGCTTAAAATGAGCCCATCCGCGAGCAATTTGGTTGCTCACAGACAAAACTGCGTCAGGTTGACTGAAGTCTACCCAGCAGCTAAAAACATACCTTCAACTTTTCAATTCACGCGTTTTTTTTGTAATACGTGTAGCTATGATAAAGGACACATGTTTTGGCCTGTTTTATTATTCATAGTTGGCTTAACAGTAATAGAATATTATTATATGCTATAAGTGACCAGACGTCCGAGATCAAAACTGGGAGCATAATCCCTGAGAAGGGGGAAAAAAAGGGTCAGCTATGTTCAAGTATATATATATATATGTGTGTGTATATACAGTATCTCACAAAAGTGAGTACACCCCTCTCATTTCTGCAATGTTTTAATTATATCTTCTCATGGGACAACACTGAAGAAATGACACTTTGATACAATGTTAAGTAGTCACTGTAGAGCTTGGATAGCAAAGTAAATTTATTGTTACTTCAAAGTAACTCAAAATACAACAATGAATGTGTAAAATGCTGGCAACAAAAGTGAGTACACCCCCAACTGAAAATGTCCAAATTGGACCCAAATGTCAATATTTTGTGTGGCCACCATTATTTTCCAGCACCGCCGTAACCCTTTTAGGCATGGAGTTCACCAGAGCTTCACAGGTCGCCGCTGAAATCCTCTTCCACTCTTCCATGATGACATCACGGAGCTGGTGGATGTTGGAGACCTTGCGCTCCTCCACCTTCCGTTTGAGGATGCCCCACAGATGTTCAATAGGGTTTAGGTCTGGGGACATGCTTGGCCAGTCCATCACCTTCACCCTCAGCTTCTTTAGGAAGGCAGTGGTCGTCTTGGAGGTGTGTTTGGGGTCGTTATCGTGTTGGAATACTGCTCCGCGGCCCAGTTTACGGAGGGAGGGGATCATGCTCTGCTTCAGTATTCCACAGTACATGTTGGCATTCATTGTTCCCTCAATGAACTGTAGCTCCCCAGTGCCAGCAGCACTCATACAGCCCCAGACCATGACGCTCCCACCACCATGCTTGACTGTAGGCAAGACACACTTGTCTTTGTACTCTTCACCTGGTTGCCGCCACACACGCTGGACACCATCTGAACCAAATATGTTTATCTTGGTTTCATCAGACCACAGGACATGCTTCCAGTAACCCATATCCTTAGTCTGCTTGTCTTCAGCAAACCTTTTGCGAGCTTCCTTGTGCATCTTTTTTAGAAGAGGCTTTTTCCTGGGACGACAGCCATGCAGACCAATTGAATGCAGTGTGCGGCGTATGGTCTGAGCACTGACAGACTGACCCCCCACCCCTTCAACCTCTACAGCAATGCTGGCAGCACTCATACGCCTGTTTTCCAACGCCAACCTCTGAATATGACGCTGGGCGCGCACACTCAACTTCTTTGGTCGACCATGGCGAGGCCTGTTTTGAATGAAACTTGTCCTCTTAAACCGCTGTATGGTCTTAGCCACCGTGCTACAGCTCAGTTTCAGGGTGTTGGCAATCTTCTTATAGCCTAGGCCAAGCATGTCCCCAGACCTAAACCCTATTGAACATCTGTGGGGCATCCTCAAACGGAAGGTGGAGGAGCGCAAGGTCTCCAACATCCACCAGCTCCGTGATGTCATCATGGAAGAGTGGAAGAGGATTCCAGCGGCGACCTCTGAAGCTCTGGTGAACTCCATGCCTAAAAGGGTTACGGCGGTGCTGGAAAATAATGGTGGCACACAAAATATTGACATTTGGGTCCAATTTAGACATTTTCAGTTGGGGGTGTACTCACTTTTGTTGCCAGCATTTTACACATTCATTGTTGTATTTTGAGTTACTTTGAAGTAACAATAAATTTACTTTGCTATCCAAGCTCTACAGTGACTACTTAACATTGTATCAAAGTGTCATTTCTTCAGTGTTGTCCCATGACAAGATATAATTAAAACATTGCAGAAATGAGAGGGGTGTACTCACTTTTGTGAGACACTGTATGTGTGTGTGTGTGTGTGTGTATATATGCGCGCGCGCGCGTGTGTGTGTGTGTGTGTGTGTGTGTGTGTGTGTGTGTGTGTGTGTGTGTGTGTGTGTGTGTTTTAATCACTTACTTGGAACAGCATGATCCCACATCGCTGTGAAGGGATGGCGTTAACCAGGTGGGCGTGCAACCCCTCGAGAGAGTTGCTGCCTCGCCGGCACTTGTACTTGTTCAGCCGGATGCAGTTCTTCACAACCACCTTCACAGAGACATACAGCTGTATGCCAGGGGGGTCCTGTAACACACAACCTATTGCAAGGTCCTCATTTATGCTGGTGTCATTTTGAAATGTTACCATATACAAGTTTGAATGGTTTTGACACACGATGACTGCAGAGACAGCTGCAGGATGGCCCACGAAGCAGGACGGAGGGGGCCTGTGGCTGTGCGGGGAGGACCAGCGGTATGGGTGCTGCCGACACAGGGGGCGGGCGGGCCACAGGCTGATGCAGCAGGAGGCCTCGGCTGGAGGCGGGTGGGCGCAGGAGGCTTCGGCCGGGTGGAGGACGACAACGCAGTGGGCTGAACGGGCCGGTTGGTGGGAGTCACAGGCTCTGGCTCATCAACAAATAATCTGGAAATATAAAATACACACGTGATCAGTATCGATATTGATATCTTTTATAAGAACACTGTTCATACTGTTTACACTTTTTATACAACTGTTTATACAATGTCCATACTGTTTATTTATTAATGTTTATCACTGACAATAAAGTTGACTTGGTAGGACTTGTGTGCTATTTTCTTTCCACAGCCAACAGAACACACATGAATCAGCTTTTTATTTCGACGACCCGTGGGCAAATATAGTCATGCCATACGTCGTTGGAAAGCTTAGATTTTCCCGCTTAAAATGAGCCCATCTCTGATCAATTTGGTTGCTCACAGACAAAACTGCGTCAGGTTGACTGAAGTCTACCCAGCAGCTAAAAAAAAACCTTCAACGCTTCAATTAACATTAATCTTTCCTTACAGAACACAAATTAATTAGCTTAGTATTTCAACGACCCATGAGTCAATATAGTCTAGCCATACGCCGTTGGAAAGCTTAGATTTTCCTTCCTTATCTCGATGACCCCCCCCACCTCATCCAACGACTCGGTAGTTGAATAGGGGATCAAAGGCAGTTGCACTCGCCAATATCTAGTCATCCGCAGCTCTCTTTTCCCATATTACCAAGAATGAAGTAAAACGAAATGGTTATCTGTCTTGTTGTGATATAACCGCTGATTTGGAGATATAGACTTGTTTTTCCTTTTCCCAAAGGTTTTCTTTGTTCCAAGATGGAGGTCAATCTAGTTTGATTGAAGGTACTTCCAATGCATTGGTATATTTACTTATTTGAATAAAGACGAGTCACAGCTGGAGTGAGACTTTTCTTTTCCATTTCTATTTTAGTATAAACGTGCTATCGAAATATTAGGACACGTCATCAGTAGTGGACCCTGGGATCATAGGGTGTTTCTGGCCATTGTCACTATACACCCTCACCCAAGGGAGGCCCCCCCGAGAGTGATCAATTCTCAAGGTGTGTCGTTTCCGAAATGGAATTGGTATTGGGTTTAAGCTTTTTTAGGAGTGATCATTTGTTGAGGTAACGTCGAGGTAAGTAAAGGTAAGTAAAACACTTTTTAGGATACATTGTTTTGGTTATGGAGAGGAGGGGGCACATACTTACCCCCTGACCAGCACAAACCAGTTGTTAACACCGCTAGGTAGCCCTGGTTTGGCCAATCAGGGCCGGAGCTTGGTTCTTGTCCTCTGTTGGGTCCAGATGAACTAGCAGAAAACTGGGGTCACGAAGGACCGAGGCCAGCCGTGACAAAGCACTGCCTCCACGGTCCCCCAATGCAGCTATCCTCAGCGATGGGTGTCCAGACCTAGGAAAGACCAAGACCAGCCCCGACCAGCGGTGCCTTCCCAGTCGGTCCCAGGGTAGGAAAGGCCAAGGCCAGCCGCGACTAAGCACTGCCTCCCTGGCCCCTCCAGGACCCCATGCCGAACAGCCTGTTAATAACAATTCCTGTGCCCCATACACCGCGCGACTACAGAGATTGTGTAGGAAGTTGACCTTAGAGAAGACTCAATGGCTTACTTTCCTCACCCAAAACAACAATTTCTTGGGGTAGTCTATTCTCGCCGTAGGTACTTCGGTAATGGGTTTTTTTGTGAAAAGTTTTCCGGATGAAATGCATGCTGGGTAATTGTCTTCTTCCTCCAATATGTCAAGTGTAGGTTAAGGTTAGGGTAGATTTAGGGGTAGAGTTAGCAGTTAACCTTAACGTTAGGTTTGAAGTAAATGGGAGGGGTTGCGGTTAGGGTTAAGGTTAGGGCTGAGGTTAGGGTTAGGTATAAGGTTACGGTTTAGGGTTAAGGTTAGGGTTAAGGTTAGGGTTACGGTTAGGGCTAAGGTTAGGGCTAAGGTTAGAGTAAGGGTTAGGGTTAGCGTTACGGTTAGGGTAAGGTTAGGGTTAGGGTTAGAGGTTAGGGGTTAGGGGTTAGGGTTAAGATGAGGGCTGAGGTTAGGGTTAAGGTTAGGGCTGAGGTTAGGGTTAGGTTTAAGGTTAGGGATAAGGTTAGGGTTGGGGTTACGGCTGAGATTGGGGTTAAGGTTAGGGTTGAGGTTAGGGTTAGTGTTATGGATAAGGTTAGGTTAAGTGTTAGGGCCAAGGTTAGGGTTAAGGTTATGGTTAAGATTAGGGTTAGGGCTAGAATTAGGGTTAGGGCTAAGGTTAGGGTTAGGGTTATGGCTGAGGTTAGGGTTAAGGTTAGGTTTGAGGTTAGGGTTAAGGTTAGGGCCAAGGTTAGGGTTAGGGTTAAGGTTAGGGTTAGGGCTAAGGTTAGGGTTAGGGTTATGGCTGAGGCTAGGGTTAGGGCTAAAGTTAGGGCAAAGGTTAGAGTTAGGGTTAGCGTTAGAGTTAGGGTAGGGTTAGTGTTGGAGGTTAGGGTAGGCTTAGGGTTAGAGTTAGAGTAGGGGTTAGGGTTAGAGTTAGAGTAGGGGTTAGGGTTAGTGTTAAGGCTAAGGTTAGGGGTTGAGGTTAGTGTTAAGATTAGGGCCAAGGTAAGGGTTAGTGTTAGGGTTGAGTTAGGGTTAGGGCTAAGGTTAGGCCTATGGTTAGGGTTGGGGTTGAGGTTATCCCTAGGGTTAGAGTTAGAGCTAGAGATTGAGGAAGGTAGAGTCAAGGTGAGACAGTCTGTACGGACTGAACTCACCCCCGCCGGATCGGGCTAGTACACTCTATCTCCCCCAACTCCCTCATTTCCATGAGGGAAGACAGGGGAGAAGAGATGGGAGGAGTATATATATTTAATATATATTTTTTTAGTAAATAAATACATCGAGAGACTCACCGCTGGAGTGGGTTTTAATCTTTGTATTCAAGGTTGTTCCTCCTCTTTTGATTCCTCGCTGGTGGTGCGTCGTCTCCACCTAGTGGTCGTTTTGTGAAGAAGAGTTATAGAAATAGAAATAGAAATACTCTATTGTTCCCAGGTTGGGAAATTGCATTAATAGGTAAGTAATAATAATAATAATAGGTAATTGCAATAGTTGGTAAGGTAATCTATATTTAATTTATTTATTTATATTTGTATATTTATTTAGTCTATTTATTTATTCATTTTTGTTTATTTATTTATTTAGATAAAGAGGATCACAGCTGGAGTGAGTTTTTAGTCTTTGTGTTAAAGGCTGGTTGCCTTCTTTTGATTCTTCAGTGGTGGTCCATCGCCTCCATCTAGTGGTCGTTTTGTGAATAACAGTTGGTAAGGTAATATAAATGGGTTGTGTAGAGAGCCCGTTCTTTCGATGGCCCTGGCTCGGTTAGGTTCGTTAGAGTTATCTCGATGACCCCCCCCCCCACCTCATCCAACGACTCGGTAGTTGAATAGGGGATCAAAGGCAGTTGTACTCGCCAATATCTAGTCATCCGCAGCTCTCTTTTCCCATATTACCAAGAATGAAGTAAAACGAAATGGTTATCTGTCTTGTTGTGATATAACCGCTGATTTGGAGATATAGACTTGTTTTTCCTTTTCCCAAAGGTTTTCTTTGTTCCAAGATGAAGGTCAATCTAGTTTGATTGAAGGTACTTCCAATGCATTGGTATATTTACTTATTTGAATAAAGACGAGTCACAGCTGGAGTGAGACTTTTCTTTTCCATTTCTATTTTAGTATAAACGTGCTATCGAAATATTAGGACACGTCATCAGTAGTGGACCCTGGGATCATAGGGTGTTTCTGGCCATTGTCACTATACACCCTCACCCAAGGGAGGCCCCCCCGAGAGTGATCAATTCTCAAGGTGTGTCGTTTCCGAAATGGAATTGGTATTGGGTTTAAGCTTTTTTAGGAGTGATCATTTGTTGAGGTAACGTCGAGGTAAGTAAAGGTAAGTAAAACACTTTTTAGGATACATTGTTTTGGTTATGGAGAGGAGGGGGCACATACTTACCCCCTGACCAGCACAAACCAGTTGTTAACACCGCTAGGTAGCCCTGGTTTGGCCAATCAGGGCCGGAGCTTGGTTCTTGTCCTCTGTTGGGTCCAGATGAACTAGCAGAAAACTGGGGTCACGAAGGACCGAGGCCAGCCGTGACAAAGCACTGCCTCCACGGTCCCCCAATGCAGCTATCCTCAGCGATGGGTGTCCAGACCTAGGAAAGACCAAGACCAGCCCCGACCAGCGGTGCCTTCCCAGTCGGTCCCAGGGTACGAAAGGCCAAGGCCAGCCGCGACTAAGCACTGCCTCCCTGGCCCCTCCAGGACCCCATGCCGAACAGCCTGTTAATAACAATTCCTGTGCCCCATACACCGCGCGACTACAGAGATTGTGTAGGAAGTTGACCTTAGAGAAGACTCAATGGCTTACTTTCCTCACCCAAAACAACAATTTCTTGGGGTAGTCTATTCTCGCCGTAGGTACTTCGGTAATGGGTTTTTTTGTGAAAAGTTTTCCGGATGAAATGCATGCTGGGTAATTGTCTTCTTCCTCCAATATGTCAAGTGTAGGTTAAGGTTAGGGTAGATTTAGGGGTAGAGTTAGCAGTTAACCTTAACGTTAGGTTTGAAGTAAATGGGAGGGGTTGCGGTTAGGGTTAAGGTTAGGGCTGAGGTTAGGGTTAGGTATAAGGTTACGGTTTAGGGTTAAGGTTAGGGTTAAGGTTAGGGTTACGGTTAGGGCTAAGGTTAGGGCTAAGGTTAGAGTAAGGGTTAGGGTTAGCGTTATGGTTAGGGTAAGGTTAGGGTTAGGGTTAGAGGTTAGGGGTTAGGGGTTAGGGTTAAGATGAGGGCTGAGGTTAGGGTTAAGGTTAGGGCTGAGGTTAGGGTTAGGTTTAAGGTTAGGGATAAGGTTAGGGTTGGGGTTACGGCTGAGATTGGGGTTAAGGTTAGGGTTGAGGTTAGGGTTAGTGTTATGGATAAGGTTAGGTTAAGTGTTAGGGCCAAGGTTAGGGTTAAGGTTATGGTTAAGATTAGGGTTAGGGCTAGAATTAGGGTTAGGGCTAAGGTTAGGGTTAGGGTTATGGCTGAGGTTAGGGTTAAGGTTAGGTTTGAGGTTAGTGTTAAGGTTAGGGCCAAGGTTAGGGTTAGGGTTAAGGTTAGGGTTAGGGCTAAGGTAAGGGTTAGGGTTATGGCTGAGGCTAGGGTTAGGGCTAAAGTTAGGGCAAAGGTTAGAGTTAGGGTTAGCGTTAGAGTTAGGGTAGGGTTAGTGTTGGAGGTTAGGGTAGGCTTAGGGTTAGAGTTAGAGTAGGGGTTAGGGTTAGAGTTAGAGTAGGGGTTAGGGTTAGTGTTAAGGCTAAGGTTAGGGGTTGAGGTTAGTGTTAAGATTAGGGCCAAGGTAAGGGTTAGTGTTAGGGTTGAGTTAGGGTTAGGGCTAAGGTTAGGCCTATGGTTAGGGTTGGGGTTGAGGTTATCCCTAGGGTTAGAGTTAGAGCTAGAGATTGAGGAAGGTAGAGTCAAGGTGAGACAGTCTGTACGGACTGAACTCACCCCCGCCGGATCGGGCTAGTACACTCTATCTCCCCCAACTCCCTCATTTCCATGAGGGAAGACAGGGGAGAAGAGATGGGAGGAGTATATATATTTAATATATTTTTTTTAGTAAATAAATACATCGAGAGACTCACCGCTGGAGTGGGTTTTAATCTTTGTATTCAAGGTTGTTCCTCGTCTTTTGATTCCTCGCTGGTGGTGCGTCGTCTCCACCTAGTGGTCGTTTTGTGAAGAAGAGTTATAGAAATAGAAATAGAAATACTCTATTGTTCCCAGGTTGGGAAATTGCATTAATAGGTAAGTAATAATAATAATAACAATAATAATAGGTAATTGCAATAGTTGGTAAGGTAATCTATATTTAATTTATTTATTTATATTTGTATATTTATTTAGTCTATTTATTTATTCATTTTTGTTTATTTATTTATTTAGATAAAGAGGATCACAGCTGGAGTGAGTTTTTAGTCTTTGTGTTAAAGGCTGGTTGCCTTCTTTTGATTCTTCAGTGGTGGTCCATCGCCTCCATCTAGTGGTCGTTTTGTGAATAACAGTTGGTAAGGTAATATAAATGGGTTGTGTAGAGAGCCCGTTCTTTCGATGGCCCTGGCTCGGTTAGGTTCGTTAGAGTTATCTCGATGACCCCCCCCCACCTCATCCAACGACTCGGTAGTTGAATAGGGGATCAAAGGCAGTTGCACTCGCCAATATCTAGTCATCCGCAGCTCTCTTTTCCCATATTACCAAGAATGAAGTAAAACGAAATGGTTATCTGTCTTGTTGTGATATAACCGCTGATTTGGAGATATAGACTTGTTTTTCCTTTTCCCAAAGGTTTTCTTTGTTCCAAGATGAAGGTCAATCTAGTTTGATTGAAGGTACTTCCAATGCATTGGTATATTTACTTATTTGAATAAAGACGAGTCACAGCTGGAGTGAGACTTTTCTTTTCCATTTCTATTTTAGTATAAACGTGCTATCGAAATATTAGGACACGTCATCAGTAGTGGACCCTGGGATCATAGGGTGTTTCTGGCCATTGTCACTATACACCCTCACCCAAGGGAGGCCCCCCCGAGAGTGATCAATTCTCAAGGTGTGTCGTTTCCGAAATGGAATTGGTATTGGGTTTAAGCTTTTTTAGGAGTGATCATTTGTTGAGGTAACGTCGAGGTAAGTAAAGGTAAGTAAAACACTTTTTAGGATACATTGTTTTGGTTATGGAGAGGAGGGGGCACATACTTACCCCCTGACCAGCACAAACCAGTTGTTAACACCGCTAGGTAGC
This sequence comes from Urophycis tenuis, assembly GCA_036785325.1. Classification (NCBI taxonomy): domain Eukaryota; kingdom Metazoa; phylum Chordata; class Actinopteri; order Gadiformes; family Phycidae; genus Urophycis; species Urophycis tenuis. The sequence continues at coordinate 2,742,678 of JAXIVH010000041.1, forward strand.
CCTGGTTTGGCCAATCAGGGCCGGAGCTTGGTTCTTGTCCTCTGTTGGGTCCAGATGAACTAGCAGAAAACTGGGGTCACGAAGGACCGAGGCCAGCCGTGACAAAGCACTGCCTCCACGGTCCCCCAATGCAGCTATCCTCAGCGATGGGTGTCCAGACCTAGGAAAGACCAAGACCAGCCCCGACCAGCGGTGCCTTCCCAGTCGGTCCCAGGGTAGGAAAGGCCAAGGCCAGCCGCGACTAAGCACTGCCTCCCTGGCCCCTCCAGGACCCCATGCCGAACAGCCTGTTAATAACAATTCCTGTGCCCCATACACCGCGCGACTACAGAGATTGTGTAGGAAGTTGACCTTAGAGAAGACTCAATGGCTTACTTTCCTCACCCAAAACAACAATTTCTTGGGGTAGTCTATTCTCGCCGTAGGTACTTCGGTAATGGGTTTTTTTGTGAAAAGTTTTCCGGATGAAATGCATGCTGGGTAATTGTCTTCTTCCTCCAATATGTCAAGTGTAGGTTAAGGTTAGGGTAGATTTAGGGGTAGAGTTAGCAGTTAACCTTAACGTTAGGTTTGAAGTAAATGGGAGGGGTTGCGGTTAGGGTTAAGGTTAGGGCTGAGGTTAGGGTTAGGTATAAGGTTACGGTTTAGGGTTAAGGTTAGGGTTAAGGTTAGGGTTACGGTTAGGGCTAAGGTTAGGGCTAAGGTTAGAGTAAGGGTTAGGGTTAGCGTTACGGTTAGGGTAAGGTTAGGGTTAGGGTTAGAGGTTAGGGGTTAGGGGTTAGGGTTAAGATGAGGGCTGAGGTTAGGGTTAAGGTTAGGGCTGAGGTTAGGGTTAGGTTTAAGGTTAGGGATAAGGTTAGGGTTGGGGTTACGGCTGAGATTGGGGTTAAGGTTAGGGTTGAGGTTAGGGTTAGTGTTATGGATAAGGTTAGGTTAAGTGTTAGGGCCAAGGTTAGGGTTAAGGTTATGGTTAAGATTAGGGTTAGGGCTAGAATTAGGGTTAGGGCTAAGGTTAGGGTTAGGGTTATGGCTGAGGTTAGGGTTAAGGTTAGGTTTGAGGTTAGTGTTAAGGTTAGGGCCAAGGTTAGGGTTAGGGTTAAGGTTAGGGTTAGGGCTAAGGTTAGGGTTAGGGTTATGGCTGAGGCTAGGGTTAGGGCTAAAGTTAGGGCAAAGGTTAGAGTTAGGGTTAGCGTTAGAGTTAGGGTAGGGTTAGTGTTGGAGGTTAGGGTAGGCTTAGGGTTAGAGTTAGAGTAGGGGTTAGGGTTAGAGTTAGAGTAGGGGTTAGGGTTAGTGTTAAGGCTAAGGTTAGGGGTTGAGGTTAGTGTTAAGATTAGGGCCAAGGTAAGGGTTAGTGTTAGGGTTGAGTTAGGGTTAGGGCTAAGGTTAGGCCTATGGTTAGGGTTGGGTTCGTTAGAGTTATCTCGATGACCCCCCCCACCTCATCCAACGACTCGGTAGTTGAATAGGGGATCAAAGGCAGTTGCACTCGCCAATATCTAGTCATCCGCAGCTCTCTTTTCCCATATTACCAAGAATGAAGTAAAACGAAATGGTTATCTGTCTTGTTGTGATATAACCGCTGATTTGGAGATATAGACTTGTTTTTCCTTTTCCCAAAGGTTTTCTTTGTTCCAAGATGAAGGTCAATCTAGTTTGATTGAAGGTACTTCCAATGCATTGGTATATTTACTTATTTGAATAAAGACGAGTCACAGCTGGAGTGAGACTTTTCTTTTCCATTTCTATTTTAGTATAAACGTGCTATCGAAATATTAGGACACGTCATCAGTAGTGGACCCTGGGATCATAGGGTGTTTCTGGCCATTGTCACTATACACCCTCACCCAAGGGAGGCCCCCCCGAGAGTGATCAATTCTCAAGGTGTGTCGTTTCCGAAATGGAATTGGTATTGGGTTTAAGCTTTTTTAGGAGTGATCATTTGTTGAGGTAACGTCGAGGTAAGTAAAGGTAAGTAAAACACTTTTTAGGATACATTGTTTTGGTTATGGAGAGGAGGGGGCACATACTTACCCCCTGACCAGCACAAACCAGTTGTTAACACCGCTAGGTAGCCCTGGTTTGGCCAATCAGGGCCGGAGCTTGGTTCTTGTCCTCTGTTGGGTCCAGATGAACTAGCAGAAAACTGGGGTCACGAAGGACCGAGGCCAGCCGTGACAAAGCACTGCCTCCACGGTCCCCCAATGCAGCTATCCTCAGCGATGGGTGTCCAGACCTAGGAAAGACCAAGACCAGCCCCGACCAGCGGTGCCTTCCCAGTCGGTCCCAGGGTAGGAAAGGCCAAGGCCAGCCGCGACTAAGCACTGCCTCCCTGGCCCCTCCAGGACCCCATGCCGAACAGCCTGTTAATAACAATTCCTGTGCCCCATACACCGCGCGACTACAGCGATTGTGTAGGAAGTTGACCTTAGAGAAGACTCAATGGCTTACTTTCCTCACCCAAAACAACAATTTCTTGGGGTAGTCTATTCTCGCCGTAGGTACTTCGGTAATGGGTTTTTTTGTGAAAAGTTTTCCGGATGAAATGCATGCTGGGTAATTGTCTTCTTCCTCCAATATGTCAAGTGTAGGTTAAGGTTAGGGTAGATTTAGGGGTAGAGTTAGCAGTTAACCTTAACGTTAGGTTTGAAGTAAATGGGAGGGGTTGCGGTTAGGGTTAAGGTTAGGGCTGAGGTTAGGGTTAGGTATAAGGTTACGGTTTAGGGTTAAGGTTAGGGTTAAGGTTAGGGTTACGGTTAGGGCTAAGGTTAGGGCTAAGGTTAGAGTAAGGGTTAGGGTTAGCGTTACGGTTAGGGTAAGGTTAGGGTTAGAGGTTAGGGGTTAGGGGTTAGGGTTAAGATGAGGGCTGAGGTTAGGGTTAAGGTTAGGGCTGAGGTTAGGGTTAGGTTTAAGGTTAGGGATAAGGTTAGGGTTGGGGTTACGGCTGAGATTGGGGTTAAGGTTAGGGTTGAGGTTAGGGTTAGTGTTATGGATAAGGTTAGGTTAAGTGTTAGGGCCAAGGTTAGGGTTAAGGTTATGGTTAAGATTAGGGTTAGGGCTAGAATTAGGGTTAGGGCTAAAGTTAGGGTTAGGGTTATGGCTGAGGTTAGGGTTAAGGTTAGGTTTGAGGTTAGTGTTAAGGTTAGGGCCAAGGTTAGGGTTAGGGTTAAGGTTAGGGTTAGGGCTAAGGTTAGGGTTAGGGTTATGGCTGAGGCTAGGGTTAGGGCTAAAGTTAGGGCAAAGGTTAGAGTTAGGGTTAGCGTTAGAGTTAGGGTAGGGTTAGTGTTGGAGGTTAGGGTAGGCTTAGGGTTAGAGTTAGAGTAGGGGTTAGGGTTAGAGTTAGAGTAGGGGTTAGGGTTAGTGTTAAGGCTAAGGTTAGGGGTTGAGGTTAGTGTTAAGATTAGGGCCAAGGTAAGGGTTAGTGTTAGGGTTGAGTTAGGGTTAGGGCTAAGGTTAGGCCTATGGTTAGGGTTGGGGTTGAGGTTATCCCTAGGGTTATAGTTAGAGCTAGAGATTGAGGAAGGTAGAGTCAAGGTGAGACAGTCTGTACGGACTGAACTCACCCCCGCCGGATCGGGCTAGTACACTCTATCTCCCCCAACTCCCTCATTTCCATGAGGGAAGACAGGGGAGAAGAGATGGGAGGAGTATATATATTTAATATATATTTTTTTAGTAAATAAATACATCGAGAGACTCACCGCTGGAGTGGGTTTTAATCTTTGTATTCAAGGTTGTTCCTCCTCTTTTGATTCCTCGCTGGTGGTGCGTCGTCTCCACCTAGTGGTCGTTTTGTGAAGAAGAGTTATAGAAATAGAAATAGAAATACTCTATTGTTCCCAGGTTGGGAAATTGCATTAATAGGTAAGTAATAATAATAATAACAATAATAATAGGTAATTGCAATAGTTGGTAAGGTAATCTATATTTAATTTATTTATTTATATTTGTATATTTATTTAGTCTATTTATTTATTCATTTTTGTTTATTTATTTATTTAGATAAAGAGGATCACAGCTGGAGTGAGTTTTTAGTCTTTGTGTTAAAGGCTGGTTGCCTTCTTTTGATTCTTCAGTGGTGGTCCATCGCCTCCATCTAGTGGTCGTTTTGTGAATAACAGTTGGTAAGGTAATATAAATGGGTTGTGTAGAGAGCCCGTTCTTTCGATGGCCCTGGCTCGGTTAGGTTCGTTAGAGTTATCTCGATGACCCCCCCCACCTCATCCAACGACTCGGTAGTTGAATAGGGGATCAAAGGCAGTTGCACTCGCCAATATCTAGTCATCCGCAGCTCTCTTTTCCCATATTATCAAGAATGAAGTAAAACGAAATGGTTATCTGTCTTGTTGTGATATAACCGCTGATTTGGAGATATAGACTTGTTTTTCCTTTTCCCAAAGGTTTTCTTTGTTCCAAGATGAAGGTCAATCTAGTTTGATTGAAGGTACTTCCAATGCATTGGTATATTTACTAATTTGAATAAAGACGAGTCACAGCTGGAGTGAGACTTTTCTTTTCCATTTCTATTTTAGTATAAACGTGCTATCGAAATATTAGGACACGTCATCAGTAGTGGACCCTGGGATCATAGGGTGTTTCTGGCCATTGTCACTATACACCCTCACCCAAGGGAGGCCCCCCCGAGAGTGATCAATTCTCAAGGTGTGTCGTTTCCGAAATGGAATTGGTATTGGGTTTAAGCTTTTTTAGGAGTGATCATTTGTTGAGGTAACGTCGAGGTAAGTAAAGGTAAGTAAAACACTTTTTAGGATACATTGTTTTGGTTATGGAGAGGAGGGGGCACATACTTACCCCCTGACCAGCACAAACCAGTTGTTAACACCGCTAGGTAGCCCTGGTTTGGCCAATCAGGGCCGGAGCTTGGTTCTTGTCCTCTGTTGGGTCCAGATGAACTAGCAGAAAACTGGGGTCACGAAGGACCGAGGCCAGCCGTGACAAAGCACTGCCTCCACGGTCCCCCAATGCAGCTATCCTCAGCGATGGGTGTCCAGACCTAGGAAAGACCAAGACCAGCCCCGACCAGCGGTGCCTTCCCAGTCGGTCCCAGGGTAGGAAAGGCCAAGGCCAGCCGCGACTAAGCACTGCCTCCCTGGCCCCTCCAGGACCCCATGCCGAACAGCCTGTTAATAACAATTCCTGTGCCCCATACACCGCGCGACTACAGCGATTGTGTAGGAAGTTGACCTTAGAGAAGACTCAATGGCTTACTTTCCTCACCCAAAACAACAATTTCTTGGGGTAGTCTATTCTCGCCGTAGGTACTTCGGTAATGGGTTTTTTTGTGAAAAGTTTTCCGGATGAAATGCATGCTGGGTAATTGTCTTCTTCCTCCAATATGTCAAGTGTAGGTTAAGGTTAGGGTAGATTTAGGGGTAGAGTTAGCAGTTAACCTTAACGTTAGGTTTGAAGTAAATGGGAGGGGTTGCGGTTAGGGTTAAGGTTAGGGCTGAGGTTAGGGTTAGGTATAAGGTTACGGTTTAGGGTTAAGGTTAGGGTTAAGGTTAGAGTAAGGGTTAGGGCTAAGGTTAGGGCTAAGGTTAGAGTAAGGGTTAGGGTTAGCGTTACGGTTAGGGTAAGGTTAGGGTTAGGGGTTAGGGTTAAGATGAGGGCTGAGGTTAGGGTTAAGGTTAGGGCTGAGGTTAGGGTTAGGTTTAAGGTTAGGGATAAGGTTAGGGTTGGGGTTACGGCTGAGATTGGGGTTAAGGTTAGGGTTGAGGTTAGGGTTAGTGTTATGGATAAGGTTAGGTTAAGTGTTAGGGCCAAGGTTAGGGTTAAGGTTATGGTTAAGATTAGGGTTAGGGCTAGAATTAGGGTTAGGGCTAAGGTTAGGGTTAGGGTTATGGCTGAGGTTAGGGTTAAGGTTAGGTTTGAGGTTAGTGTTAAGGTTAGGGCCAAGGTTAGGGTTTGGGTTAAGGTTAGGGTTAGGGCTAAGGTTAGGGTTAGGGTTATGGCTGAGGCTAGGGTTAGGGCTAAAGTTAGGGCAAAGGTTAGAGTTAGGGTTAGCGTTAGAGTTAGGGTAGGGTTAGTGTTGGAGGTTAGGGTAGGCTTAGGGTTAGAGTTAGAGTAGGGGTTAGGGTTAGAGTTAGAGTAGGGGTTAGGGTTAGTGTTAAGGCTAAGGTTAGGGGTTGAGGTTAGTGTTAAGATTAGGGCCAAGGTAAGGGTTAGTGTTAGGGTTGAGTTAGGGTTAGGGCTAAGGTTAGGCCTATGGTTAGGGTTGGGGTTGAGGTTATCCCTAGGGTTAGAGTTAGAGCTAGAGATTGAGGAAGGTAGAGTCAAGGTGAGACAGTCTGTACGGACTGAACTCACCCCCGCCGGATCGGGCTAGTACACTCTATCTCCCCCAACAACCTCATTTCCATGAGGGAAGACAGGGGAAAAGAGATGGGAGGAGTATATATATTTAATATATTTTTTTTTAGTAAATAAATACATCGAGAGACTCACAGCTGGAGTGGGTTTTAATCTTTGTATTCAAGGTTGTTCCTCCTCTTTTGATTCCTCGCTGGTGGTGCGTCGTCTCCACCTAGTGGTCGTTTTGTGAAGAAGAGTTATAGAAATAGAAATAGAAATACTCTATTGTTCCCAGGTTGGGAAATTGCATTAATAGGTAAGTAATAATAATAATAATAGGTAATTGCAATAGTTGGTAAGGTAATCTATATTTAATTTATTTATGTATATTTGTATATTTATTTAGTCTATTTATTTATTCATTTTTGTTTATTTATTTATTTAGATAAAGAGGATCACAGCTGGAGTGAGTTTTTAGTCTTTGTGTTAAAGGCTGGTTGCCTTCTTTTGATTCTTCAGTGGTGGTCCATCGCCTCCATCTAGTGGTCGTTTTGTGAATAACAGTTGGTAAGGTAATATAAATGGGTTGTGTAGAGAGCCCGTTCTTTCGATGGCCCTGGCTCTGTTAGGTTCGTTAGAGTTATCTCGATGACCCCCCCCCACCTCATCCAACGACTCGGTAGTTGAATAGGGGATCAAAGGCAGTTGCACTCGCCAATATCTAGTCATCCGCAGCTCTCTTTTCCCATATTACCAAGAATGAAGTAAAACGAAATGGTTATCTGTCTTGTTGTGATATAACCGCTGATTTGGAGATATAGACTTGTTTTTCCTTTTCCCAAAGGTTTTCTTTGTTCCAAGATGAAGGTCAATCTAGTTTGATTGAAGGTACTTCCAATGCATTGGTATATTTACTTATTTGAATAAAGACGAGTCACAGCTGGAGTGAGACTTTTCTTTTCCATTTCTATTTTAGTATAAACGTGCTATCGAAATATTAGGACACGTCATCAGTAGTGGACCCTGGGATCATAGGGTGTTTCTGGCCATTGTCACTATACACCCTCACCCAAGGGAGGCCCCCCCGAGAGTGATCAATTCTCAAGGTGTGTCGTTTCCGAAATGGAATTGGTATTGGGTTTAAGCTTTTTTAGGAGTGATCATTTGTTGAGGTAACGTCGAGGTAAGTAAAGGTAAGTAAAACACTTTTTAGGATACATTGTTTTGGTTATGGAGAGGAGGGGGCACATACTTACCCCCTGACCAGCACAAACCAGTTGTTAACACCGCTAGGTAGCCCTGGTTTGGCCAATCAGGGCCGGAGCTTGGTTCTTGTCCTCTGTTGGGTCCAGATGAACTAGCAGAAAACTGGGGTCACGAAGGACCGAGGCCAGCCGTGACAAAGCACTGCCTCCACGGTCCCCCAATGCAGCTATCCTCAGCGATGGGTGTCCAGACCTAGGAAAGACCAAGACCAGCCCCGACCAGCGGTGCCTTCCCAGTCGGTCCCAGGGTAGGAAAGGCCAAGGCCAGCCGCGACTAAGCACTGCCTCCCTGGCCCCTCCAGGACCCCATGCCGAACAGCCTGTTAATAACAATTCCTGTGCCCCATACACCGCGCGACTACAGCGATTGTGTAGGAAGTTGACCTTAGAGAAGACTCAATGGCTTACTTTCCTCACCCAAAACAACAATTTCTTGGGGTAGTCTATTCTCGCCGTAGGTACTTCGGTAATGGGTTTTTTTGTGAAAAGTTTTCCGGATGAAATGCATGCTGGGTAATTGTCTTCTTCCTCCAATATGTCAAGTGTAGGTTAAGGTTAGGGTAGATTTAGGGGTAGAGTTAGCAGTTAACCTTAACGTTAGGTTTGAAGTAAATGGGAGGGGTTGCGGTTAGGGTTAAGGTTAGGGCTGAGGTTAGGGTTAGGTATAAGGTTACGGTTTAGGGTTAAGGTTAGGGTTAAGGTTAGGGTTACGGTTAGGGCTAAGGTTAGGGCTAAGGTTAGAGTAAGGGTTAGGGTTAGCGTTACGGTTAGGGTAAGGTTAGGGTTAGAGGTTAGGGGTTAGGGGTTAGGGTTAAGATGAGGGCTGAGGTTAGGGTTAAGGTTAGGGCTGAGGTTAGGGTTAGGTTTAAGGTTAGGGATAAGGTTAGGGTTGGGGTTACGGCTGAGATTGGGGTTAAGGTTAGGGTTGAGGTTAGGGTTAGTGTTATGGATAAGGTTAGGTTAAGTGTTAGGGCCAAGGTTAGGGTTAAGGTTATGGTTAAGATTAGGGTTAGGGCTAGAATTAGGGTTAGGGCTAAGGTTAGGGTTAGGGTTATGGCTGAGGTTAGGGTTAAGGTTAGGTTTGAGGTTAGTGTTAAGGTTAGGGCCAAGGTTAGGGTTAGGGTTAAGGTTAGGGTTAGGGCTAAGGTTAGGGTTAGGGTTATGGCTGAGGCTAGGGTTAGGGCTAAAGTTAGGGCAAAGGTTAGAGTTAGGGTTAGCGTTAGAGTTAGGGTAGGGTTAGTGTTGGAGGTTAGGGTAGGCTTAGGGTTAGAGTTAGAGTAGGGGTTAGGGTTAGAGTTAGAGTAGGGGTTAGGGTTAGTGTTAAGGCTAAGGTTAGGGGTTGAGGTTAGTGTTAAGATTAGGGCCAAGGTAAGGGTTAGTGTTAGGGTTGAGTTAGGGTTAGGGCTAAGGTTAGGCCTATGGTTAGGGTTGGGGTTGAGGTTATCCCTAGGGTTAGAGTTAGAGCTAGAGATTGAGGAAGGTAGAGTCAAGGTGAGACAGTCTGTACGGACTGAACTCACCCCCGCCGGATCGGGCTAGTACACTCTATCTCCCCCAACTCCCTCATTTCCATGAGGGAAGACAGGGGAGAAGAGATGGGAGGAGTATATATATTTAATATATATTTTTTTAGTAAATAAATACATCGAGAGACTCACCGCTGGAGTGGGTTTTAATCTTTGTATTCAAGGTTGTTCCTCCTCTTTTGATTCCTCGCTGGTGGTGCGTCGTCTCCACCTAGTGGTCGTTTTGTGAAGAAGAGTTATAGAAATAGAAATAGAAATACTCTATTGTTCCCAGGTTGGGAAATTGCATTAATAGGTAAGTAATAATAATAATAATAGGTAATTGCAATAGTTGGTAAGGTAATCTATATTTAATTTATTTATGTATATTTGTATATTTATTTAGTCTATTTATTTATTCATTTTTGTTTATTTATTTATTTAGATAAAGAGGATCACAGCTGGAGTGAGTTTTTAGTCTTTGTGTTAAAGGCTGGTTGCCTTCTTTTGATTCTTCAGTGGTGGTCCATCGCCTCCATCTAGTGGTCGTTTTGTGAATAACAGTTGGTAAGGTAATATAAATGGGTTGTGTAGAGAGCCCGTTCTTTCGATCGCTCTGGCTCTGTTAGGTTCGTTAGAGTTATCTCGATGACCCCCCCCACCTCATCCAACGACTCGGTAGTTGAATAGGGGATCAAAGGCAGTTGCACTCGCCAATATCTAGTCATCCGCAGCTCTCTTTTCCCATATTACCAAGAATGAAGTAAAACGAAATGGTTATCTGTCTTGTTGTGATATAACCGCTGATTTGGAGATATAGACTTGTTTTTCCTTTTCCCAAAGGTTTTCTTTGTTCCAAGATGAAGGTCAATCTAGTTTGATTGAAGGTACTTCCAATGCATTGGTATATTTACTTATTTGAATAAAGACGAGTCACAGCTGGAGTGAGACTTTTCTTTTCCATTTCTATTTTAGTATAAACGTGCTATCGAAATATTAGGACACGTCATCAGTAGTGGACCCTGGGATCATAGGGTGTTTCTGGCCATTGTCACTATACACCCTCACCCAAGGGAGGCCCCCCCGAGAGTGATCAATTCTCAAGGTGTGTCGTTTCCGAAATGGAATTGGTATTGGGTTTAAGCTTTTTTAGGAGTGATCATTTGTTGAGGTAACGTCGAGGTAAGTAAAGGTAAGTAAAACACTTTTTAGGATACATTGTTTTGGTTATGGAGAGGAGGGGGCACATACTTACCCCCTGACCAGCACAAACCAGTTGTTAACACCGCTAGGTAGCCCTGGTTTGGCCAATCAGGGCCGGAGCTTGGTTCTTGTCCTCTGTTGGGTCCAGATGAACTAGCAGAAAACTGGGGTCACGAAGGACCGAGGCCAGCCGTGACAAAGCACTGCCTCCACGGTCCCCCAATGCAGCTATCCTCAGCGATGGGTGTCCAGACCTAGGAAAGACCAAGACCAGCCCCGACCAGCGGTGCCTTCCCAGTCGGTCCCAGGGTAGGAAAGGCCAAGGCCAGCCGTGACTAAGCACTGCCTCCCTGGCCCCTCCAGGACCCCATGCCGAACAGCCTGTTAATAACAATTCCTGTGCCCCATACACCGCGCGACTACAGAGATTGTGTAGGAAGTTGACCTTAGAGAAGACTCAATGGCTTACTTTCCTCACCCAAAACAACAATTTCTTGGGGTAGTCTATTCTCGCCGTAGGTACTTCGGTAATGGGTTTTTTTGTGAAAAGTTTTCCGGATGAAATGCATGCTGGGTAATTGTCTTCTTCCTCCAATATGTCAAGTGTAGGTTAAGGTTAGGGTAGATTTAGGGGTAGAGTTAGCAGTTAACCTTAACGTTAGGTTTGAAGTAAATGGGAGGGGTTGCGGTTAGGGTTAAGGTTAGGGCTGAGGTTAGGGTTAGGTATAAGGTTACGGTTTAGGGTTAAGGTTAGGGTTAAGGTTAGGGTTACGGTTAGGGCTAAGGTTAGGGCTAAGGTTAGAGTAAGGGTTAGGGTTAGCGTTACGGTTAGGGTAAGGTTAGGGTTAGGGTTAGAGGTTAGGGGTTAGGGGTTAGGGTTAAGATGAGGGCTGAGGTTAGGGTTAAGGTTAGGGCTGAGGTTAGGGTTAGGTTTAAGGTTAGGGATAAGGTTAGGGTTGGGGTTACGGCTGAGATTGGGGTTAAGGTTAGGGTTGAGGTTAGGGTTAGTGTTATGGATAAGGTTAGGTTAAGTGTTAGGGCCAAGGTTAGGGTTAAGGTTATGGTTAAGATTAGGGTTAGGGCTAGAATTAGGGTTAGGGCTAAGGTTAGGGTTAGGGTTATGGCTGAGGTTAGGGTTAAGGTTAGGTTTGAGGTTAGTGTTAAGGTTAGGGCCAAGGTTAGGGTTAGGGTTAAGGTTAGGGTTAGGGCTAAGGTAAGGGTTAGGGTTATGGCTGAGGCTAGGGTTAGGGCTAAAGTTAGGGCAAAGGTTAGAGTTAGGGTTAGCGTTAGAGTTAGGGTAGGGTTAGTGTTGGAGGTTAGGGTAGGCTTAGGGTTAGAGTTAGAGTAGGGGTTAGGGTTAGAGTTAGAGTAGGGGTTAGGGTTAGTGTTAAGGCTAAGGTTAGGGGTTGAGGTTAGTGTTAAGATTAGGGCCAAGGTAAGGGTTAGTGTTAGGGTTGAGTTAGGGTTAGGGCTAAGGTTAGGCCTATGGTTAGGGTTGGGTTCGTTAGAGTTATCTCGATGACCCCCCCCACCTCATCCAACGACTCGGTAGTTGAATAGGGGATCAAAGGCAGTTGCACTCGCCAATATCTAGTCATCCGCAGCTCTCTTTTCCCATATTACCAAGAATGAAGTAAAACGAAATGGTTATCTGTCTTGTTGTGATATAACCGCTGATTTGGAGATATAGACTTGTTTTTCCTTTTCCCAAAGGTTTTCTTTGTTCCAAGATGGACGTCAATCTAGTTTGATTGAAGGTACTTCCAATGCATTGGTATATTTACTTATTTGAATAAAGACGAGTCACAGCTGGAGTGAGACTTTTCTTTTCCATTTCTATTTTAGTATAAACGTGCTATCGAAATATTAGGACACGTCATCAGTAGTGGACCCTGGGATCATAGGGTGTTTCTGGCCATTGTCACTATACACCCTCACCCAAGGGAGGCCCCCCCGAGAGTGATCAATTCTCAAGGTGTGTCGTTTCCGAAATGGAATTGGTATTGGGTTTAAGCTTTTTTAGGAGTGATCATTTGTTGAGGTAACGTCGAGGTAAGTAAAGGTAAGTAAAACACTTTTTAGGATACATTGTTTTGGTTATGGAGAGGAGGGGGCACATACTTACCCCCTGGCCAGCACAAACCAGTTGTTAACACCGCTAGGTAGCCCTGGTTTGGCCAATCAGGGCCGGAGCTTGGTTCTTGTCCTCTGTTGGGTCCAGATGAACTAGCAGAAAACTGGGGTCACGAAGGACCGAGGCCAGCCGTGACAAAGCACTGCCTCCACGGTCCCCCAATGCAGCTATCCTCAGCGATGGGTGTCCAGACCTAGGAAAGACCAAGACCAGCCCCGACCAGCGGTGCCTTCCCAGTCGGTCCCAGGGTAGGAAAGGCCAAGGCCAGCCGCGACTAAGCACTGCCTCCCTGGCCCCTCCAGGACCCCATGCCGAACAGCCTGTTAATAACAATTCCTGTGCCCCATACACCGCGCGACTACAGCGATTGTGTAGGAAGTTGACCTTAGAGAAGACTCAATGGCTTACTTTCCTCACCCAAAACAACAATTTCTTGGGGTAGTCTATTCTCGCCGTAGGTACTTCGGTAATGGGTTTTTTTGTGAAAAGTTTTCCGGATGAAATGCATGCTGGGTAATTGTCTTCTTCCTCCAATATGTCAAGTGTAGGTTAAGGTTAGGGTAGATTTAGGGGTAGAGTTAGCAGTTAACCTTAACGTTAGGTTTGAAGTAAATGGGAGGGGTTGCGGTTAGGGTTAAGGTTAGGGCTGAGGTTAGGGTTAGGTATAAGGTTACGGTTTAGGGTTAAGGTTAGGGTTAAGGTTAGGGTTACGGTTAGGGCTAAGGTTAGGGCTAAGGTTAGAGTAAGGGTTAGGGTTAGCTTTACGGTTAGGGTAAGGTTAGGGTTAGGGTTAGAGGTTAGGGGTTAGGGGTTAGGGTTAAGATGAGGGCTGAGGTTAGGGTTAAGGTTAGGGCTGAGGTTAGGGTTAGGTTTAAGGTTAGGGATAAGGTTAGGGTTGGGGTTACGGCTGAGATTGGGGTTAAGGTTAGGGTTGAGGTTAGGGTTAGTGTTATGGATAAGGTTAGGTTAAGTGTTAGGGCCAAGGTTAGGGTTAAGGTTATGGTTAAGATTAGGGTTAGGGCTAGAATTAGGGTTAGGGCTAAGGTTAGGGTTAGGGTTATGGCTGAGGTTAGGGTTAAGGTTAGGTTTGAGGTTAGTGTTAAGGTTAGGGCCAAGGTTAGGGTTAGGGTTAAGGTTAGGGTTAGGGCTAAGGTTAGGGTTAGGGTTATGGCTGAGGCTAGGGTTAGGGCTAAAGTTAGGGCAAAGGTTAGAGTTAGGGTTAGCGTTAGAGTTAGGGTAGGGTTAGTGTTGGAGGTTAGGGTAGGCTTAGGGTTAGAGTTAGAGTAGGGGTTAGGGTTAGAGTTAGAGTAGGGGTTAGGGTTAGTGTTAAGGCTAAGGTTAGGGGTTGAGGTTAGTGTTAAGATTAGGGCCAAGGTAAGGGTTAGTGTTAGGGTTGAGTTAGGGTTAGGGCTAAGGTTAGGCCTATGGTTAGGGTTGGGGTTGAGGTTATCCCTAGGGTTAGAGTTAGAGCTAGAGATTGAGGAAGGTAGAGTCAAGGTGAGACAGTCTGTACGGACTGAACTCACCCCCGCCGGATCGGGCTAGTACACTCTATCTCCCCCAACTCCCTCATTTCCATGAGGGAAGACAGGGGAGAAGAGATGGGAGGAGTATATATATTTAATATATATTTTTTTAGTAAATAAATACATCGAGAGACTCACCGCTGGAGTGGGTTTTAATCTTTGTATTCAAGGTTGTTCCTCCTCTTTTGATTCCTCGCTGGTGGTGCGTCGTCTCCACCTAGTGGTCGTTTTGTGAAGAAGAGTTATAGAAATAGAAATAGAAATACTCTATTGTTCCCAGGTTGGGAAATTGCATTAATAGGTAAGTAATAATAATAATAATAGGTAATTGCAATAGTTGGTAAGGTAATCTATATTTCATTTATTTATTTATATTTGTATATTTATTTAGTCTATTTATTTATTCATTTTTGTTTATTTATTTATTTAGATAAAGAGGATCACAGCTGGAGTGAGTTTTTAGTCTTTGTGTTAAAGGCTGGTTGCCTTCTTTTGATTCTTCAGTGGTGGTCCATCGCCTCCATCTAGTGGTCGTTTTGTGAATAACAGTTGGTAAGGTAATATAAATGGGTTGTGTAGAGAGCCCGTTCTTTCGATGGCCCTGGCTCGGTTAGGTTCGTTAGAGTTATCTCGATGACCCCCCCCCCACCTCATCCAACGACTCGGTTGTTGAATAGGGGATCAAAGGCAGTTGCACTCGCCAATATCAAGCTTAGATTTCCCCGCTTATAATGAGCCCATCCCCAAGCAATTTGGTTGCTCAGAGACAAAACTGTGTCAGGTTGACTGAAGTCTACCCAGCAGCTAAAAACATACCTTCAACGTTTCAATTAACATCAATCTTTCCTTACAGATCACAAATTAATTAGCTTAGTATTTCAACGACCAATGAGTCAATATAGTCTTGCCATACGCCGTTGGAAAGCTTAGATTTCCCCGCTTAAAATGAGCCCATCCGCGAGCAGTCTGCTTGCTCACAGACAAAACTGCGTCAGGTTGACTGAAGTCTACCCAGCAGCTAAAAACATACCTTCAACGTTTCAATTAAGATCAATCTTTCAATAAAGAACAGAAATTAATTAGCTTAGTATTTCAACGACCTATGACTCAATATAGTCTTGCCATACGCCGTTGGGAACCTTAGATTTCCCCGCTTAAAATGAGCCCATCCCCGAGCAATTTGGTTGCTCACAGACAAAACTGCGTCAGGTTGACTGAAGTCTACCCAGCAGCTAAAAACATACCTTCAACTTTTCAATGCACGCGTTTTTTTTGTAACACGTGTAGCTATGATAAAGGACACATGTTTTGGCCTGTTTTATTATTCATAGTTGGCTTAACAGTAATAGAATATTATTATATGCTATAAGTGACCAGACGTCCGAGATCAAAACTGGGAGCATAATCCCCGAGAAGGGGGAAAAAAAGGGTCAGCTATGTTTAAGTATATATATATATGTGTGTGTATATATGCGTGTGTGTGTGTGTATATATGCGCGTGTGTGTGTGTGTGTGTGTGTGTGTGTGTGTGTGTGTGTGTGTGTGTGTGTTTTAATCACTTACTTGGAACGGCATTATCCCACATCGCTGTGAAGGGATGGCGTTAACCAGGTGGGCGTGCAACCCCTCGAGAGAGTTGCTGCCTCACCGGCACTTGTACTTGTTCAGCCGGATGCAGTTCTTCACAACCACCTTCACAGAGACATACAGCTGTATGCCAGGGGGGTCATGTAACACACAACCTATTGCAAGGTCCTCATTTATGCTGGTGTCATTTTGAAATGTTACCATATACAAGTTTGAATGGTTTTGACACACGATGACTGCAGAGACAGCTGCAGGATGGCCCACGAAGCAGGACGGAGGGGGCCTGTGGCTGTGCGGGGAGGACCAGCGGTATGGGTGCTGCCGACACAGGGGGCGGGCGGGCCACAGGCTGACGCAGCAGGAGGCCTCGGCTGGAGGCGGGTGGGCGCAGGAGGCTTCGGCCGGGTGGAGGACGACAACGCAGTGGGCTGAACGGGCCGGTTGGTGGGAGTCACAGGCTCTGGCTCATCAACAAATAACCTGGAAATATAAAATACACACGTGATCAGTATTGATATTGATATCTTTTATAAGAACACTGTTCATACCGTTTACACTTTTTATACAACTGTTTATACAATGTCCATACTGTTTATTTATTAATGTTTATCACTGAAAAATAAAGGTGACTTGGTATGACTTGTGTGCTATTTTCTTTCCACAGCCAACAGAACACACATGAATCAGCTTATTATTTCGACGACCCATGGGCAAATATAGTCATGCCATACGTCGTTGGAAAGCTTAGATTTCCCCGTTTAAAATGAGCCCATCTCCGAGCAATTTGGTTGCTCACAGACAAATCTGCGTCAGGTTGACTGAAGTCTACACAGCAGCTAAAGACATACCTTCAACGTTTCAATTAACATCAATCTTTCCTTACAGAACACAAATTAATTAGCTTAGTATTTCAACGACCCATGAGTCAATATACTCTTGCCATACGCCGTTGGAAAGCTTAGATTTCCCCGCTTAAAATGAGCCCATCCGCGAGCAGTCTGGTTGATCACAGACTAAACTGCGTCAGGTTGACTGAAGTCTACCCAGCAGCTAAAAACATACCTTCAACGTTTAAATTAACATCAATCTTTCCTTACAGAACAGAAATTAATTAGCTTAGTATTTCAATGACCCATGAGTCAATATAGTCTTGCCATACGCCGTTGGAAAGCTTAGATTTCCCCGCTTAAAATGAGCCCATCCGCGAGCAGTCTGGTTGATCACAGACTAAACTGCGTCAGGTTGAATGAAGTCTACCCAGCAGCTAAAAACATACCTTTAACGTTTCAATTAACATCAATCTTTCCTTACAGAACCCAAATTAATTAGCTTAGTATTTCAACGACCCTTTGGTGAATATAGTCTTGCCATACGCCGTTGGAAAGCTTAGATTTCCCCGCTTATAATGAGCCCATCCCTGAGCAATTTGGTTGCTCAGAGACAAAACTGTGTCAGGTTGACTGAAGTCTACCCAGCAGCTAAAAACATACCTTCAACGTTTCAATTAACATCAATCTTTCCTTACAGATCACAAATTAATTAGCTTAGTATTTCAACGACCAATGAGTCAATATAGTCTTGCCATACGCCGTTGGAAAGCTTAGATTTCCCCGCTTAAAATGAGCCCATCCGCGAGCAGTCTGCTTGCTCACAGACAAAACTGCGTCAGATTGACTGAAGTCTACCCAGCAGCTAAAAACATACCTTCAACGTTTCAATTAAGATCAATCTTTCAATAAAGAACAGAAATTAATTAGCTTAGTATTTCAACGACCCATGACTCAATATAGTCTTGCCATACGCCGTTGGGAACCTTAGATTTCCCCGCTTAAAATGAGCCCATCCCCGAGCAATTTGGTTGCTCACAGACAAAACTGCGTCAGGTTCACTGAAGTCTACCCAGCAGCTAAAAACATACCTTCAACTTTTCAATTCACGCGTTTTTTTTGTAACACGTGTAGCTATGATAAAGGACACATGTTTTGGCCTGTTTTATTATTCATAGTTGGCTTAACAGTAATAGAATATTATTATATGCTATAAGTGACCAGACGTCCGAGATCAAAACTGGGAGCATAATCCCCGAGAAGGGGGAAAAAAAGGGTCAGCTATGTTTAAGTATATATATATATGTGTGTGTATATATAAGTGTGTGTGTGTGTGTGTATATATGCGCCTGCGCGCGTGTGTGTGTGTGTGTGTGTGTGTGTGTGTGTGTGTGTGTGTGTGTTTTAATCACTTACTTGGAACGGCATGATCCCATATCGCTGTGAAGGGATGGCGTTAACCAGGTGGGTGTGCAACCCCTCGAGAGAGTTGCTGCCTCGCCGGCACTTGTACTTGTTCAGCCGGATGCAGTTCTTCACAACCACCTTCACAGAGACATACAGCTGTATGCCAGGGGGGTCATGTAACACACAACCTATTGCAAGGTCCTCATTTATGCTGGTGTCATTTTTAAATGTTACCATATACAAGTTTGAATGGTTTTGACACACGATGACTGCAGAGACAGCTGCAGGATGGCCCACGAAGCAGGACGGAGGGGGCCTGTGGCTGTGCGGGGAGGACCAGCGGTATGGGTGCTGCCGACACAGGGGGCGGGCGGGCCACAGGCTGATGCAGCAGGAGGCCTCGGCTGGAGGCGGGTGGGCGCAGGAGGCTTCGGCCGGGTGGAGGACGACAACGCAGTGGGCTGAACGGGCCGGTTGGTGGGAGTCACAGGCTCTGGCTCATCAACAAATAACCTGGAAATATAAAATACACACGTGATCAGTATTGATATTGATATCTTTTATAAGAACA
The DNA here is from genome assembly GCA_036785325.1 of Urophycis tenuis. Taxonomy (NCBI): domain Eukaryota; kingdom Metazoa; phylum Chordata; class Actinopteri; order Gadiformes; family Phycidae; genus Urophycis; species Urophycis tenuis. Next base: position 2,761,012 of record JAXIVH010000041.1, read on the forward strand.
CTGTTCATACCGTTTACACTTTTTATACAACTGTTTATACAATGTCCATACTGTTTATTTATTAATGTTTATCACTGAAAAATAAAGGTGACTTGGTATGACTTGTGTGCTATTTTCTTTCCACAGCCAACAGAACACACATGAATCAGCTTATTATTTCGACGACCCATGGGCAAATATAGTCATGCCATACGTCGTTGGAAAGCTTAGATTTCCCCGTTTAAAATGAGCCAATCTCCGAGCAATTTGGTTGCTCACAGACAAATCTGCGTCAGGTTGACTGAAGTCTACACAGCAGCTAAAGACATACCTTCAACGTTTCAATTAACATCAATCTTTCCTTACAGAACAAAAATGAATTAGCTTAGTATTTCAACGACCCTTTAGTGAATATAGTCTTGCCATACGCCGTTGGAAAGCTTAGATTTCCCCGCTTAAAATGAGCCCATCCGCGAGCAGTCTGGTTGATCACAGACAAAACTGCGTCAGGTTGACTGAAGTCTACCCAGCAGCTAAAAACATACCTTCAACGTTTCAATTAAGATCAATCTTTCAATAAAGAACAGAAATTAATTAGCTTAGTATTTCAACGACCCATGACTCAATATAGTCTTGCCATACGCCGTTGGGAACCTTAGATTTCCCCGCTTAAAATGAGCCCATCCGCGAGCAATTTGGTTGCTCACAGACTAAACTGCGTCAGGTTGAATGAAGTCTACCCAGCAGCTAAAAACATACCTTCAACTTTTCAATTCACGCGTTTTTTTTGTAATACGTGTAGCTATGATAAAGGACACATGTTTTGGCCTGTTTTATTATTCATAGTTGGCTTAACAGTAATAGAATATTATTATATGCTATAAGTGACCAGACGTCCGAGATCAAAACTGGGAGCATAATCCCCGAGAAGGGGGAAAAAAAGGGTCAGCTATGTTTAAGTATATATATATATGTGTGTGTATATATAAGTGTGTGTGTGTGTGTATATATGCGCGCGTGTGTGTGTGTGTGTGTGTGTGTGTGTTTTAATCACTTACTTGGAACGGCATGATCCCACATCGCTGTGAAGGGATGGCGTTAACCAGGTGGGCGTGCAACCCCTCGAGAGAGTTGCTGCCTCACCGGCACTTGTACTTGTTCAGCCGGATGCAGTTCTTCACAACCACCTTCACAGAGACATACAGCTGTATGCCAGGGGGGTCATGTAACACACAACCTATTGCAAGGTCCTCATTTATGCTGGTGTCATTTTGAAATGTTACCATATACAAGTTTGAATGGTTTTGACACACGATGACTACAGAGACAGCTGCAGGATGGCCCACGAAGCAGGACGGAGGGGGCCTGTGGCTGTGCGGGGAGGACCAGCGGTATGGGTGCTGCCGACACAGGGGGCGGGCGGGCCACAGGCTGACGCAGCAGGAGGCCTCGGCTGGAGGCGGGTGGGCGCAGGAGGCTTCGGCCGGGTGGAGGACGACAACGCAGTGGGCTGAACGGGCCGGTTGGTGGGAGTCACAGGCTCTGGCTCATCAACAAATAACCTGGAAATATAAAATACACACGTGATCAGTATTGATATTGATATCTTTTATAAGAACACTGTTCATACCGTTTACACTTTTTATACAACTGTTTATACAATGTCCATACTGTTTATTTATTAATGTTTATCACTGAAAAATAAAGGTGACTTGGTATGACTTGTGTGCTATTTTCTTTCCACAGCCAACAGAACACACATGAATCAGCTTATTATTTCGACGACCCATGGGCAAATATAGTCATGCCATACGTCGTTGGAAAGCTTAGATTTCCCCGTTTAAAATGAGCCAATCTCCGAGCAATTTGGTTGCTCACAGACAAATCTGCGTCAGGTTGACTGAAGTCTACCCAGCAGCTAAAAACATACCTTCAACGTTTCAATTAAGATCAATCTTTCAATAAAGAACAGAAATTAATTAGCTTAGTATTTCAACGACCCATGACTCAATATAGTCTTGCCATACGCCGTTGGGAACCTTAGATTTCCCCGCTTAAAATGAGCCCATCCGCGAGCAATTTGGTTGCTCACAGACTAAACTGCGTCAGGTTGAATGAAGTCTACCCAGCAGCTAAAAACATACCTTCAACTTTTCAATTCACGCGTTTTTTTTGTAATACGTGTAGCTATGATAAAGGACACATGTTTTGGCCTGTTTTATTATTCATAGTTGGCTTAACAGTAATAGAATATTATTATATGCTATAAGTGACCAGACGTCCGAGATCAAAACTGGGAGCATAATCCCCGAGAAGGGGGAAAAAAAGGGTCAGCTATGTTTAAGTATATATATATATGTGTGTGTATATATAAGTGTGTGTGTGTGTGTATATATGCGCGCGTGTGTGTGTGTGTGTGTGTGTGTGTGTTTTAATCACTTACTTGGAACGGCATGATCCCACATCGCTGTGAAGGGATGGCGTTAACCAGGTGGGCGTGCAACCCCTCGAGAGAGTTGCTGCCTCACCGGCACTTGTACTTGTTCAGCCGGATGCAGTTCTTCACAACCACCTTCACAGAGACATACAGCTGTATGCCAGGGGGGTCATGTAACACACAACCTATTGCAAGGTCCTCATTTATGCTGGTGTCATTTTGAAATGTTACCATATACAAGTTTGAATGGTTTTGACACACGATGACTGCAGAGACAGCTGCAGGATGGCCCACGAAGCAGGACGGAGGGGGCCTGTGGCTGTGCGGGGAGGACCAGCGGTATGGGTGCTGCCGACACAGGGGGCGGGCGGGCCACAGGCTGACGCAGCAGGAGGCCTCGGCTGGAGGCGGGTGGGCGCAGGAGGCTTCGGCCGGGTGGAGGACGACAACGCAGTGGGCTGAACGGGCCGGTTGGTGGGAGTCACAGGCTCTGGCTCATCAACAAATAACCTGGAAATATAAAATACACACGTGATCAGTATTGATATTGATATCTTTTATAAGAACACTGTTCATACCGTTTACACTTTTTATACAACTGTTTATACAATGTCCATACTGTTTATTTATTAATGTTTATCACTGAAAAATAAAGGTGACTTGGTATGACTTGTGTGCTATTTTCTTTCCACAGCCAACAGAACACACATGAATCAGCTTATTATTTCGACGACCCATGGGCAAATATAGTCATGCCATACGTCGTTGGAAAGCTTAGATTTCCCCGTTTAAAATGAGCCAATCTCCGAGCAATTTGGTTGCTCACAGACAAATCTGCGTCAGGTTGACTGAAGTCTACACAGCAGCTAAAGACATACCTTCAACGTTTCAATTAACATCAATCTTTCCTTACAGAACAAAAATGAATTAGCTTAGTATTTCAACGACCCTTTAGTGAATATAGTCTTGCCATACGCCGTTGGAAAGCTTAGATTTCCCCGCTTAAAATGAGCCCATCCGCGAGCAGTCTGGTTGATCACAGACAAAACTGCGTCAGGTTGACTGAAGTCTATCCAGCAGCTAAAAACATACCTTCAACGTTTCAATTAAGATCAATCTTTCAATAAAGAACAGAAATTAATTAGCTTAGTATTTCAACGACCCATGACTCAATATAGTCTTGCCATACGCCGTTGGGAACCTTAGATTTCCCCGCTTAAAATGAGCCCATCCGCGAGCAATTTGGTTGCTCACAGACTAAACTGCGTCAGGTTGAATGAAGTCTACCCAGCAGCTAAAAACATACCTTCAACTTTTCAATTCACGCGTTTTTTTTGTAATACGTGTAGCTATGATAAAGGACACATGTTTTGGCCTGTTTTATTATTCATAGTTGGCTTAACAGTAATAGAATATTATTATATGCTATAAGTGACCAGACGTCCGAGATCAAAACTGGGAGCATAATCCCCGAGAAGGGGGAAAAAAAGGGTCAGCTATGTTTAAGTATATATATATATGTGTGTGTATATATAAGTGTGTGTGTGTGTGTATATATGCGCGCGTGTGTGTGTGTGTGTGTGTGTGTGTGTTTTAATCACTTACTTGGAACGGCATGATCCCACATCGCTGTGAAGGGATGGCGTTAACCAGGTGGGCGTGCAACCCCTCGAGAGAGTTGCTGCCTCACCGGCACTTGTACTTGTTCAGCCGGATGCAGTTCTTCACAACCACCTTCACAGAGACATACAGCTGTATGCCAGGGGGGTCATGTAACACACAACCTATTGCAAGGTCCTCATTTATGCTGGTGTCATTTTGAAATGTTACCATATACAAGTTTGAATGGTTTTGACACACGACGACTGCAGAGACAGCTGCAGGATGGCCCACGAAGCAGGACGGAGGGGGCCTGTGGCTGTGCGGGGAGGACCAGTGGTATGGGTGCTGCCGACACAGGGGGCGGGCGGGCCACAGGCTGACGCAGCAGGAGGCCTCGGCTGGAGGCGGGTGGGCGCAGGAGGCTTCGGCCGGGTGGAGGACGACAACGCAGTGGGCTGAACGGGCCGGTTGGTGGGAGTCACAGGCTCTGGCTCATCAACAAATAACCTGGAAATATAAAATACACACGTGATCAGTATTGATATTGATATCTTTTATAAGAACACTGTTCATACCGTTTACACTTTTTATACAACTGTTTATACAATGTCCATACTGTTTATTTATTAATGTTTATCACTGAAAAATAAAGGTGACTTGGTATGACTTGTGTGCTATTTTCTTTCCACAGCCAACAGAACACACATGAATCAGCTTATTATTTCGACGACCCATGGGCAAATATAGTCATGCCATATGTCGTTGGAAAGCTTAGATTTCCCCCGTTTAAAATGAGCCAATCTCCGAGCAATTTGGTTGCTCACAGACAAATCTGCGTCAGGTTGACTGAAGTCTACACAGCAGCTAAAGACATACCTTCAACGTTTCAATTAACATCAATCTTTCCTTACAGAACACAAATGAATTAGCTTAGTATTTCAACGACCCTTTAGTGAATATAGTCTTGCCATACGCCGTTGGAAAGCTTAGATTTCCCCGCTTAAAATGAGCCCATCCGCGAGCAGTCTGGTTGATCACAGACTAAACTGCGTCAGGTTGACTGAAGTCTACCCAGCAGCTAAAAACATAACTTCAACGTTTCAATTAACATCAATCTTTCCTTACAGAACACAAATTAATTAGCTTAGTATTTCAACGACCCTTTGGTGAATATAGTCTTGCCATACGCCGTTGGAAAGCTTAGATTTCCCCGCTTATAATGAGCCCATCCCCGAGCAAATTGGTTGCTCACAGAGAAAACTGTGTCAGGTTGAGTGAAGTCTACCCAGCAGCTAAAAACATACCTTCAACGTTTCAATTAACATCAATCTTTCCTTACAGAACACTAATTAATTAGCTTAGTATTTCAACAACCCATGAGTCAATATAGTCTTGCCATACGCCGTTGGAAAGCTTAGATTTCCCCGCTTAAAATGAGCCCATCCGCGAGCAGTCTGGTTGATCACAGACTAAACTGCCTCAGGTTGAATGAAGTCTACCCAGCAGCTAAAAACATACCTTTAACGTTTCAATTAACATCAATCTTTCCTTACAGAACACAAATTAATTAGCTTTGTATTTCAACGGCCCTTTGGTGAATATAGTCTTGCCATACGCCGTTGGAAAGCTTAGATTTCCCCGCTTATAATGAGCCCATCCCCGAGCAATTTGGTTGCTCACAGACAAATCTGCGTCAGGTTGACTGAAGTCTACACAGCAGCTAAAGACATACCTTCAACGTTTCAATTAACATCAATCTTTCCTTACAGAACACAAATTAATTAGCTTAGTATTTAAACGACCCATGAGTCAATATAGTCTTGCCATACGCCGTTGGAAAGCTTAGATTTCCCCGCTTAAAATGAGCCCATCCCCGAGCAGTCTGGTTGATCACAGACTAAACTGCGTCAGGTTGACTGAAGTCTACCCAGCAGCTAAAAACATACCTTCAACGTTTCAATTAACATCAATCTTTCCTTACAGAACACTAATTAATTAGCTTAGTATTTCAACGGCCCTTTGGTGAATATAGTCTTACCATACGCCGTTGAAAAGCTTAGATTTCCCTGCTTAAAATGAGCCCATCCGCCAGCAGTCTGCTTGATCACAGACTAAACTGCGTCAGGTTGACTGAAGTCTACCCAGCAGCTAAAAACATACCTTCAACGTTTCAATTAACATCAATCTTTCCTTACAGAACACTAATTAATTAGCTTAGTATTTCAACGACCCATGAGTCAATATAGTCTTGCCATACGCCGTTGGAAAGCTTAGATTTCCCCGCTTAAAATGAGCCCATCCGCGAGCAATTTGGTTGCTCACAGACAAAACTGTGTCAGGTTGAGTGAAGTCTACCCAGCAGCTAAAAACATACCTTCAACGTTTCAATTAACATCAATCTTTCCTTACAGAACACTAATTAATTAGCTTAGTATTTCAACGACCCATGAGTCAATATAGTCTTGCCATACGCCGTTGGAAAGCTTAGATTTCCCCGCTTAAAATGAGCCCATCCGCGAGCAGTCTGGTTGATCACAGACTAAACTGGGTCAGGTTGACTGAAGTCTACCCAGCAGCTAAAAACATACCTTCAACGTTTCAATTAACATCAATCTTTCCTTACAGAACACAAATTAATTAGCTTAGTATTTCAACGACCCATGAGTCGATATAGTCTTGCCATACGCCGTTGGAAAGCTTAGATTTCCCCGCTTAAAATGAGCCCATCCGCGAGCAGTCTGGTTGATCACAGACTAAACTGCGTCAGGTTGACTGAAGTCTACCCAGCAGCTAAAAACATACCTTCAACGTTTCAATTAACATCAATCTTTCCTTACAGAACACAAATTAATTAGCTTAGTATTTCAACGACCCTTTGGTGAATATAGTCTTGCCATACGCCGTTGGAAAGCTTAGATTTCCCCGCTTATAATGAGCCCATCCCCGAGCAATTTGGTTGCTCACAGACTAAACTGCGTCAGGTTGACTGAAGTCTACCCAGCAGCTAAAAACATACCTTCAACGTTTCAATTAACATCAATCTTTCCTTACAGAACACAAATTAATTAGCTTAGTATTTCAACGACCCATGAGTCAATATAGTCTTGCCATACGCCGTTGGAAAGCTTAGATTTCCCCGCTTAAAATGAGCCCATCCGCGAGCAGTCTGGTTGATCACAGACTAAACTGCGTCAGGTTGAATGAAGTCTACCCAGTAGCCAAAAACATACCTTTAACGTTTCAATTAACATCAATCTTTCCTTACAGAACACAAATTAATTAGCTTAGTATTTCAACGGCCCTTTGGTGAATATAGTCTTACCATACGCCGTTGAAAAGCTTAGATTTCCCTGCTTAAAATGAGCCCATCCGCCAGCAGTCTGGTTGATCACAGACAAAACTGTGTCAGGTTGAGTGAAGTCTACCCAGCAGCTAAAAACATACCTTCAACGTTTCAATTAACATCAATCTTTCCTTACAGAACACAAATTAATTATCTTAGTATTTCAACGACCCATGAGTCAATATAGTCTTGCCATACGCCGTTGGAAAGCTTAGATTTCCCCGCTTAAAATGAGCCCATCCGCGAGCAGTCTGGTTGATCACAGACTAAACTGCGTCAGGTTGACTGAAGTCTACCCAGCAGCTAAAAACATACCTTCAACGTTTCAATTAACATCAATCTTTCCTTACAGAACACTAATTAATTAGCTTAGTATTTCAACAACCCATGAGTCAATATAGTCTTGCCATACGCCGTTGGAAAGCTTAGATTTCCCCGCTTAAAATGAGCCCATCCGCGAGCAGTCTGGTTGATCACAGACTAAACTGCCTCAGGTTGAATGAAGTCTACCCAGCAGCTAAAAACATACCTTTAACGTTTCAATTAACATCAATCTTTCCTTACAGAACACAAATTAATTAGCTTTGTATTTCAACGGCCCTTTGGTGAATATAGTCTTGCCATACGCCGTTGGAAAGCTTAGATTTCCCCGCTTATAATGAGCCCATCCCCGAGCAATTTGGTTGCTCACAGACAAATCTGCGTCAGGTTGACTGAAGTCTACACAGCAGCTAAAGACATACCTTCAACGTTTCAATTAACATCAATCTTTCCTTACAGAACACAAATTAATTAGCTTAGTATTTAAACGACCCATGAGTCAATATAGTCTTGCCATACGCCGTTGGAAAGCTTAGATTTCCCCGCTTAAAATGAGCCCATCCCCGAGCAGTCTGGTTGATCACAGACTAAACTGCGTCAGGTTGACTGAAGTCTACCCAGCAGCTAAAAACATACCTTCAACGTTTCAATTAACATCAATCTTTCCTTACAGAACACTAATTAATTAGCTTAGTATTTCAACGGCCCTTTGGTGAATATAGTCTTACCATACGCCGTTGAAAAGCTTAGATTTCCCTGCTTAAAATGAGCCCATCCGCCAGCAGTCTGCTTGATCACAGACTAAACTGCGTCAGGTTGACTGAAGTCTACCCAGCAGCTAAAAACATACCTTCAACGTTTCAATTAACATCAATCTTTCCTTACAGAACACTAATTAATTAGCTTAGTATTTCAACGACCCATGAGTCAATATAGTCTTGCCATACGCCGTTGGAAAGCTTAGATTTCCCCGCTTAAAATGAGCCCATCCGCGAGCAATTTGGTTGCTCACAGACAAAACTGTGTCAGGTTGAGTGAAGTCTACCCAGCAGCTAAAAACATACCTTCAACGTTTCAATTAACATCAATCTTTCCTTACAGAACACTAATTAATTAGCTTAGTATTTCAACGACCCATGAGTCAATATAGTCTTGCCATACGCCGTTGGAAAGCTTAGATTTCCCCGCTTAAAATGAGCCCATCCGCGAGCAGTCTGGTTGATCACAGACTAAACTGGGTCAGGTTGACTGAAGTCTACCCAGCAGCTAAAAACATACCTTCAACGTTTCAATTAACATCAATCTTTCCTTACAGAACACAAATTAATTAGCTTAGTATTTCAACGACCCATGAGTCGATATAGTCTTGCCATACGCCGTTGGAAAGCTTAGATTTCCCCGCTTAAAATGAGCCCATCCGCGAGCAGTCTGGTTGATCACAGACTAAACTGCGTCAGGTTGACTGAAGTCTACCCAGCAGCTAAAAACATACCTTCAACGTTTCAATTAACATCAATCTTTCCTTACAGAACACAAATTAATTAGCTTAGTATTTCAACGACCCTTTGGTGAATATAGTCTTGCCATACGCCGTTGGAAAGCTTAGATTTCCCCGCTTATAATGAGCCCATCCCCGAGCAATTTGGTTGCTCACAGACTAAACTGCGTCAGGTTGACTGAAGTCTACCCAGCAGCTAAAAACATACCTTCAACGTTTCAATTAACATCAATCTTTCCTTACAGAACACAAATTAATTAGCTTAGTATTTCAACGACCCATGAGTCAATATAGTCTTGCCATACGCCGTTGGAAAGCTTAGATTTCCCCGCTTAAAATGAGCCCATCCGCGAGCAGTCTGGTTGATCACAGACTAAACTGCGTCAGGTTGAATGAAGTCTACCCAGTAGCCAAAAACATACCTTTAACGTTTCAATTAACATCAATCTTTCCTTACAGAACACAAATTAATTAGCTTAGTATTTCAACGGCCCTTTGGTGAATATAGTCTTACCATACGCCGTTGAAAAGCTTAGATTTCCCTGCTTAAAATGAGCCCATCCGCCAGCAGTCTGGTTGATCACAGACAAAACTGTGTCAGGTTGAGTGAAGTCTACCCAGCAGCTAAAAACATACCTTCAACGTTTCAATTAACATCAATCTTTCCTTACAGAACACAAATTAATTATCTTAGTATTTCAACGACCCATGAGTCAATATAGTCTTGCCATACGCCGTTGGAAAGCTTAGATTTCCCCGCTTAAAATGAGCCCATCCGCGAGCAGTCTGGTTGATCACAGACTAAACTGCGTCAGGTTGACTGAAGTCTACCCAGCAGCTAAAAACATACCTTCAACGTTTCAATTAACATCAATCTTTCCTTACAGAACACAAATTAATTAGCTTAGTATTTCAACGACCCTTTGGTGAATATAGTCTTGCCATACGCCGTTGGAAAGCTTAGATTTCCCCGCTTATAATGAGCCCATCCCCGAGCAATTTGGTTGCTCACAGACTAAACTGCGTCAGGTTGACTGAAGTCTACCCAGCAGCTAAAAACATACCTTCAACGTTTCAATTAACATCAATCTTTCCTTACAGAACACAAATTAATTAGCTTAGTATTTCAACGACCCATGAGTCAATATAGTCTTGCCATACGCCGTTGGAAAGCTTAGATTTCCCCGCTTAAAATGAGCCCATCCGCGAGCAGTCTGGTTGATCACAGACTAAACTGCGTCAGGTTGAATGAAGTCTACCCAGCAGCCAAAAACATACCTTTAACGTTTCAATTAACATCAATCTTTCCTTACAGAACACAAATTAATTAGCTTAGTATTTCAACGGCCCTTTGGTGAATATAGTCTTACCATACGCCGTTGAAAAGCTTAGATTTCCCTGCTTAAAATGAGCCCATCCGCCAGCAGTCTGGTTGATCACAGACAAAACTGTGTCAGGTTGAGTGAAGTCTACCCAGCAGCTAAAAACATACCTTCAACGTTTCAATTAACATCAATCTTTCCTTACAGAACACAAATTAATTATCTTAGTATTTCAACGACCCATGAGTCAATATAGTCTTGCCATACGCCGTTGGAAAGCTTAGATTTCCCCGCTTAAAATGAGCCCATCCGCGAGCAGTCTGGTTGATCACAGACTAAACTGCGTCAGGTTGAATGAAGTCTACCCAGCAGCCAAAAACATACCTTTAACGTTTCAATTAACATCAATCTTTCCTTACAGAACACAAATTAATTAGCTTAGTATTTCAACGGCCCTTTGGTGAATATAGTCTTACCATACGCCGTTGAAAAGCTTAGATTTCCCTGCTTAAAATGAGCCCATCCGCCAGCAGTCTGGTTGATCACAGACAAAACTGTGTCAGGTTGAGTGAAGTCTACCCAGCAGCTAAAAACATACCTTCAACGTTTCAATTAACATCAATCTTTCCTTACAGAACACAAATTAATTATCTTAGTATTTCAACGACCCATGAGTCAATATAGTCTTGCCATACGCCGTTGGAAAGCTTAGATTTCCCCGCTTAAAATGAGCCCATCCGCGAGCAGTCTGGTTGATCACAGACTAAACTGCGTCAGGTTGACTGAAGTCTACCCAGCAGCTAAAAACATACCTTCAACGTTTCAATTAACATCAATCTTTCCTTACAGAACACAAATTAATTAGCTTAGTATTTCAACGACCCATGAGTCAATATAGTCTTGCCATACGCCGTTGGAAAGCTTAGATTTCCCCGCTTAAAATGAGCCCATCGGCGAGCAGTCTGGTTGATCACAGACTAAACTGCGTCAGGTTGAATGAAGTCTACCCAGCAGCCAAAAACATACCTTTAACGTTTCAATTAACATCAATCTTTCCTTACAGAACACAAATTAATTAGCTTAGTATTTCAACGGCCCTTTGGTGAATATAGTCTTACCATACGCCGTTGAAAAGCTTAGATTTCCCTGCTTAAAATGAGCCCATCCGCCAGCAGTCTGGTTGATCACAGACAAAACTGTGTCAGGTTGAGTGAAGTCTACCCAGCAGCTAAAAACATACCTTCAACGTTTCAATTAACATCAATCTTTCCTTACAGAACACAAATTAATTATCTTAGTATTTCAACGACCCATGAGTCAATATAGTCTTGCCATACGCCGTTGGAAAGCTTAGATTTCCCCGCTTAAAATGAGCCCATCCCCAAGCAATTTGGTTGCTCAGAGACAAAACTGTGTCAGGTTGACTGAAGTCTACCCAGCAGCTAAAAACATACCTTCAACGTTTCAATTAACATCAATCTTTCCTTACAGATCACAAATTAATTAGCTTAGTATTTCAACGACCAATGAGTCAATATAGTCTTGCCATACGCCGTTGGAAAGCTTAGATTTCCCCGCTTAAAATGAGCCCATCCGCGAGCAGTCTGCTTGCTCACAGACAAAACTGCGTCAGGTTGACTGAAGTCTACCCAGCAGCTAAAAACATACCTTCAACGTTTCAATTAGGATCAATCTTTCAATAAAGAACAGAAATTAATTAGCTTAGTATTTCAACGACCCATGACTCAATATAATCTTGCCATACGCCGTTGGGAACCTTAGATTTCCCCGCTTAAAATGAGCCCATCCCCGAGCAATTTGGTTGTTCAAAGACAAAACTGCGTCAGGTTGACTGAAGTCTACCCAGCAGCTAAAAACATACCTTCAACTTTTCAATTCACGCGTTTTTTTTGTAATACGTGTAGCTATGATAAAGGACACATGTTTTGGCCTGTTTTATTATTCATAGTTGGCTTAACAGTAATAGAATATTATTATATGCTATAAGTGACCAGACGTCCGAGATCAAAACTGGGAGCATAATCCCCGAGAAGGGGGAAAAAAAGGGTCAGCTATGTTTAAGTATATATATATATGTGTGTGTATATATGCGTGTGTGTGTGTGTATATATGCGCGTGTGTGTGTGTGTGTGTGTGTGTGTGTGTGTGTGTTTTAATCACTTACTTGGAACGGCATGATCCCACATCGCTGTGAAGGGATGGCGTTAACCAGGTGGGCGTGCAACCCCTCGAGAGAGTTGCTGCCTCACCGGCACTTGTACTTGTTCAGCCGGATGCAGTTCTTCACAACCACCTTCACAGAGACATACAGCTGTATGCCAGGGGGGTCATGTAACACACAACCTATTGCAAGGTCCTCATTTATGCTGGTGTCATTTTGAAATGTTACCATATACAAGTTTGAATGGTTTTGACACACGATGACTGCAGAGACAGCTGCAGGATGGCCCACGAAGCAGGACGGAGGGGGCCTGTGGCTGTGCGGGGAGGACCAGCGGTATGGGTGCTGCCGACACAGGGGGCGGGCGGGCCACAGGCTGACGCAGCAGGAGGCCTCGGCTGGAGGCGGGTGGGCGCAGGAGGCTTCGGCCGGGTGGAGGACGACAACGCAGTGGGCTGAACGGGCCGGTTGGTGGGAGTCACAGGCTCTGGCTCATCAACAAATAACCTGGAAATATAAAATACACACGTGATCAGTATTGATATTGATATCTTTTATAAGAACACTGTTCATACCGTTTACACTTTTTATACAACTGTTTATACAATGTCCATACTGTTTATTTATTAATGTTTATCACTGAAAAATAAAGGTGACTTGGTATGACTTGTGTGCTATTTTCTTTCCACAGCCAACAGAACACACATGAATCAGCTTATTATTTCGACGACCCATGGGCAAATATAGTCATGCCATACGTCGTTGGAAAGCTTAGATTTCCCCGTTTAAAATGAGCCCATCTCCGAGCAATTTGGTTGCTCACAGACAAATCTGCGTCAGGTTGACTGAAGTCTACACAGCAGCTAAAGACATACCTTCAACGTTTCAATTAACATCAATCTTTCCTTACAGAACACAAATGAATTAGCTTAGTATTTCAACGACCCTTTAGTGAATATAGACTTGCCATACGCCGTTGGAAAGCTTAGATTTCCCCGCTTAAAATGAGCCCATCCGCGAGCAGTCTGGTTGATCACAGACTAAACTGCGTCAGGTTGACTGAAGTCTACCCAGCAGCTAAAAACATACCTTCAACTTTTCAATTCACGCGTTTTTTTTGTAATACGTGTAGCTATGATAAAGGACACATGTTTTGGCCTGTTTTATTATTCATAGTTGGCTTAACAGTAATAGAATATTATTATATGCTATAAGTGACCAGACGTCCGAGATCAAAACTGGGAGCATAATCCCCGAGAAGGGGGAAAAAAAGGGTCAGCTATGTTTAAGTATATATATATATGTGTGTGTATATATGCGTGTGTGTGTGTGTATATATGCGCGTGTGTGTGTGTGTGTGTGTGTGTGTGTGTGTGTTTTAATCACTTACTTGGAACGGCATGATCCCACATCGCTGTGAAGGGATGGCGTTAACCAGGTGGGCGTGCAACCCCTCGAGAGAGTTGCTGCCTCACCGGCACTTGTACTTGTTCAGCCGGATGCAGTTCTTCACAACCACCTTCACAGAGACATACAGCTGTATGCCAGGGGGGTCATGTAACACACAACCTATTGCAAGGTCCTCATTTATGCTGGTGTCATTTTGAAATGTTACCATATACAAGTTTGAATGGTTTTGACACACGATGACTGCAGAGACAGCTGCAGGATGGCCCACGAAGCAGGACGGAGGGGGCCTGTGGCTGTGCGGGGAGGACCAGCGGTATGGGTGCTGCCGACACAGGGGGCGGGCGGGCCACAGGCTGACGCAGCAGGAGGCCTCGGCTGGAGGCGGGTGGGCGCAGGAGGCTTCGGCCGGGTGGAGGACGACAACGCAGTGGGCTGAACGGGCCGGTTGGTGGGAGTCACAGGCTCTGGCTCATCAACAAATAACCTGGAAATATAAAATACACACGTGATCAGTATTGATATTGATATCTTTTATAAGAACACTGTTCATACCGTTTACACTTTTTATACAACTGTTTATACAATGTCCATACTGTTTATTTATTAATGTTTATCACTGAAAAATAAAGGTGACTTGGTATGACTTGTGTGCTATTTTCTTTCCACAGCCAACAGAACACACATGAATCAGCTTATTATTTCGACGACCCATGGGCAAATATAGTCATGCCATACGTCGTTGGAAAGCTTAGATTTCCCCGTTTAAAATGAGCCCATCTCCGAGCAATTTGGTTGCTCACAGACAAATCTGCGTCAGGTTGACTGAAGTCTACACAGCAGCTAAAGACATACCTTCAACGTTTCAATTAACATCAATCTTTCCTTACAGAACACAAATGAATTAGCTTAGTATTTCAACGACCCTTTAGTGAATATAGACTTGCCATACGCCGTTGGAAAGCTTAGATTTCCCCGCTTAAAATGAGCCCATCCACGAGCAGTCTGGTTGATCACAGACTAAACTGCGTCAGGTTGACTGAAGTCTACCCAGCAGCTAAAAACATACCTTCAACTTTTCAATTCACGCGTTTTTTTTGTAATACGTGTAGCTATGATAAAGGACACATGTTTTGGCCTGTTTTATTATTCATAGTTGGCTTAACAGTAATAGAATATTATTATATGCTATAAGTGACCAGACGTCCGAGATCAAAACTGGGAGCATAATCCCCGAGAAGGGGGAAAAAAAGGGTCAGCTATGTTTAAGTATATATATATATGTGTGTGTATATATGCGAGTGTGTGTGTGTGTGTGTATATATGCGCGCGCGCGTGTGTGTGTGTGTGTGTGTGTGTGTGTGTGTGTGTGTGTGTGTGTGTGTGTTTGTGTGTTTTAATCACTTACTTGGAACGGCAAGATCCCATATCGCTGTGAAGGGATGGCGTTAACCAGGTGGGCGTGCAACCCCTCGAGAGAGTTGCTGCCTCGCCGGCACTTGTACTTGTTCAGCCGGATGCAGTTCTTCACAACCACCTTCACAGAGACATACAGCTGTATGCCAGGGGGGTCCTGTAACACACAACCTATTGCAAGGTCCTCATTTATGCTGGTGTCATTTTGAAATGTTACCATATACAAGTTTGAATGGTTTTGACACACGATGACTGCAGAGACAGCTGCAGGATGGCCCACGAAGCAGGACGGAGGGGGCCTGTGGCTGTGCGGGGAGGACCAGCGGTATGGGTGCTGCCGACACAGGGGGCGGGCGGGCCACAGGCTGATGCAGCAGGAGGCCTCGGCTGGAGGCGGGTGGGCGCAGGAGGCTTCGGCCGGGTGGAGGACGACAACGCAGTGGGCTGAACGGGCCGGTTGGTGGGAGTCACAGGCTCTGGCTCATCAACAAATAACCTGGAAATATAAAATACACACGTGATCAGTATTGATATTGATATCTTTTATAAGAACACTGTTCATACCGTTTACACTTTTTATACAACTGTTTATACAATGTCCATACTGTTTATTTATTAATGTTTATCACTGAAAAATAAAGGTGACTTGGTATGACTTGTGTGCTATTTTCTTTCCACAGCCAACAGAACACACATGAATCAGCTTATTATTTCGACGACCCATGAGCAAATATAGTCATGCCATACGTCGTTGGGAAGCTTAGATTTCCCCGTTTAAAATGAGCCCATCTCGGAGCAATTTGGTTGCTCACAGACAAATCTGCGTCAGGTTGACTGAAGTCTACACAGCAGCTAAAGACATACCTTCAACGTTTCAATTAACATCAATCTTTCCTTACAGAACACAAATTAATTAGCTTAGTATTTCAACGACCCTTTAGTGAATATAGTCTTGCCATAAGCCGTTGGAAAGCTTAGATTTCCCCGCTTAAAATGAGCCCATCCGCGAGCAGTCTGGTTGATCACAGACTAAACTGCGTCAGGTTGACTGAAGTCTACCCAGCAGCTAAAAACATACCTTCAACGTTTCAATTAACATCAATCTTTCCATAAAGAACAGAAATTAATTAGCTTAGTATTTCAACGACCCATGACTCAATATAGTCTTGCCATACGCCGTTGGGAACCTTAGATTTCCCCGCTTAAAATGAGCCCATCCGCGAGCAATTTAGTTGCTCACAGACTTAACTGCGTCAGGTTGAATGAAGTCTACCTAGCAGCTAAAAACATACCTTAAACTTTTCAATTCACGCGTTTTTTTTGTAATACGTGTAGCTATGATAAAGGACACATGTTTTGGCCTGTTTTATTATTCATAGTTGGCTTAACAGTAATAGAATATTATTATATGCTATAAGTGACCAGACGTCCGAGATCAAAACTGGGAGCATAATCCCCGAGAAGGGGGAAAAAAAGGGTCAGCTATGTTTAAGTATATATATATATGTGTGTGTATATATAAGTGTGTGTGTGTGTGTATATATGCGCGCGTGTGTGTGTGTGTGTGTGTGTGTGTGTGTGTGTGTGTGTGTGTGTGTGTGTGTGTGTTTTAATCACTTACTTGGAACGGCATGATCCCACATCGCTGTGAAGGGACGGCGTTAACCAGGTGGGCGTGCAACCCCTCGAGAGAGTTGCTGCCTCACCGGCACTTGTACTTGTTCAGCCGGATGCAGTTCTTCACAACCGACTTCACAGAGACATACAGTTGTATGCCAGGGGGGTCATGTAACACACAACCTATTGCAAGGTCCTCATTTATGCTGGTGTCATTTTGAAATGTTACCATATACAAGTTTGAATGGTTTTGACACACGATGACTGCAGAGACAGCTGCAGGATGGCCCACGAAGCAGGACGGAGGGGGCCTGTGGCTGTGCGGGGAGGACCAGCGGTATGGGTGCTGCCGACACAGGGGGCGGGCGGGCCACAGGCTGACGCAGCAGGAGGCCTCGGCTGGAGGCGGGTGGGCGCAGGAGGCTTCGGCCGGGTGGAGGACGACAACGCAGTGGGCTGAACGGGCCGGTTGGTGGGAGTCACAGGCTCTGGCTCATCAACAAATAACCTGGAAATATAAAATACACACGTGATCAGTATTGATATTGATATCTTTTATAAGAACACTGTTCATACCGTTTACACTTTTTATACAACTGTTTATACAATGTCCATACTGTTTATTTATTAATGTTTATCACTGAAAAATAAAGGTGACTTGGTATGACTTGTGTGCTATTTTCTTTCCACAGCCAACAGAACACACATGAATCAGCTTATTATTTCGACGACCCATGGGCAAATATAGTCATGCCATACGTCGTTGGAAAGCTTAGATTTCACCGTTTAAAATGAGCCCATCTCCGAGCAATTTGGTTGCTCACAGACAAATCTGCGTGAGGTTGACTGAAGTCTACAAAGCAGCTAAAGACATACCTTCAACGTTTCAATTAACATCAATCTTTCCTTACAGAACACAAATTAATTAGCTTAGTATTTCAACGACCCTTTAGTGAATATAGTCTTGCCATACGCCGTTGGAAAGCTTAGATTTCCCCGCTTAAAATGAGCCCATCCTCGAGCAGTCTGGTTGATCACAGACTAAACTGCGTCAGGTTGACTGAAGTCTACCCAGCAGCTAAAAACATACCTTCAACGTTTCAATTAACATCAATCTTTCCTTACAGAACACAAATTAATTAGCTTAGTATTTCAACGACCCATGAGTCAATATAGTCTTGCCATACGCCGTTGGAAAGCTTAGATTTCCCCGCTTAAAATGAGCCCATCCGCGAGCAGTCTGGTTGATCACAGACTAAACTGCGTCAGGTTGAATGAAGTCTACCCAGCAGCTAAAAACATACCTTTAACGTTTCAATTAACATCAATCTTTCCTTACAGAACACAAATTAATTAGCTTAGTATTTCAACGGCCCTTTGGTGAATATAGTCTTGCCATACGCCGTTGGAAAGCGTAGATTTCCCCGCTTATAATGAGCCCATCCCCGAGCAATTTGGTTGCTCACAGACAAATCTGCGTCAGGTTGACTGAAGTCTACACAGCAGCTAAAGACATACCTTCAACGTTTCAATTAACATCAATCTTTCCTTACAGAACACAAATTAATTAGCTTAGTATTTCAACGACCCATGCGTCAATATAGTCTTTCCATACGCCGTTGGAAAGCTTAGATTTCCCCGCTTAAAATGAGCCCATCAGCGAGCAGTCTGGTTGATCACAGACTAAACTGCGTCAGGTTGAATGAAGTCTACCCAGCAGCTAAAAACATACCTTCAACGTTTCAATTAACATCAATCTTTCCTTACAGATCACAAATTAATTAGCTTAATATTTCAACGACCAATGAGTCAATATAGTCTTGCCATACGCCGTTGGAAAGCTTAGATTTCCCCGCTTAAAATTAGCCCATCCGCGAGCAGTCTGGTTGCTCACAGACAAAACTGCGTCAGGTTGACTGAAGTCTACCCAGCAGCTAAAAACATACCTTCAACTTTTCAATTCACGCGTTTTTTTTGTAATACGTGTAGCTATGATAAAGGACACATGTTTTGGCCTGTTTTATTATTCATAGTTGGCTTAACAGTAATAGAATATTATTATATGCTATAAGTGACCAGACGTCCGAGATCAAAACTGGGAGCATAATCCCCGAGAAGGGGGAAAAAAAGGGTCAGCTATGTTTAAGTATATATATATATATATATATATATATATATATGTGTGTGTATATATGCGTGTGTGTGTGTATATATGCGCGCGCGCGTGTGTGTGTGTGTGTGTGTGTGTGTGTGTGTGTGTTTTAATCACTTACTTGGAACGGCATGATCCCACATCGCTGTGAAGGGATGGCGTTAACCAGGTGGGCGTGCAACCCCTCGAGAGAGTTGCTGCCTCGCCGGCACTTGTACTTGTTCAGCCGGATGCAGTTCTTCACAACCACCTTCACAGAGACATACAGCTGTATGCCAGGGGGGTCCTGTAACACACAACCTATTGCAAGGTCCTCATTTATGCTGGTGTCATTTTTAAATGTTACCATATACAAGTTTGAATGGTTTTGACACACGATGACTGCAGAGACAGCTGCAGGATGGCCCACGAAGCAGGACGGAGGGGGCCTGTGGCTGTGCGGGGAGGACCAGCGGTATGGGTGCTGCCGACACAGGGGGCGGGCGGGCCACAGGCTGACGCAGCAGGAGGCCTCGGCTGGAGGCGGGTGGGCGCAGGAGGCAACGGGCCGGTTGGTGGGAGTCACAGGCTCTGGCTCATCAACAAATAATCTGGAAATATAAAATACACACGTGATCAGTATTGATATTGATATCTTTTATAAGAACACTGTTCATACTGTTTACACTTTTTATACAACTGTTTATACAATGTCCATACTGTTTATTTATTAATGTTTATCACTGACAATAAAGGTGACTTGGTATGACTTGTGTGCTATTTTCTTTCCACAGCCAAAAGAACACACATGAATCAGCTTATTATTTCGACGACCCGTGGGCGAATTTAGTCATGCCATACACCGTTGGAAAGCTTAACTTGCCACGATTAAAAGGGGATCATCCACGAGTCATATGCTTGCTCACAGACAAAACGGCGATAGTTTGAATGAAGTCTACCCAGCAGCTAAAAACATAGCTTCAACGTCAACGGAATCGTTTCTCTTTCTATGAAATCGATACAGCTAAATACATACCTTAACGAAAAGTCGAATTATTAACTCGCAAAGGATGAAGATCATCAAATTCACCTTAGTTGAATCCTCCGTTGGCAGTGGACAGCAATGACCGTGACTACGTATGAGTCGTAAAAACATTAGGTGACGTATTCCGATCCTCGCTCAGCGATTGGTCCGCTGAGCGCCGAGCTCTGCTCAGCATCGCTCCGCCATTGGCCGATCGCTGCTCAACTCTGCTCAGCTTTGGTCAACCATTGGTCGGTTAGCGTGAGCTTAGGGACTTGGCGGAGAGTTTGCCTGACGAAGGCGAACGACCCCCCCCAAGTCCCTATTGCGCAACCCTGGGATCGACCAAAAAGGATCGGGGAGGATCAAAAGGGATGGCTCCAGGGGCGGAGCTTACGGGGGGGCTGGGAGGGCGGCCCCTATATCGGACCAGTTAGGAAAGGGAGACAATAGGCCTATGTCACACTTCCTGCTTCCGGAACGCGAAGTGGGGAATCAATACTTCCGGTTGTTTATAGCTGTTGGTATAACCATAACAACAATGGCAGCCTCCATCCGTAGTTGCTCTTGTAGTGTACCGGGTTGCTCTACATCAGGACGTAAACAGCCGTACCTCAGTTTCCACGCTTTCCCAAAGGACGAAACACTCCGCAAGTCTTGGGTGAGATTAATAAGGAGAGATGAGGGGCCTTCTTTTAATATTCTCCGCGGCAGTACATTCGTTTGCAGTCTGCATTTCGACCAGGAGAATGTATATGTCTCGGAAAGTGGTCGGAAGAGACTAAAACCAAATACGACACCAACCCGATTTCCCTGGAATGACTGGGGGAAAGATCAGCCCCGTCGCCGTTCCGTATTTCACCGTGATAACAGTCGCCGAGGAGTTGCGGAGGGCGTTCAGGCTGGTGTGGAGTATGCGGCGGAAGAGGACGAGTCTGCCGCCGGTTTTCACGAACCTGCCTCGGACCACAATTACACTCAAACGGGTGTGGATGTAGTGGATGCTGCTGCTGGTGAAACCATCAGGCTACTGGAAGCTAAAGTGAGAGATCTGGAAAGCCAACTTAGAGATCTGACCTGCACACTTCACATTAATAGGTACTGTGCAACAGACGACGAATTCCGATTTTACACCCGTTTTCCGTCTGAAAAAGTGTTTTGGTCGTTTTGGCAATCCATCGCCCCCTCAGCTTCCAATTTAGTGTACTGGAGTAGAGCCCAGAGGACAACTGATGTAATGGCACTGGAGAAACCCAGCCCTAACAGGAGACTGCAACTTGTTGACGAACTCTTTCTGTACTGCTGTCGTGTTGCGGTTGGGATGAAAGAGAAGGTGATAGCAGACATATTTGGCATCAGCACCACCACTGTGAGTAGAGTCATCATCACATGGGCCAACTACCTGTACCTTGTCTTGGGGTCAGTGCCAATTTGGATGACAAGGGAACGAGTGCAAGCTACAATGCCATCAAAGTTTGTCCAGTACTGTCCCAACGTGCGAGTGATTTTAGATTGCACAGAAATCAGGTGTGAGGCACCATCATCACTCACCCTCCAGTCTGAAACATTCTCTAACTATAAGAACACCAACACCTTCAAAGGCCTGATTGGCATTGCCCCATGTGGAGTGATCACCTTCATCTCAAAGTTGTATACTGGTTCCATATCAGACAGAGAAATCACACAGCAGTCAGGAATCCTCCGTCTACTTCAGCCTGGAGATGCATGCATGGCTGACAAAGGCTTTGTCATCGACAACATGCTTTCTGAAGTCGGGGCCACCCTCATAATCCCCCCATTTAAAAGAGGTTCCAGGTTGAGCAGAGAGGACACCGAAAAAACACAGAGTATCGCCCGACTTAGGATCTTGGTGGAGAGGGCCATCAGAAGGGTAAAAGAATATCACATCTGGGACAATACCATTCCTTTGACCCTTTCAGGTTCTGTGAATCAGCTGTGGGCAACTTGTTGCTTAATGTCTAACTATCAAGGCCCTTTAGATGTGAAGGGTGATGTCCCAGTGTGACACATTAAAACACACAACATATGATTATTTGTATGTTTATTGAATGTTCAATAATGCTGTTGAACATTCATTTTACAGAGAAATGACAAGTAACGACAGAAGTAATGACAAACATGTAATGAAAAAGAAAATGAAATGGATTGTGTGTGTGTGTGTGTGTGTGTGTGTGTTTACTTGGCATTCAGGAGGTATGTGTCCATGTATGTGTTAAAATAAAACAGATCAAGTTTGTCCTTCATTGCTGTAATTAAGGATTCATCATGCCAAATTCTTTCCACTGTCAGGTCACTTTTTGTTGATGTGATGAAGTCACACCATGACAAACCAGTGATGGCTAACTGGCCTTGCACTTGGCAGTAATATTTGTGGGTTTTTTTCAGTTTGGCCTTACCCTTAACAAACTTAACATGCTTGACTTCTGCTATGCTCTCTACATTGGGACATTTCACCTCAGCTAAGCCAAAGGGGGGGGTTGCAGTGGGATCATACACCCTTGCATCAGGGCTAGCCCCAAGGTAAGATGCATCAGGGTGAACAACGAAACCAGAAGGGTAGACATTGACATTACAATGGTCACTGTACTGATTTAGCACTTCAGGCTCGAGGTCAATACCCCTTTTCATGGCAGGTGTTTGCCGTACACCCTTCATGATCCTTACTGCCAGAGCCTGAGCAGAGGACTCCCCTCTCAGAGTGAACACTTCTCCAAATTTACTGGACGTTAAACGGGGCAGCCGGACTTCCTTCCACATAGGATTGTCTGACTGCCCTCTTGTTTGCTCTTCAATTAAACTAGCCAATTCAGAGGTGACTTCTAAACTTTGCAAATGATAACACTGGAGGTAATTTGAAGCAAACTGTAGGTGTCGATTAAATGTATAGCCTAACAAGGGGAGCTGTGGGAATGAAGGGGCCTCTGGGTGCTTAATGATTTTATTTGATATTTCTGGAGGGCACTGATAAGACAAAACGGAACCTTGAGGAACTGGCCCAAACTTAGAGTCCACTAAAGTTAAGTCATACAGGTCACATACAATCTTGCTTATTCCAGGCTGAGGTCGAAGGTCTCGCAGTTCATCTCCAACAGACAGCACCGCAGGGTCAGGAAGGGGTCCTACGAAGACAAGTAACTATTAATAACTATTAATCAAATAATTAAATGTTTTACACATGTCAGTGTAAAATATAATACATAATCTGCAGATTTTCATATCATGGCAATATTGTTATACAGGCAAGGCTGGAATGGCATCTGCAACTAGGCTATGTCGGTTTGTCTGTGCCTGGTGTGTAAAAAAAACAAAACAAGACAGCCTACAAGTTCAAAAGAGGAGGCGCACACAGGTCCTTTGTTATATCACTTAAGTGTATTGAAATAGCCAAAAAACATATGTGGCAATACAGAGTCATGAATGTTTCGCTTGGGCCTTCGTTGGTGTGTATGACTTGGGCACAACCCTGAAGAAGGGCCAAGCCCGAAATGCTTGTAATTATTATGTATGTGTCTCTTCTTTTCAACTTGTAGACCATATATTTATGTCCTAATGAATTAAATGATAAATATACAGAACTTACCTGCATAGGCTCGATAGAGTGTTGATTTGACGCTACTGCGTCCAGGTGCCTTGGGTTTCCTCACCACAAGTTGGTCCGTGGGTTCCGGGCGAATCCCCTGGAGCAAAAAAGAAAGAAACAAGGGGAAAAAATGCAGTCAAAGGTTTCAGAGAATATCAATATTTCAGCTCAAGTCATATTGTAAGTGTACATCTATGGATAGTTAAGTCAGTGTTAGTCACTTGTCTAAATATTAGAACTTTAACTATTATTGAGTAGACTATAAAGGATGTTTGGCTAGACCTGAGGGATACACACAAACCTGTGTCCTTGGTCGGTGCCATGACTGAAGTTCACCGGTGCACGACAGTGGTGTTGGAACGCATTTCTCCCCTGTGAAGCTGTAGTGATGGGTCTGAAAGAGGAGTGCCACCGCATGATTGCATAACGCCTCTCCAGCAGCACATGAGCAGGAACATCCATTCAACTGCACCGGTGTAACTGCATGCAGCACGATCTAGACATGGAGAACATACTTCAGTGAAAGCTTGGATGTTAACATTTACAACATAAACATCAGTGGGTTAAGGAACAAAATATGAAAACAGAGAATCTGCAACAGCAGATAAAGAAGATCTGCAACAGCAGATAAAGAAGATCTGCAACAGCAGATATGAAACACAACATTACAATCTGCAACAGCAGATCTGGACAGAGAGAGAGAGCATTTTGGAAGAGCATCAAGAAAACCTGAACCTGTGCAGGTCTGAAACCTTGCTCTATTCATTAGGCGCTACATACTACGAATTTGAGGTGGGCCTGTTGACTGAATCCCAAAATGTAAATCTGGTTAACATGGTCAGAAAGATACAGCTAAGTGTAACCGTCCCTTTGATGCACAAACGACTACGAAAAAGCGAGTTAAGCATGTTGTTGTGCATGGATAGAGCATGATTTCAGCCTGGACATCCTAGCCATAGAGCACTGTAACCTGCAGGGTGTGAGGCTCCTCGTTTTTCCTCATAGAACAGTAGCAGTTTGCCCTAACTGCCACTTCCACGTTAACTAAATCTGACACTGCAGTAAGAGAGGGAAATATTATCACACCATACAGCAAAACGTCTGGGCATTGGTAGTTTATGACAGCCACCCAGTCATATTTCCCCCCGAGCTTATCTGACATAGTGTCATTAACATACAGTAACGTTAGGCAGTGCCTAGCTACCTAGCTATGCTAAATGTATTCCTACCAATTCCTATGTATTCCTACCAATGATTGTAAATAACATTTTTTCTGATTAATTAAAAATTATATTGATGCTTTATGTGACACATGTATTACACTTATCTGACATATTCATGTGCTATACACTTGACTTTGACATTCAAGCTAGCTATGATAGCTAGTGACAGCGTCAGCGGAATTCAAACACTTACCTCTGTAATTGAAAATGAATTTCTCCCAGAAGAACTTATACCCCTTTCTCAGTTTCGATGTTTCAACATGAGAGTGTTCATTGACGATCCGAACCACATCTTCGTAGGTGACTTTTGGTAGGTCGCGAAGAGATTTGGTCCAGCGGTACCGATCGGGCTCCGCCATACTAATACGTTGGCCGGAAGTGCAGTATCCCCACTCCGAAACGTTCTTCCGGTCTTCAATTGTTACGTGACATAGGCCTATACTCTCCGCCGGCCTGGGCCCAGGGGGGAAACAGCACCTCTCGCAGGCGGCCAGGAGTAACTACGAGATCTCAACCATTGAAAGCAATGAATATGTGTGGGGTTGTATAGATTGTGCCCAGTCAGGTTGAGTCATGGTTGGTAAAAACTTTACAAGGACTGACTTTAGTCCTATTTGATCTATCTTGCATTTTGCACCACAAACTGCTATCTAGGACACTAGTATGCATACGGGTCCTCTCGTCACCGACCTGACTTAAGAGCGCGTATTTAATCTAATCTATTGTTTTTTTATTGTGTATAGAATTTAGGCTCTTTACTGCTCATCTATCCCCTGCACTGCTGGTCTCTGCGAATTTCTCCTACGGGGGATTAATAAAGAAATATCTTATCTTATCTTATAGTTAAGTGTTAAATATTTAATAAAATGTTGTGCTGCATCATGACTGGCTTCATTTTCACTCTCACGGTTAACTTTACTACGTGCAAATTTCCAAGTGGAACGCCGATATTGACGCCAAATGTATTCTGGGTAAAAACGTCACCAACCGCCCACTTGTCAACAGAGTTCAAACGGTTCAAACATACAGTCTATGGTTCAAACTAGATAATTTACAACAGCTAAAAATGAGTAGCAGTTCGTATAAGCATAAAAGTGGAGCGACAAAGCGCAAAGAAAAAGAAAAAAGGGAGCAAGGAAATGCTAAAATAAAAAAACTGGACAGATATTTTGGTCCGCCAATACTTACAGCACAGTCAGGGAGCCAGATTTACAGGTAGCAATTCTAACAATCACTATACAATGTTTTTTTGTTTTATCCGTCCTTGGGTTTGTGAAAGGCGCTATATAAATCACACCTATTATTATTATTATTAGACTGTTGATATGGTTGTTGGTATTGTAGTAGGCCAGCCGCCTAGATATCCCCTTCTTTCTCTCTCGGCTGTATAGCGGTGATGTTAGGGACTCGGCAGTTGCTAGCTGCTCCAGGGTAGAGCCAGACCTGGTGCTTGACCAGCAGCCCCCCTCCTCACCCGACACTGGAAATGAAAGCAGCAGGTCTCCTCGTCACGCTACAGGTGACACGCAGACAGCGGATGTTGAAAACCCTCCCCCTCCTCTGGACGGTTTGCCGACTGATCGGGCCAATTTTGCAGAAAACATCCAGGACGCCAACATTAAAAGATATATTCTTAAGATGGGCCCATGCAGACCCAGAGGTCCATTTCCCACTGATTACGACAATCGGTGTTTTTCCGAAATTTATTACACCTCTACCACTAAAGTTGGGATGAAACTTCCCCGCAGCTGGATGTGCTATTCCCCCAAATTAGACTGCTGTTACTGTGAGCCTTGCTGGCTTTTTGCAAACCGAAATGCCCCATATTACAACAATGCATGGGTAAACGGAATAAAAGATTGGAAACATCTTTCCACTGTAATGGCAAATTCAATTCATTTGTCTTAATCATTGAGACGCCCAACCTTTTCCCCTTCCTCAATTTAATTGTTTTGACCATTGGGACACCCAACATTTCCCCTTCCTAATCAAATTGTTTTGTGTGATGTCTAGACTTAACTTTGCACCTAAATGCAAAGTCAGGATATACAGGATATGCAGGAAATGAAGGACACCCTAGATGTAAAGCACATCCACAGGGGGCCGGCTCCTGCAGCAGACAAAGGGTGTGAAAACCCTCCCTGGGGGACCGGCTCCTGCAGCAGACAAATGGATGGAATGCATATTCTAGGGGGTGTTCCAGGGGGTGGTCCTCAGGTATAAATGTTTAGGTATCCCCATGCTCGGGGTCTTT
Source organism: Urophycis tenuis (assembly GCA_036785325.1). NCBI lineage: Eukaryota > Metazoa > Chordata > Actinopteri > Gadiformes > Phycidae > Urophycis > Urophycis tenuis. The sequence continues at coordinate 2,788,369 of JAXIVH010000041.1, forward strand.
CTTCATCTTTCACCGCTCGCGTGTTGATTGACCTTTTCTTTGCAAAGAAAATAAAACTTGTCGGCCGGCAGAAGTCTCTATTTCATTCTTCACCAGCAGCTGAGCAAAATTCCACGACAATTTGGTGTCAGAAGTGGGATCCCTCGAGCGATCGTCTGGGACGGGACGCGGACAGTGACAGGCCATCCTGGAAGAAAAACTTTCAGCCTCCAACCTCAATTGCTCTTCAGAGAAGGGAGGACTGACCCGAAACGCCCCAGATCGTCGCCGCTGGGATTTCCACGAACAGAATTCAGCAAAATTCATCTGGTGAGCATTGAAATATTGACATTTAATAAAATAAAATAAAATAATAGTAATAATAATAATAATTGGGTTTAAAATTGGCTTAGCATTTCCATTTCTCACATATTCACAATCGGCCTTGGTTACTTGTTCCTTGAGCAGTGACTGGGTCCTTGCTACTTGTTCCTTAAACCAAGTGGCCGGGTCTTTGTTACTTGTTCTTTAAACAAGGTAGCCGGGTTCTTTAAATCACTTGTAGCCATAATCGAAGTGATTTGCTTTTTCCTTCGCTTGTAGCACAGACAAAGCGATCAGGTCTTAGTTACTTGTTCCTTGAGCAGAGTGACTGGATCCTTGCTACTTGTTCCTTAAACCAAGTGGCCGGGTCTTTGTTACTTGTTCCTTAAACGAAGTAACCAGGTTTTTTAAATCACTTGTAGCCATAATCGAAGTGATTTGCTTTTTACTTCGCTTGTAGCACAGACAAAGCGATCAGGTCTTAGTTACTTGTTCCTTGAGCAGAGTGACTGGGTCCTTGCTACTTGTTCCTTTAACCAAGTGGCCGGGCCTTTTGTTACTTGTTCCTTAAACGAAGTAACCAGGTTTTTTAAATCACTTGTAGCCATAATCGAAGTGATTTGCTTTTTCTTTCGCTTGTAGCACAGACAAAGCGATCAGGTCTTAGTTACTTGTTCCTTAAAACGAAGTAACCAGGTCTTTGTTACTTGTTCCTTAAACGAAGTGACAAGGTCTTTATTACTTGTTCCTTAAACGAAGTGATCCTTACAGAGACGTCTGTATTGTAATAGTCGTGCACGATCTCCATTTGGTAATGGGGAGTAAAAATTCCGTTGAGGTTGGACCTCCGGTAGGGCCGATTGTGGATGTCATGAGAAGGAAATATGGGGATAAAAGTCTAAAATATTTAAATGTCTGGGCAGCTGAGTTTGGATTCCCAAAAGGGGGATCTCTCAGTTTAAAATACATATCGATATTAGATGAAAAACTGAAGGGAAAGGAACTAGAAATAAGAAGAAAAAAAGAAAATTTGTATAAAAAAATTTGAAATGATGGAAGATCAAAATGAATGTTTTCAGATGTGGAAAGGGGAAGCAGAGACACGAAATAGAAAAACAATGCAGAAAAAGCTACCCTTTTCATGTGATAATATTGAAAAAGCTGAAAAGCAAAATTCAGATATACAAAGAACACCAGACTCGCAGATTTCTTCTTTGTTTCCACAGTTGGCGGCTTTGAAGCTGGATCCAGACCTTGACGGCAACCCACCAACTCATCCTTCAGCTCCACCACCATACAACACAGCGACACCCAGCAAAAGAAAGGAAATGGACTCCACCATGCCACAACAAAAAACAAGTTCAGGAGCAGCTCATTGTGCCCCTGACGTGTCCACTCCACCACAGGACCCTACCACCAAACCCCTTTCTCCAATAGCCCACAGACTGCGTCAGCCAAATCAAGATGCAGCCTTCAACATGCCCATGGTTGAAGTATCCGGACTAGAAGGTGCAACGTTGGTTTTCCGCCCATGGACTTACCATGTACAGCACCTTCCGAGAACATGGACGACCAGATCGTGAATACAGAGGAAGAGGAAGACGTATGCGAAACAAATCTGAAAGAAAACCACCACAAGATGTATGTTTCCTCTGTGGTCGACATGGACATTGGAAACATCGTTGTCCCAAAAATACCCCATCAACCCCGGTGGACAAGTCGGACTGAAAATGGATGGGGGTTGCCGGAGAGGGATGGATTCCTGCTGGCAAGCCAAACCAACATGTGAGATCGGAAGGAGGTACTGCACCACACCCACACACACATACTGAGCAGATTAATACACAATATATTAAAAAATCAGACAAAAGAGATGCAATTACTCTAACATATGTTCAGTACGCATCTGATCATTTCAAGAAGCTTCCACAACATACATTGACTATTGCAGAACAAAATGTTATATTCTTAGTTGACTCAGGAGCCACACATTCTGTAATAAAAGCTTTAGAACTCACTCCCAAACCAAAGATGAGTGGAGACTATGTGTACTCTATTGGTTCATCAGGTCAAACAATTAGAGAGGACATTACTGTCCCACTCAAATGTGTGGATGGACCAGATACGAGCTTCAAACACACATTCTTACTCTCAAAAGTCTGTCCCATTAACCTGATGGGCATAGACTTGATGTGCAAATTAGGCCTTTGTCTAATCTCAACCCCAGAAGGTGTAAAAGTTCACAGACTATCCGATCTGGAGCCAGATTTTTCACACTCTTTTGTTCACTACACCCCAGACTTACAGTATAACTATCATTGGAAATTGCAACTATCAACTGCTTCTGAGCTTGTTACTTTAGCTAGAAAAACAGTTTTACCAGCTACAATAGATTTCATAACACCAGTGGACTTGCATTGCACCTCTCATGTGTCACCAGAACCTGATGAGCCATATGAGGAAGGTTGGCTGAGAGAGAAATTTGATAAACTTACACTGACACACATTTATTGGACACAACATAAATGCGCCGTATCAGTCTCTCTCACACCAGCTCAATGTGATATGTACACCACAGACCATTCGGTCCCACACATCACACTTGCAAAACACACATCAGATAATTGGGAAGATTTGGGCCCTTTTATAAAATCATGTCAGCGCGCAGCCGATTGGCAAGAAACATGTGATCGATCTATTTTTTTTTCACCAACACTGCAGTGTTACTCTAAGAGTTTTCCATTTGTTGTGCACACTCAAAGAACAATCCAGCTGGTACCTAAAAGCACTTCTAAATCTTTTTCTTTTTTGTCCGAAGAACAAGCAACAGCTATTACAGCCCTACAGGAGGTCCCCAAAACACTGTGGGCTGTTAGCAAGTATGATGTTGGCCTCATAAAAAACTGTGAACCTGTTGTCATTACTCCCAAATCAGAGTTTAGACCTTGTAAGACACAATATCCTCTTAAACAAGAAGCCATCAATGGTATAACACCGGTCTTTGAATCTCTGAAAGCAGCAGGAGTAATTATTCCCTGTGATGACTCTCCAGTGCGCACACCTTTGTTCCCTGTCAAGAAAATCAGAGATAAGGATCAACCAACAGAATGGCGTTTTGTTCAGGATCTACAAGCAGTAAATGCAGCAGTTCAACCCAGAGCGCCAAATGCTCCAAATCCTTATACCATTTTGTCTCAGGTTCCATCTAATGCAAAATTCTTTTCAGTGGTGGATCTTTCTAATGCTTTCTTCAGTATTCCAGTTCATCCAGAAAGTCAATTCTGGTTTGCTTTCAACTTCAATGGACGAGGCTACACATTCACTCGCCTATGCCAAGGTTACTGTGAAAGTCCCACCATTTACAATGAAGCTCTCAGGCAAAGTCTTGAATCCCTTGTTCTCTCCCCAGGTTCTGCTTTGTTACAGTATGTTGATGACCTTTTGATCTGCAGCCCAACCAAAGAACAGTGTGAAGTCGACACCTTACAACTCTTGAAACATCTGGCTAATGGTGGTCATAAGGCCAGCTTATCCAAACTGCAATTTATTCAGGAAAAAGTTGTTTTCTTAGGTCAGGTCATTACTTCTGAAGGGAAGACACTCTCACCAAAAAGAGTAGATGCAATTCAGAATCTTCCAAAACCTATCACAAAAAAGCAGATGATGTCATTTCTTGGCATGTGTTCTTATTGTAGACAATTCATTTCAAACTATGCCATTCTTGAAGCGCCGCTCTCCTCCCTCATTCATGGTAAAGGTCTACAATCACGAGATAAAGTCACATGGACTCTTGAAGCGGAACAGTCCTTCACTAAACTAAAGCTTGCCTTACAGACCGCCCCAACTTTGGGTCTACCTGATCCTACTCGACCTTTCACTCAAACGGTAGATGAGAAAAATGGATACATGATTTCTGTGTTACTGCAGGATCACGGAAACAAACTACGTCCTGTAGCTTATTTTTCTTCAAAACTAGACCCTGTGGCTGCAGGTCTTCCAAGATGTCTCAGGGCTGTGGCTGCTGCGGAAAAGGCAATCATGGCCTCCAGAGACATTGTGGACTACTCTGATGTAACACTCCTGGTCCTACATGCAGTGTCCATGATTTTACTTGAACAAAAAACTTCTCATCTCTCCACAGCACGATGGCTAAGATACAACACTGTTCTCCTCGAAATGCCCAACATCACTGTAAAAAGATGCAATGTTCTAAACCCTGCCACTCTCTTTCCCACACCTGATGATGGACAGGAGCATAACTGTGTTGCTGTCCTCCAACAGGTCTGCTCTCCAAGACCGGATCTACAAGAAACTCCATTAACTAATCCTGATTTGGTTGTTTTTGTAGATGGATCCGCTTCCCGCGACTCACAGACCGGTCGCAACAGAGTTGGATTTGCGGTTGTCACTAATCATGAAACTCTTGTCTCAGGCTCACTTCCCTCTCACTATTCTGCACAAGCAGCAGAACTTACAGCACTGACAGAAGCATGCAAACTGGCAAGCAACAAGACTGTAACTATTTACACTGACTCTAGATATGCATTTGGTGTTGTACATGATTTTGGTACTCTGTGGAAACACAGACAATTTCTCAAATCTGACGGAAAACCCATTCTCCATCATGACAAGGTGGCAGTTCTTCTTGATGCCATCTTGCTCCCAACCTCAATTGCTGTTTGTAAATGCCTTGCGCATACTAACAACTCAGATTCTGTCTCTCTAGGGAATGCAAGAGCTGATGCTGCTGCAAAAGGAGCTGCACTCCAACCCACCATCCTCAATCCTTTGCTTGTTTCAACTCCAGTCTCTATTCCCAGTTCTCTTACAGCAATGCAGTACTTTGCCACACCACAAGAAAAGACGTTGTGGAGACGCTGCGGTGCCACACAGGAAGAAGCAGTGTGGCGGGGACCCGATAACAAACCTTGCCTGCCCAAACATTTCTTTCCTCACTTTGCAAAATTGACACATGGATTAGATCATGTGTCAAAAGGAGGGATGTTGGATGCCATAACTCAACACTGGTTCACCAAAGGTTTTTCAGTTCATGCACAGAAGTTTTGTCAATCATGTATGGTTTGTGCAACACATAACGCAGCAGGTGAAATCAGCCCTTCCACTACCAGCCTCCACATTACTACATGACTTCCAGCCTGGCGACTGGGTGGTGATAAAGGACTTCAGAAGGAAGCACTGGCACTCCAAGCGTTGGCGAGGTCCATTCCAGGTGCTCCTGACAACGCATACTGCCGTGAAGATCGCTGAGAGAGCAACGTGGGTCCACGGCAGCCACTGCAGGAAGGTCCCGGAGCCAGCAGAGGAATTCAGATGCCAACCTGAACGACGGAGTCAGCAGAGGAATTCAGATGTCAACCTGAACGACGGAGTTAGCAGAGGAAACCAGATGTCAACCTGAACGACGGAGCCAGCAGAGGAATTCAGATGTCAACCTGAACGACGGAGTCAGCAGAGGAATTCAGATGTCAACCTGAACGACGCAAGGACGAACGACGCAGACACGGACAGCACGAGGACGGACGAGCACAACAAAGAATGACACAAGGAATTACTCCATAAATTCAACAAACACAACTAGACAGCAGGATTAGCAACACAGACCTTTTTTCCCCTAGACTACACCATGCACCACCTGTTGGACGATGCTGACAGAAACCTACACCTACAAACCTGCAAACTTCATCACTCTGACAGAAGGACAATATGCAACTTTCACCTGCACTGTTTATCCTGAAATTTGGCGATCAGGTCGGATCCACTCATATTATGCCAAATTTGACAAGTACCTATGCAAACACCCTTGTGGCCCACACGACTGTCACTTGATCGTGGCCGCTACTGATGGAACTTTTGCTCCAAACAGAGATCCCCGCTTTAAAATAACAAACATCCCAAATTCCAACGGAGCCAAGATCACAATCTCTGATGTCAAATCCACTGATGCAGGCCTATATTGGTGTGGAATTGAATATCCAAACTCTGATATGTACAGACAACTTAGAATCACAGTCAATAGGTCACCAGACCCATATGATGCCCCACTTAACATACTGTCAGATGTTAAGACTGCCTCACCAACCCCTGAGATGGACTATCACCTCGACAAGTTGAACATCGCTGATCACAAAAATGACACAGTGCAACAAGCACTCAGACAATGCAACGACAACAGTCCATGTGCCCTAGCTCTTTTACACAAAAAAGAGTTGAAGATTCCTGGTGACTGTTGAGTTTGTCATGCCTTTGCAGCCAAATGGCAAGCGAAACCCCTAACGGCAAATATTGTGTTACAGGGCCATGTAAAAGAATCCTGGGGCAGAGAAGATCATGGAAAATGCACTGTTCCTTCAGGAATGATGATGTTACTAATTGCCGGCCAACAAATCAGGAAACATGTTTCAGTTGTTCCACATCCCAATATTACCTGTATTAATTCCCATTCAACTCTTAGTAACATGGCATTTGAAGTTCCTCTACAACATGCAGAGACTTGTGTTTGTTCAACATCATCATCAGGTCCTTACCTAGGCCAATCAAGTTGTCAAACTAAAATATTTGTGAATGTTACAACAGCAACCAATTGTTCTCACAGATGGCCTAATAATACCCTGACAAGATTTGTCTGCCCATTTAAACAACTTTCATCCCAACCAGGAATCATGTGGTCTTGTGGCAGAAAGGCCTATCACAATTTGCCACCTCAATTTCAGTGGACAGGTTGTTGTCACCCATCAATCGTTACAACTGATACGAAAATCTTCAATAAGAAGGCTCCTGACGACAATACTCAATCCACCACGCATTTTCGAGTTCGCAGAGACATAACCGGTGTTCCCTCCAAATATGATGGTTATGTGCTAGCTAACCCCTGGACCTCTCCCCGCGGCAACATTGGCTGGTCCCTATTTCTAGGAGGTGGGACAGCCGCTGCCCTGAACAAAATTAATGGACTAGCCTGGTCTGTTCTTTCATTGGCAAACCAAACTGAAATGGCTCTTACCCTAATTAATACTGAAATGTCTGCGATCAGAACAGCAGTTATCCAACACAGACTTGTTCTCGATATCATTTTAGCTGAAAAAGGAGGTATTTGCAAAATACTCAATGTATCTTGTTGTTTTTATGTTCCTGACGAATACGAGAATATTACCAACATCATCAAACATATGCAAGATGCCATCCAACCCCCGCCAGTAGCAGATGACTCATGGTTCTCTTGGCTAAAGTCTTGGAGCCAAGGATGGTCATCATGGGTTTTAACAATGATTATTCCAGTCGTAGTGATTTTCTTTTTGCTCTGCACCTTGATTCCGTGTCTGTTAAAATGGCTATCTAATGTACTCACCAAAAGGATGATCCAGTCCTCTACGTATATTCATGCAAACGTTGTCAATGACAATCAAAGCCCAGCTTCATATCACAGTTCTGATCCCTATCATTACCCCAGCTCAGACTATGACTCTGATGATGACAGTTTATAAATAATGTTAAGAATGTTTTGTTTTTGTTTTGTTTTTGTTGAGGGTTAGGGTGAGGGTGAGGGTTAGTGTTAGGGTGAGGGTTAGGGTGAGGGTTAGGGGTGAGGGTTAGGGGTGAGGGTTAGGGGTGAGGGTTAGGGGTGAGGGTTAGGGTTAGGGTGAAGGTTAGGGTTAGGCTGAGGGTTAGGTTTAAGGTTTTTGTTCTTTTCAGTTGTATATATATATATATATTTTTTTTTTTTATTCTTTAATTTTTATTTTTATCTCATTTTAATTATTATTATTATTTTTTTTATTATTTTGTATTATTTTTTTTATTATTATTATTATTATTTTTTAATTATTATTATTCTTTTTATTTCATTTTATTTCTTTTCTTTTTCCCTTCCTTTCATTCTCTTGTTCCTTCCTCTTCTAAAACAACTGCCATGATGATACATTTCAAAATCCATGTGAATTAATGTGTCGGATAATTAAGTTGTGACTATGTACTTTATATTATCTTATTTCTATTTTTTATTATTATTTTTATTTTATTTTATTATTATTATTTTATATATATATATATATTTTTTTTTTCTTTTCTAATTGTTTTTACTAATTAGTGATTAATCAATAATCAAAAGGGGGGAATTGTAATGGCAAATTCAATTCATTTGTCTTAATCATTGAGACGCCCAACCTTTTCCCCTTCCTCAATTTAATTGTTTTGACCATTGGGACACCCAACATTTCCCCTTCCTAATCAAATTGTTTTGTGTGATGTCTAGACTTAACTTTGCACCTAAATGCAAAGTCAGGATATACAGGATATGCAGGAAATGAAGGACACCCTAGATGTAAAGCACATCCACAGGGGGCCGGCTCCTGCAGCAGACAAAGGGTGTGAAAACCCTCCCTGGGGGACCGGCTCCTGCAGCAGACAAATGGATGGAATGCATATTCTAGGGGGTGTTCCAGGGGGTGGTCCTCAGGTATAAATGTTTAGGTATCCCCATGCTCGGGGTCTTTCTTCATCTTTCACCGCTCGCGTGTTGATTGACCTTTTCTTTGCAAAGAAAATAAAACTTGTCGGCCGGCAGAAGTCTCTATTTCATTCTTCACCAGCAGCTGAGCAAAATTCCACGACACCACCAAAATTGAGAAGCATGAATCCACGCAAATACATCTTGGTGCATGCATCGTCTATGAGCAGTGGAAACTCAACGGCACAATAGACGCCGAAATGGAGAGGAATGTGCGTAATGCAGCCTTGTTTTGGAGACAGGTCATGGAGCGCATTGTAAATGTAACTCTTACTCTGGCTTCATGTAACCTGGCATTCAGGGGGCACAGGGAGGTTCTAGGTAAGGGAAATGCGGGCAACTTTTTGTCTATAATCGGATTATTAGCTCGCTACGACCCTGTTTTGTAAGAGCTAATCAACCGACCAGAAGGGTCAGTGAAATACCTAAGTCACCTGATTCAAGAGGAGATTATTTTTATATTATCTCAACGTGTGAAAGCTGACATGGTTAATGAAATAAACGAAGCCCCGTTTTAATCTATTATCATGGACACAACGCAAGATGTATCAAAGATAGACCAGCTGAGCCAGGTTTACCGCTACGTAACTGTCAAGAATGACATGGATATTGCAACAGATATACTGATCAATGAAGTGTTTTTGGGTTTTGAAGCGATTGTGGGCTCATCAGCGTCAGAGCTTGAAAACAAAATCCTGGGCTCTATCGAGAAGAACGGAATACATCTGTCAAAATGCCGCGGACAGGGCTATGATGGGGCCGCGAATATGAGTGGTGTGTATTCAGGCGTACAGGCAAGAATAACAGAGAAGGAGCCTCTTGCCCGTTATGTTCATTGCGCTGCTCATAATCTCAACCTAGCTCTCAACGACTCTGTTAAAAACGTCCCTGGAGTGAAGCAGTTCTATGACACTGTAGAGATGCTGTACAACTTTTTTGGTCACAGTATCAAACGATGGGCGCTCCTCGGTGAGTTAATGACGCCAGAGAGCAGAAATATCACATTAAAACGCCTCTGTCCCACTCGCTGGTCTTCTCGACATGATGCGCTTTTTGCGTTACGGCACAGATATGGAGACATTATAAGAGCCCTCGACAAAATATCCCTGATCAGTGACAAAAAAGATGAGCGTGGTGAAGCAAGTGCGCTCAAGAATGCCATAAGCAAGTTTTCTTTCATATTTTTGGTCAACATGCAAACCAAGATTCTGGAATGTATAAACGCTGCCTCACAGTTATTGCAAGCTAAGTACGCTGACATTTTCAAAGCATCTACTCTACTGCAACACGCCATCAGTGTTTTGATGGAGTATAGGGAACAATTTGATGAGGTCAATTCTGCCACTCTTGCTCTAGCTACTAAATGGGGAAGTCAAACGCAGTTTGAAACAACCAGGGCCAGAAAAGTTAAGCGTCACTTTGATGAACTTTCTGAAGACAGTCGCCTCTCTGACGCAAAGAGCGCCTTTCGGGTGAACGTTTTCAATGCCTGCCTTGATATCATCATCCAGCAACTGTCCCAAAGATTCACCAGCTTAAATGTAACTGTGAACATATTTGAGGCAATTCACCCCAACACACTGCTCCAAGCACGAGATGAGGAGCTACACCAAGCTGCCCGGCGTCTTAGTGAGCACTACAGTCGGGACATCGCCCCAAGCTTCCCTGGCCAGCTGCTCTCTTTTAGAACCACTTTCAGGGATCAGATACCAAAGCAAAAGTCTGTTGCGGATCTGGCAAAAATGCTCATTGTCAACCACCCAGCAGTAACTTCTGCATTCAGAGAGGTTTGCACCGCCCTCCTTTTATTTTTGACTCTTCCCGTCACCGTTGCAACCTCTGAGCGCTCATTCTCCAAGTTCAAACTAATTAAAAACCACCTGAGGAGCACGATGGGACAGGAGAGACTGAGTGGCCATGTTGTCCATAGAGAACGACAGAGCAAAGAAAATGGACATACAGGACATGCATCGTGGACGAGTTCGCGGAGCGCAAGGCTCGTCGTATGCCCTTCAAATAGAGTAGGCGTAGTACTGTACATAGTTAATTTAAATTTGTATTTGAACATGTATGTGAACAATTTTCAAACAGTTTACCATTACAGTCAGTAAGATTGCCAATTTTACTAAACTTTATAGCTAATAATGATTATTATATTGTATATAGTAGATGTATGTTGTCTCTATCCGTGGTGCTGAACTGCTTTGAATTTATGTTGTTTTATTATTAGGGGCCAGGTAGCGTAATGTTTTTGTTGTTCTCTCGGTTTGTTTGTTATACTGTGTAATACCTATACCTAAAATAAAAACACGGAGGCTCCGCTGTTGAACAAGACGTGCGCTCCCGTATTACTCTTCTTCACTTCTCATTTTTTCGTCAATTGCAGCACACAAAAACATACCTTTCCGCTCCACCCCTCCAAAATAAATCCCCCACATATACACTGTAAATGCTGAAATGGAAGAAACATAAATTGATTCTAAGCTGTCTGCCCAAAAAATAGGTTACATTATCATGATCTTTATTGGGTTTAAAGGGCCCGGTCATGTGCCCCGCCCCCGGCCCGGCACTGATTTGTTCCGCTACTGGATGGCTCCATCTGGTGGCCACCGGTGGGAGGTTTTATTTCCAGAAATTTCCAAAAATGTCATTGTGAGGGACCGACTTGATCACCCCACGTATTGGGATGTGGACTCTCTGGCCTGGACCGTGTGGAAAAACACGAGGGGTGGCAATGCCGTTGAAAAGTAGTGGGGCTTTATTGTCTTCACCACAACTTGCAAAATAACAAAACAAACATAAATCCAAAATCCTAAATAATACTAAATGGCAAAACTAGCCATTTTAGCCGCTTAGCTCAGCATGAAGTAGCATAGCATAGGTTAGCCTAGCATAGCCTAGCCTAGCATACCGGGTACTGGCCTCACATCAAGCCAGCACCTACCCTCAGTTAACCCCCACACAGAATGAGGCACCCCTTAAATAAGAAATCAGTCCCAATTGGACCAATCAAGGCCAGTTAGGCCATACACCAATCACGGCCAGTTGGGCCATAACAATAAGGGGTGAACACCCCATTGCAAGGCTACAAACAAAATATTCCTAAATGGAAAGTAAACCTTGTAAGAAAACACAGTATTTACATTTCACCAAACAACATATTACCCAATATATATACACACTTTACACCTCATCTAAATATATACAAAAACAGCTGTTTACACCCAATGCCCCCCTGGGCTATCCCATGTGTCCTCTGTCCTGAATGAACAAAATATTGCCCCCTACTGCAGCTGGAGTACAATACAATAACATTCAGTAAAAACAATCAGTCCATGTGTTTGTGAGACAACCAGTGAGAAGGGAGGTGTTCACTTTCTCACATTTCCCTCCTCCTCTGGAGGAGGGAACCCAACAGGGTGTCGAGACAAAAAGTCTGCCACCGTATTCTGCTTGCCCGCTCGGTACTGCACTGTGAACCGGTATGGCTGCAGTGCCAAGAACCAGCGGGTGATGCGGGCGTTTGAGTCCTTCATGCGCCCTAGCCACTGCAAGGCGCGGTGGTCAGTCTCTAGGGTGAAGTCTCTACCCAGCAGGTAGTATTTTAGGGTGTCGAGTGCCCACTTGACAGCTAGGCACTCCAACTCAACTGCCGCATACCTGGTCTCTCTGGGGAACAACTTGCGACTTATGTAAGCCACAGGCTTCATGTCGTCCCCCTCTCCTTGGAGCAGTACTGCCCCAAGACCAACACCAGATGCGTCAGTCTGGACGGTGAAGGGCTGGTCAAAGTCAGGGCTCTGGAGAACAGGATCCAGATTATCTGAACAGGAACAAGGGAAACTGATTGTGTTGAACTGATTAAGGTTAAAAACATTGTGCATTTCAACAGCAATATAAAAAACAAACAAAATGACTTCAAGTAAAACTGTAAAGTGCATTATTTTGAACTATATAAATAGCTGCTTGCTGAAGCACTTTAAAACACACACAAAGAAAAAGACAAACACACACACACACACATATTTACAGTTATTTACAAAGTCCGGTATTTACAAAGTCCTCCTTTCCAACTCTGCATCCATGACACTCTTAAAGTGTTCAAAGTTGTCATAGACAACATTGTCGAAGCCAGGGGTAGTGGACTTCCTCGTGGATGGGCAGAAGGAAAATATCTTCTGTGGGCTTCCAGCCACTTTGTCCTTGGAAGGGGTGTACCTCTTTCGCCGTCCACCACAGTTTGGCACGTGGCAAGCCCCACAAGGCCGCGAGGACTTGTTGGGCATGAACGCCTTCACTGTTGGTGCAGGAGGGACAAAGCTCTGGCTGCAGGATGGCCCACGAAACAGGACGGAGGGGGCCTGTGGCTGTGCGGGGAGGACCAGCAGCAGTATGGGTGCTGCCGACATGGGGGGCCGGCCACAGGCTGACGCAGCAGGAGGCCTCCTTGCCTCGGCCTGCTGGTTGACGCGCTGAATCTGCCGCGGGTCCAAGCAAGACGTCCGCCGGCCGTGACCACCGGCGACACGGAGCGATGCCATGCGGTGGTTCCACTGCACGGCAAAGGACACCAAGTATACCTGAAACACACATTTCCATTTGACTGTCATTGTGTACAATGCTTACAGGTGACGGCTGAAGCTGTGAAATAAAATGTATCATTGAAATTATACCGTATGAACATGGGTCTGCAATAAAGCTTTATATATATTTATGCGTGTGTGTGTGTGTTTACTTGGAACGGCATGAAGGTTTACTTCATCGCTGTGAAGGGACGGCGTTAACCAGGTGGGCGTGCAACCCCTTGAGAGAGTTGCTGCCTTGCCGGCACTTGTACTTGTTCAGCCGGATGCCGTTCTTCACAACCACCTTCACAGAGACATACAGCTGTACGCCAGGGGGGTCCTGTAACACACAACCTATTGCAAGGTCCTCATTTATACTGGTGTCATTTTGAAATGTTACTACATACAAGTTTGAATGGTTTTGACACACGATGACTGCAGAGACAGCTGCAGGATGGCCCACGAAGCAGGACGGAGGGGGCCTGTGGCTGTGCGGGGAGGACCAGCGCTATGGGTGCTGCCGACACAGGGGGCGGGCGGGCCACAGGCTGACGCAGCAGGAGGCCTCGGCTGGAGGCGGGTGGGCGCAGGAGGCTTCGGCCGGGTGGAGGACGACAACGCAGTGGGCTGAACGGGCCGGTTGGTGGGAGTCACAGGCTCTGGCTCATCAACAAATAATCTGGAAATATAAAATACACACGTGATCAGTATTGATATTGATATCTTTTATAAGAACACTGTTCATACTGTTTACACTTTTTATACAACTGTTTATACAATGTCCATACTGTTTATTTATTAATGTTCATCACTGACAATAAAGGTGACTTGGTATGACTTGTGTGCTATTTTCTTTTCACAGCCAACAGAACACACATGAATCAGCTTATTATTTCGACGACCTGTGGGCAAATATAGTCATGCCATACGTCGTTGGAAAGCTTAGATTTCTTCGTTTAAAATGAGCCCATCTCCGAGCAATTTGGTTGCTCACAGACAAATCTGCGTCAGGTTGACTGAAGTCTACCCAGCAGCTAAAGACATACCTTCAACGTTTCAATTAACATCAATCTTTCCTTACAGAACACAAATTAATTAGCTTAGTATTTCAACGACCCTTTAGTGAATATAGTCTTGCCATACGCTGTTGGAAAGCTTAGATTTCCCCGCTTAAAATGAGCACATCCGCGAGCAGTCTGGTTGAACACAGACAAAACTGCGTCAGGTTGACTGAAGTCTACCCAGCAGCTAAAAACATACCTTCAACGTTTCAATTAAGATCAATCTTTCCTTACAGAACACAAATTAATTAGCTTAGTATTTCAACGACCCATGAGTTAATATAGTCTTGCCATACGCCGTTGGAAAGCTTAGATTTCCCCGCTTAAAATGAGCCCATCGCCGAGCAATTTGGTTGCTCACAGTCAAAACTGCGTCAGGTTGACTGAAGTCTACCCAGCAGCTAAAAACATACCTTCAACGTTTCAATTAAGATCAATCTTTCCTTACAGAACACAAATTAATTAGCTTAGTATTTCAACGACCCTTTGGTGAATATAGTCTTGCCATACACCGTTGGAAAGCTTAGATTTCCCCGCTTAAAATGAGCCCATCCCCGAGCAATTTGGTTGCTCAAAGTCAAAACTGCGTCAGGTTGACTGAAGTCTACCCAGCAGCTAAAAACATACCTTCAACGTTTCAATTAAGATCAATCTTTCCTTACAGAACACAAATTAATTAGCTTAGTATTTCGACGACCCTTTGGTGAATATAGTCTTGCCATACACCGTTGGAAAGCTTAGATTTCCCCGCTTAAAATGAGCCCATCCCCGAGCAATTTAGTTGCTCACAGACAAAACTGCGTCAGGTTGACTGAAGTCTACCTGAAGTCCTGAAGTCCACCTCCCCCTCCTTCTCCCCCTCCTTATAGACCGTCCTCCTGCCTCTCACCACCTCTATTCACTCCCGGCCACTTCACACCTTCACCCTGCCCCACCCCTCCCCCCTGCTCTGCATACTGTCCTCCACTACTTGTGGACCCTATCCCTCCCCCCACGGACACCTCTACAGTTTCCTTCACACCTGACCTGGTGAGAAGACAACTGATTAGACTCCACTCTGGCAAAGCGGCAGGCCCTGATGGTGTGTTCCCCAGGGTACTTAAAGCCTGTGCCCCCCAGCTGTGTGGAGTACTTAATCATGTCTTCAACCTGAGCCTGCACCTCCAAAAGGTCCCTCTGATGTGGAAGACATCCTGCCTCGTTCCTGTCCCAAAGACGCTGCGCCCCAGCAGTCCTAAGGACTACAGACCGGTGGCCCTGACGTCACATATCATGAAGACCCTGGAGAGGCTCGTTCTGGACCAGCTTAGGCCAATGGTCAGACCCTTCTCGGACCAGCTGCAGTTCGCCTACCAGCCCAGCCTGGGAGTCGAGGACTGCATCATCTACCTGCTGCTGAACAAAGTCTACTCTCATCTGGACAAGCCGGCGAGCACTGTGAGAGTCATGTTCTTTGACTTCTCCAGTGCTTTCAACACCTTACGGCCTGGTCTCCTAGGTGAGAAGATGGCGGCGATGCAGGTTGATGCTCCCTTGGTGTCCTGGATTGTTGACTACCTGATGGGCAGACCACAGTTTGTACGTCTACAGAATTGTGTGTCTGACAGGGTGGTTAGCAACACTGGGGCCCCACAAGGGACGGTCCTTTCTCCCTTTCTCTTCACCCTCTACACCTCAGACTTCAGCTACTGCACTGAGTCCTGCCACCTTCAGAAGTTTTCTGATGACTCCGCAATAGTTGGCTGTATCGAAGGGGGTGATGAGGGTGAGTATAGGACTGTTGTGGGCAACTTTGTCTCTTGGTGTGAGCTGAACCATCTACAGCTCAATGCTACAAAGACAAAGGAGCTCATTGTGGACCTAAGGAGGGTCAAAACACCGTTGGGCCCTGTGTTCATCCAGGGGGTTCCAGTCGACACTGTTGAGGAGTACAAGTACCTGGGGGTGTACTTCAACAACAAGTTGGACTGGACCAGGAACACAGAGGCCGTCTACAAGAAGGGCCAAAGCCGACTCTTTTTTCTGAGGAGGCTAAGGTCCTTCAACATCTGCAGGACAATGCTGAGGATGTTCTATGAGTCGGTTGTTGCCAGTGCAATCTTCTTTGCTGTCACATGCTGGGGCAGTGGGATGAGGGTTGCGGACACCAATAGACTTAATAGACTCATCAAGAGGGCTGGTGATGTAGTGGGTGAGGAATTGGACACTCTAACTACCGTGGCAGATAGGAGGATGCTGTCCAGGCTACGGACTATCATGGACAATGCCTCTCACCCTCTCTTTTCCACCCTGGCTCAGCGGAGGAGTTCCTTCAGCAGAAGACTCCTCTCACCGAGATGCACCACAGAGCGACATAGGAAATCATTCCTGCCTGTGGTCATCAAACTATACAATCTGTCACTTTCATCATAGTTTCTGCTGCACAACAGGTTATTCATTCATATTGCATAACTGGTCATTTCTTTTAATTTCACTGCATAACTGGTCATCTCTTTGCACAACTGGTCTTTTTTCCAACATAGAATCTGACATGCTACATCCTTGCGTATGCTATCACCTCTCAGTGTATGCCTGGTTGTATGTACATTTATGTATATTTCTTTATGTTTGTATATTTTGTATATTGCTTACATAGGTTTTATATTTTACATAGGTTTATTTTACATAGGTTTTTATTTTATTTTATATTTTACATAGGTTATATTATATATTTATATTCTAACACTTTACTTAACGTAGAGTGTCTGTCTCTTCTTCCTTTTGCACTGGAGTACTGTATGTAACGAATGCAATTTCCCTCAGGGATTATTAAAGTACGTCTGTCTGTCTGTCTGTCTGTCTGTCTGTCTGTCTACCCAGCAGCTAAAACCATACCTTCAACGTTTCAATTAAGATCAATCTTTCAATAAAGAACAGAAATTAATTAGCTTAGTATTTCAACGACCCATGAGTCAATATAGTCTTGCCATATGCCGTTGGAAAGCTTAGATTTCCCCGCTTAAAATGAGCCCATCCGCGAGCAGTCTGGTTGCTCACAGACTAAACTGCGTCAGGTTGACTGAAGTCTGCTGAACGATCTAAACAACTTCTTCGGACGGTTTGAAGCAGACAACAGCACCCCTGCACAGAAGTCACCACCCCCTGCAGATGACCAGGTGTTGTGCCTCTCGCCAGCCAGTGTGAGGAGATCCCTCTCCAGGATCAACGTTCGCAAGGCTGCAGGGCCTGACAACATTCCTGGTCGTGTGCTGAAGGAATGTGCAGAGGAGCTCACAGATGTCCTCACAGACATGTTCAACACCTCCCTGAGCCAAGCTGTTGTCCCCACTTGCTTTAAGAGCACCACCATCATCCCGGTACCGAAGAAGGCCTCTCCATCCTGCTTCAACGACTACCGCCCCGTTGCACTGACCCCCATCATCATGAAGTGCTTCGAGCGGCTGGTCATGCAGCACATCAAATCCATCCTCCCCCCTTCACTGGACCCATTCCAGTTTGCATTTCGGGCCAACAGGTCGACCGATGATGCAATCTCCACCGTCCTCCACTCAGCCCTCACCCACCTGGAGACCAAGGACCCGTATGTGAGGATGCTGTTCCTTGACTTTAGTTCAGCCTTCAACACGATCATCCCTCAGCAGCTGATCAGGAAGCTGGACAGTCTAGGACTGCAGACCTCACTGTGTAACTGGTTGTTGGACTTCCTGACCGGAAGACCGCAGGCAGTCAGGGTCGGCAGGAACGCATCCAGCACAATCATGCTGAACACAGGGGCCCCCCAAGGATGCGTGCTGAGTCCCCTTCTCTTCACCCTGCTGACCCACGACTGCACCCCATCCTTCAACAACAACCTCTTCGTCAAGTTTGCGGACGACACGACTGTGGTGGGACTCATCAACCACAACGATGAGTCAAACTACAGGGAAGAGGTGAGCCAGCTGGCCGTGTGTTGCAGGGACAACAATCTCTCTCTCAACGTGCAGAAGACGAAGGAGATTGTTGTCGACTTCCGTAGAGCCTCCGCCCAGCACCCCCCACTGACCATCGACGGTGCTGCTGTGGAGAGAGTGAGCAGCACCAAGTTCCTGGGGGTGCATCTCACTGAGGACCTCTCCTGGAACTGCAACACCACAACACTGGCCGGCAAAGCTCAGCAGCGCCTCTACTTTCTACGCAAACTTCGGAGAGCGAGAGCACCTGCCCCCATCATGTGCTCCTTCTACCGGGGAACCACCGAGAGCATCCTGACCAGCTGCATCACTGTGTGGTACGGCGGCTGCACCGCATCCTGTAGGAAGACCCTGCAGCGCATAGTGAGAGCAGCTGAGAAGATCATCGGTGCTCCCCTCCCCTCCCTTCAGGACATCTACAATACACGCCTGGCCCGCAAAGCACTCAGCATTGCGGGTGACTCCACCCACCCCTCCCACTGCCTCTTCAACCTCCTGCCCTCTGGGAGGAGGATGAGGAGTCTCAAGGCAAGGACCAGCAGACTGAAGGACAGCTTCATCCACCAGGCGGTCAGGATGCTGAACTCCCACTCAGCACTGACCCCCCTTCTTTCTCTGCCCTCTGCCCCCACAAACATTGGACACTGACACCAGCCCTCCCCCCCCCCCCCCCCCCACACACACACACACACCCCTGGACTTTAACCCCCTGGACTTTTAAGTCTCCCCCTGGACTTTAACCCCCCACCCATCCACCACCACACACCTGCTCACCACCATGCACAGCCCCACCTCCCATACCACCTACCACCATGCACAGCCCCACCTCCCACCATGCACAGCCCCACCACCCCTACCACCTACCACCATGCACAGCCCCACCACCCGCCACCACCATGCACAGCCCCACCACCCCCCTCCACCATGCCAACCCCACCACCCTCCACCACGCACACCCCCACCACCCCCCACCACCATGCACAGCCACTTTACACTTTGCACTTTAGTACTGTCCATAAATCTGTCCATATGTAAATCTGTTAAATAACTGTTCATAGCACTGTTTATACATTGTCACAACTGTTTATACTGTCCATACTGTTCACAATGTTCATTACGTCCATACTGTCTATTTATTACTATTACTGTCATTACCCCAATACTGCACCTCTTACTGTTTACCGTTTACTGTTTAATGTTTACAAATTGCACATCTTACTGTTTACTGTTTACTGTTTACCTTTTACTGTTTCAATGCCAATACTCACGACCACTGTAGCATTTTTATTTTTATTTTTATTTTTATTCTTATTCTTTAGATTTGATACCTATATTTTTTATATATTTATATTTAAATTGCATGCTGTCTTGCACCAGGGATGGAGGGAAACGGCATTTCGGTTCTTGTGTATGGCCTGTACATTCACGGATACTGACAATAAAGTTTACTTGAATCTTGAATCTTGAATCTTGTCTACCCAGCAGCTAAAAACATACCTTCAACGTTTCAATTAACATCAATCTTTCCTTACAGAACACAAATTAATTAGCTTAGTATTTCAACGACCCATGAGTCAATATAGTCTTGCCATACGCCGTTGGAAAGCTTAGATTTCCCCGCTTAAAATGAGCCCATCCGCAAGCAGTCTGGTTGCTCACAGACTAAACTGCTTCAGGTTGACTGAAGTCTACCAAGCAGCTAAAAACATACCTTTAACGTTTCAATTAACATCAATCTTTCCTTACAGAACACAAATTAATTAGCTTAGAATTTCAACGACCTATGAGTCAATATCGTCTTGCCATATGCCCTTGGAAAGCTTAGATTTCCCCGCTTAAAATGAGCCCATCCGCGAGCAGTCTTGTTGCTCACCGACTAAACTGCGTCAGGTTGACTGAAGTCTACCCAGAAGCTAAAAACATACCTTCAACGTTTCAATTAACATCAATCTTTCCTAACAGAACACAAATTAATTAGCTTAGTATTTCAACGACCCTTTGGTGAATATAGTCTTGCCATACACCGTTGGAAAGCTTAGATTTCCCCGCTTAAAATGAGCCCATCCCCGAGCAATTTGGTTGCTCAAAGTCAAAACTGCGTCAGGTTGACTGAAGTCTACCCAGCAGCTAAAAACATACCTTCAACGTTTCAATTAAGATCAATCTTTCCTTACAGAACACAAATTAATTAGCTTAGTATTTCGACGACCCTTTGGTGAATATAGTCTTGCCATACGCTGTTGGAAAGCTTAGATTTCCCTGCTTAAAATGAGCCCATCCCCGAGCAATTTGGTTGCTCACAGACAAAACTGCGTGACATTGACCGAAGTCTACCCAGCAGCTAAAAACATACCTTCAACGTCTCAATTACCATCAATCTTTCCTTACAGAACAGAAATTAATTAGCTTAGTATTTCAACGAACCTTGGGTGAATATAGTCTTTCCATACGCCGCTGGAAAGCTTAGATTTCTGTCGCCAGGCAAGAGTGCTGGTGGGAATGTACTGTAGCAACCTTGAGGAGTTGGAACACAACCACCAACAAGATAAGCGGGACAACAGAGTCAAAATAAAAGTGACTATTTATTAATTAAAATGGATATTTGTGCGGGTGTGAGAGTCCAAGGGGGAGGGGGAGTATCAGAGGAAGCCAGAGGATCAGGTCAGTTCCAGTCACGGTCCAAGTGGGGGGTGGGGTCTCCTTATTAATTGAGTTGGTTTGAACTCATATTCTTTATTAATGATTTTTATTAATTACTTTAGGATTAAGAATCAGCCTTGTTGCCTAGAGCAGAAGTGTTCAAAACTCTAAACAGGAATCAGTATGAATAAGTAATATGGGGAATAAAGTGAACAATAAGATACAAGGGGGACAATTGGAACATTATTAAGTAAAAGTTAAAGATGTTTTTGGTTCACACTTGGATTTTTGACACGCCTGATCTATGACTATTTGCTAAAGGTAATTGTTTAATATCTGCTTATGTTATATTGTATTAGATGTTATTGCAAGATACTGGTCGTTTTTTGTTTTCTCTTTCTCACAGGACAAAATGGGGAGGAGGACCAATGTGCATACAGCTGATCTGGGGCTCCTACACTTGGACTCAAGAGACTCATAAATGGACAATGGAAATGGACTGCGAGCCCTGGATAAGCAAATGGAACATTGATTTTTGTTAATCAATCATGGACATATTTGCTACACTTGGAGGCAACATGGCTGATAGTTTTTATTGAATATGATATATTTTATGTTTTATATATTTTATATTCTTTTGTATGATACAGTTTGATTTGTTCTTTTGAAATGAGTGATGTTACATAATGTCAGTGTAGCCCAGGATTTAAAAGTAACATAATTTTAATTAAAATTATCCCATTTTAATTGTGAAAAAAACAATTCATTAGAAAAAAGTAATTGAGCAGTCATTAACATTCTAAAAGTAATTCATTTTATTTAGAAATAAATAAATAGTTAATTGAAATGTATTGTATGGTTTAAAAACTTAAGTCTTAAAAATTCTACGTGGCAGAGGGCTACGTAGAGTGGGTTTCCCCAATAGCCAATCAGTGAGCCCCCTGTGCTCCAGGTGATCAGCCTCGTAAGTTACGTCCCGTCTTCACTGCCTGGTTAACGGAGGTCTGTTATGGTTGCTGCCTCGTGTGCTTGATTAAAAAAAACGGAGATAAGCTGTTTTCATCCGCGGGGTAAGACATGAAAGTAATGTTTTAAAATGACTTGGTGTGAATTTCCATTATGTTAAGCACTGCTTGACCGGTATATTGTTGATATTTCAACTTTGTAGACCGGACGATTTCTAACCACGGGGTCAGGGTAATTACTGGAACCCTCGTTCCAAAACTGATCACTCGGTGAGTGGAAAACTGCTCTTTAACCTTTTTTGTTGATTGTAACCTTTTTATTTTTTTTCCTTGTATGCACGTGTCACTTATTTTGTAATCGAAAACCAGTTAAAAGATATGCTAATCGGCGCAGCATCCGTGTAAAACGGAGCTAATGTTGCTATTACCGCCTGAGAGTATATGGTCATGCTAATAGGCCATTGACCTGAGGTTAGCAGTGTAAACCTATTTCAGATGTTGAAACAGGTATTAATACTGTACTTGAATATGTTTCTAAAGAAAAGCGCTTTAAATGTATTTATAGTTCACAACTATAAATTAATATGTTTGAATTAAAGATTTATTTTGTTGTACAACTAAAACTTTTGATAACGTGATTTAAAACCATTTAATGCAAAGGAGTAGTATTGATTGGTGATAATCAACCTGCTATTTGGATCTCCTTTGACCTCTCTGTAGGTCAGGTTTTTTCTGTGATGCACAATTGATGAGGTCCATGGTCCACTGTCCATCGGAGAGTTTCCAGTTGGATGTGTGTGAAGTGTTCCAGAGATCCAGAGAGACTGCGTCCAGAATCAAGATCCATAGATTCCCAGTGTGAGCTGGGTGGCGAGCTACCTTGAAACCTCTGACACTGAACCCTGAGAGAGGCGAAGAATTCCTTCCATTCTTCCATCCCCCCTCCCTCACGGACAGTGTGGTAGGACCAAATACACTTACACTGATACATACACTTGACCCGGATCTGACGAACAGAAAAAAAAAGGGCCCCAACGGTAACCTTGGGACATAGGGTTTTATTTTGCCGGCTTTATTATTTTAGTTTGTTATTTTTTCATTGTTGTATTTTCATTGTGTTATTGTGTTATTGTTCTCAATGTGTTATTGTTTATTAATAACAAGTGGCCACACACAAAAACCATTGTTGCCTGTGTGTTTCATTGCCCAACACTAAAAGCTCTCACTAACCTATAGTCTTCCATTACTGGTCCATCCATTAATATTAAATATTACTTACCTGTGCTCTGTTATCTCATCATAATTAGGGTTACAACAGTGTTTTGTAATGTTTTTGTTGTTAACAGGAAATAATTGAGTGGAGAAGTTCTTCATCCTGATTGGCCTTTGGGTGAAATCTTCTCTAGATTAGGAGACCATCATTCTATTCTTTTTACATCTCCTAGAGGTGGTTTTCGACTAGATGATGGTAACCCAACATGGACAGACCTCTTTTCAGCTGCACTCATATTATAAATGGAGTGCGCTTTCTGGGATTTCTGGAAAGAAGTAGCTATATGGTTACCTGATGAGAGCTCTGCCAGTTGGAAGGGATTAGCCCATAAATTTGACCTTATTAAACAATTGAATAGTTTACTTAGTCTAAAAGTAACTAAAATAATGTGTGCATAGGATTTAATGTAAGGATAAGTACTAAATTAGTTCACTCAAATTGTAGTATAAACTAAACATTAAAATTTGTTCTTGAAGAAGGAGGACTTTATTTGAGTTAAATAAGTGAGTAAAAAATTTGATGATAATTCATAAGTTTTGTATTGAACTTTGTGCTTCTCTGTCACGACTTTAGGAAGCCGCGAAGGGGGGAATATGTAGTGTATTTTCTTATAGGCCTTGTATAATATTTCACTGATCTCTTCTTAGATTATAGTTTTTAATAAGGTTTCCATAGTGTTTCATTGACCTCTGCTAAAGCATAGTGTGTGTGTGTGTGTGTCGCATGTATGTATGTATGTATGTGGGACCTTGCAGCGAACCCTCACTACCTCACTATGTGGAATGTAAACGTTCTGTGGGTCTTATGGTCTTTGCTGCTGTGTGAAAAAGAATAATTCAGTAGCGTTTACATTTTCCCAGGAGCAAGTGGCAGAGTGTTTTAGTATCTTTTCTATTTTTACGGGTTTCTGTCATGATCTGTTGTTATCTTGCTTTAAGAAGTAAAACAGTTGTGGTGAAGCAAGTTACGAAAGATTAAGTTATACTTAGGTTCCTTAAATGGATATCTTCAGAAGGTATGTTTAGATTATTCCCCTGAGGGTATAAAAGACCGAGCCCAGGAGAACGTGTGGGTGTCGGAATGAGAGGGAATTGGAATTAGACACTCAATTGGGTACAATAAGATTCGGAATGAAGAGATCTCTAACTCACTTGTTTCTTTGAATAAAGTCCTAATTATTCAATGCAAGACGAGTGGTGGCTCTTTTCTCTTTCAAGCATCCACAGACTGACTTCGGCAGCCACGGTAAACCACGACAGCTCTAATACTTTTCATTGGATAATGTGATTCAGATAGGTGCAGTTCATGGCCGTGTCTACCTGCTGAATGTAACCGCTGTGAAACAATCGGGAAATAACGTTTCATTTCTCTGATTAACGGTAATTTTTTATTTACAGTTTGATTTTCTTCATACAGTTGTTGCAGTCCACAAATAATAGGTTATAAACCTGTAGAATAGAAAGCCACAGTGTAAACAGCAATATTAATACCAATATACATAATGCACTATAAATTCTGAATAATATACAAATATACATTAAAATACAGACAGTATTTAATGTTATAATATTGTATAATATAATTAGTGTTTAAGCTTAATATGCAGCAATTGCAGAAATGCAACAATTCCCCACAAAAGCAACATGCACATAAAACATTAAACATATATTAAACAAATAGCCCAATCCACAAGTGCTCTCAGTATGTTCGCCTAAAGTGCAAACAGTGAGAGTAGTTTTGAGTAGCAACGCTGAGCATAGAAAACCTTTACCCATGTAAAGCGATTAACTACGTTACCCAGCATACACCGCGAACAGGAAGTATACTAGTGTGCCGGTGAAAATGGTACAATTTTAAAACAATTACCGGGATATAGCCAAGCAGACAATGTTAAACATCAGACCGCGAACAATGTTTTATTAGCGTGACCAAAGTAACCAAATTATTAAACAACTTAAACCGCGGCTCAATGGACAGAATCAGTAGCTTACCGGTGGCGCATCTCTCCTGACGAGACAACCTGCCGGAACAAGTATTAGCGCCTTTTTATAGCCTGTGCTTCAATCACGTAAGTGAACCTCCCACTTTCACCTCACCTGCGTTACAACACCCGTGACGTAGTGAACCGTGACGTAGTGAACGTCCCGATACCGTAGTGAACGCAACATCTCCCACTTGACCGACTGATCATGCGATTCAAGGAGGTCACAGACAAAGCAGTACACCACAATTTTTTTTTTTTGTTCATGAAGAATAGGATGCCGTTGTCACTGTTCGGGCACCTCCCCTGACAGATGTGACATGCAATGACATCCCGGGGTAATACCTTCAGGATCGTGGGGTTTGGGCACTTGAGCAGCGCCTGCAGAACTGATGGCCGACGAGACGAGGGCTAAGAGTCACTGGTCTTCCATAGGGATGAGGACTACCAGTCTCCTCACGTCTCTCCGTAGGATGACTGCCGTCAGCTGCTGAGGGTTCCTCTTATGTTGCCCAACTATTAGGGAGGCAGGGAGGCCTGCACAAGCCTTAACATCTGCGTCTCTGACAAGTCCTTTCTTGTCAGGGTGCACAGCCTGGATCCGTCCGAGCCGGAATTGCCCTCACAGTGCGTTTTGATCAGCAATCCAAACATCACCGATTGCTACATTTCTTTGGGTCTGGTGCCACTTCGGCCGAACGAATAGGTTAGTTAGGTCCGGCAAGTTCACTCCACTTCTTCCAGAACATATCCACACCAATCTGGATGGCTCTGAAACGGCGCCAGGGATGGGTGCACAAGTCAATTCCTCCTGTATCTCGTCCTTGCCTGGTCCTCCCGAGGAGCAGAGTGTTGGGGGTCAGATACTCTACAGCAGTGATTCCCAACCTGTGGGCCGCGGCCCCCTGGTGGGCCGCGAAGGTATTGCAAGTGGGCCGCCAAATCATTTCCAAAAAAGTAGCCTACTTTTGTGTGGTGCTGCTGAATTATTTTCATTCTCTGTGAGGACAAAATTTACCCCCCCTCCCCCAAAGTATTATCACCATTACATCGTATTAACAGCCAAAATACAAAGGGGCCGGGACTCAATGTGCATTCTGGTTGTGCTGTGGTTTTGATCAAGCCTGATCTGACGAGACAGAGGCGTTGCGCTGCAGACAGCAGTTTTATTTTGAAAACCAACCGGAGTTCTCACCGTTGTCTCCGCACTCCCAGTGTCCACAGCCGAGAGTGAAAGCGATTTCACGGCCACGAAGCACATTCTGACCAGAGCTTGTGAGCAGAGCTGATCGGTGTGAATATTCCGCTCCTCTCTCAGATGGCTGTTCTCTCGGCCACTCCACGCTCTAAATCGCGTCTGGCCGCTCCGCTCATTTTCGCTCCCCACTCCACTTAAAAATCATGCCGCTCCACGCTCGCTCCAATTTAAATGAGGGAGAAATAATCTACTACGAATTGCCACCTTAACAGAAAACGTACATACTAAAGAACTAAGAGCAACGGCAATATATTTCAGTTATAGAACATTTATTTTAAAAGATAGACAAGTGCAACAAGAAGACACACGTTTGGATTTGGGCATGCCTCAGACTCGTGGTGTGAGCGGTATCGGAGCGACACTGGAGCGATACAGAGCGGCCGCTCTGGCGTCTAAATAAAAAAACGCTCCACGCTCCAGCAACATTCCATCCGTTCCGCTTTGCTCCTCGCTCGCTCGCGCTCCGCTCCGCTCACTAGCTATGATTCTGACAGAAGGCAGAAACAGAATGAATGTGTGGCGATTGCTCTAAGACTGCAAGGGAAGCTCAGCTTCCCCCAAAAAATGCAAACAAATATGCGCTAGAACGTGATCACCTTTAGTTCAGAATCAGCCTCTTATCACAGGTCACAGACACGAGTTTCTTCTCATCCATTCCCGCAGAAGCTCAGCGTGCATGTGTGGCCGGAGGCTGTTCCTCTCCTGGCCGCTATATGGCAGTGTGCGTCCGGTTAAAAGCGGATGCGGTTGGCCGGGCGCATCCTCTTCCTCCATTTCCGTGGTGGCTGTGGTTCGGCGTGGTCGAGCGTTTGTTTGGCGTGCCCGCATCGAGGTGCCAACTCTTCCCGGTGCAGCGTGGCTGGCTGCTGGGGTCTTAGTGGCGGGCGGCTCTACTGAATCTGTGCGCGCGGCGAAGCGGCCACTCCGGTATGTAGGGTCTGCTTCTGTTGTTTTGCTTTTTGTCCTGCTCTCAGCTCATTAGGCTTTTGCATATCATAGATAAGCGTGCAGTTGAGCCGTGGTCTGTGAGGCTTTCCTCCGACGCTCCCAGACTCTGAAGTGGTATGTATAGATTTCTTTGATTAGGTTTTGTTAATATTTTTTTCGTTTAAATTAACTTATGCCTTTCCTCAGAGGCACCAGATTGTGGGCCGTCTTGGCAACCCTCCTTGAAGGATTCTTCCTGCTGTCTTGGCTCACTACTTTTCTGTTCGGCTCTGCCCGGTGGAACTATAAACTAATACAACTGGGTGGAACACCCCGCATGCAGGCTATTAGGCAGCGCGTCAGTGAGGCGGAACCGCTGCCTGCGCATCGTTAGCCGTCCGGCACTTTAAAATAACCCTCGGACCCATTGTAAAACTGTTGGTTTCTTTTTTTGTTAAATTTCTTAATTAGTTAATTAGCAATTGTATTTTTTTCTGGTTCAATTGTATTCTTTTGTGTATTTTGCATTCTCCTGTGTTTAGTTTGTTTGCTTTTCTTTTACCTGTCCACACCAGTGTTCTTTTACTGTGGCGTGTTTTAATTAGTTTCCTTCTGTGTTTAGGCGCTGAGGGCCCAAAGCGGCAGTACCCCTGGTGGCGGTGTTTTGTTCCACATCCCCTTTTGCTGTGTGTTTGTGTGTGTGTGTGTGTGTGTGTGTGCGTGAGGTATCACGGGTGGTTATTTTGAGGTCTTCTCCCCTTTTTGGTTTGTCATTTTGCTGCTGACTGGTAAGCCCTAGCCTTAACTCCTCCCCTTTTTCCCCTGTCGCAGTAATAATTTTATATTACTTGGTGTGCGTCAAAATTAAGTTGCTTCTCCTGTGTTATTATTTTGTGAAATAAAATTTATCATCTTTCGTAACTAACCGTCTCTGGCCCGTGGTATTATAAGAACCTGTATAGTGTGATTGACTGCTTCCATCTATATCCTGGGGCAAGAGTCCCCAGGTGGCGTTGTCGCCCGTACTCTCGCTTACGTCCTATTACATTTTGGCGTCGTCGGCAGGATACCACTTTAAAGGGGTCAGAGACGTGTTTTTTTGTTTTTTTCTCCTCTTGTATTGGTTAATTTTTTATTTTTTTTTCTTTCCTCTCTCTCCTCGGTAGGAGTCCTGGGTTCGTATGCATGTGTGTAGCTGTAGAGCCAAGACAGCAGTAATTATTCCAAGGATAAAAAAAAATATATATAAACATATATAAATATATATATTTTTTTTTTTTCATATCATTTCATATAATTTGTGAAGCTTTGGTTATAGCTTTCCTTTGGTCAGCATGGAGGACGATATGCAGCAGCTTAGGGAGCTGGTGTTGCAGCTTAAGGCGGATAACGAGCGCCTTCGGCAGGAGCGGGCTGTTTCCATGGATGGCTCTGGTGGAGACGCTTCCGCTTCTTCGGCTCCAGCTAGTCAGCCCCCGCTTGCAGGTGTTGCTTCTGTCGTCACTGAGCGACTGGTTGTTATACCAAGAGATCGGAAGTGCCCCATGTTTAATGGCAAGACTGGTGTGGGGATAGCTGAATGGGTGGAGGAGATACAGGCGTGTGTTCGTGCTTGGCATCTTTCTACTGCTGACGAAGCTCTTTTCATTTTTGACCATTTGGAGGGAGAAGCGAAGGAAGAGATCAAGTTTCGGTCCAGTGCGGAGCGAGGAGATCCTGCTCAGGTTTTCGCGATCTTAAAGGAGCTGTATGGCTGTATCCATTCTTACGTAACCTTACAACAGGCTTTCTTTTCTCGGCACCAGTTTGAGGGAGAGACTCTACAGGAGTTTTCCTTAGCCCTTATGGCTTTAATGGCACAGGTGAAGCAGTCTGCGCCTGACGGGGTGCCCAATGCAGATGTCCTACTTCGGGATCAATTCACCGAACATGTCTTTGACTGTTCACTTCGACGGGAGCTCAAGCAATTTGTTCGCCGTAAGCCGACTGCCACCCTGTTGGAGCTACGTGGTGAGGCGATTAGGTGGGAGAGGGAGGGTCTCCCAGGAGGTGCTAGGGGGCGTAGTTCCTCTTTACCATCAACTCATGGCTTTCAGTTTGGGATGCAGGGGCAGGGTTATCGTCAGCCCCCTCCTAAGGTTATGGCACAGGAGCCAGGTTTCAGTGAGTTGATGGATCTCTTGAAGCGACAGCAGGAGCAGCTCAATCAGCTCACTCAGACTGTAGCCTCCCTGCAACCCCCCCGTTCCCAAAGTGGGACCTCTCGTAATGGTCCTTTAATCTGCAGGAGGTGCCAGAAGCCTGGCCATTTTGCACGAGAGTGTGATGGTGAGCGTGTCCCCCCCCCACGGCACCGTGCTAATTCTGTTGCTGGCTTGAACTTCAACCCTGTTGGGCTTCCCTTGCCTTCCCACCTTCCGGAAAACTGATACCCGCTGAGCTGTCGAGCCACAGCTCAGTTGGGGAGTCCCGAGGCTCACAAGAAGGTGTAGCGGCCGGATTAATTGCTCCTTGCCCGACCCTTGATGTCTCGATCGGAGGAGTTACTGTTTCCTGTCTGGTGGACACTGGTTCTATGGTCTCCACTGTTACTGAAAGCTTCTTTACAGAGCAGTTCGCTCCTTGGGGCCATGATCGTCTTCATTCTTGTCACTGGCTACAGTTGCGAGCGGCTAATGGATTAGCAATTCCATATATCGGCTATTTGGAGCTGGACGTGGAACTGTGTGGAAAGGTGATGCCTCGCTGTGGGATCCTCGTAGTTAAAAATCCTCCAGGTCACCTGTCTTCTGTCCCAGGAATCCTGGGAATGAATGTAATTCACCGTTGCTATCGAGAACTCTTTGGCACATTCGGTCCTTCTCTTTTTGACTCTCCTTGTGTTTCACAGGCACCTGGTCCAGTTTTGGTGGCCCTGCAGAGGTGCCACCAGTCTGCCACCCAAATTAAGGGGAATCTCACAGGCACGGCGAGGGTTCGGGGCAAGCAAGTAGTGCGCATACCTGGCGGAGTGATGAAGCTGGTCGCCAGTACTTGTCCTGATGGGCTTCCTGGCCAAAGTGCACTGTTTGAACCACCTGAAACTGGGCTACCAGCTGGGCTGCTAGCATCCCCTTGTCTGGTGCAGGTCATTCGGGGTACAGTGTATGTCCCCGTGGTCAACGTTGGGACAACTGAGGTCCTTCTTTATCCAAGGGTTTGTCTTGGCACCCTAGGGGTTGCTGAAGTTGTCAGCCTGCCTGCAGGCGTGACTGAGGTAGGGTCCACATTTGCCACAGTTTCCTCTCAAGCTGCTGCCCCCTCGGTGCCAGACAGGATAGAGTCGTTTGACCTGTCTGCTTTGACCGAGCAGGAGCAGGCCGGCGTTAGGTCTTTGCTACACCAGTACCACACCCATGATGGTGATCTAGGCTGCACCAAACTTATTTCCCATGATATACCTTTGATGGATGATGCCCCAATCAGGCAGAGGTATCGGCGTATCCCTCCATCGGAGTACGAAGCGGTGAAGGCCCACATCAATCAGCTTATTGAGTCTCAGGTCATCACTGAGAGCAGTAGTCCCTACGCATCTCCCATCGTTTTGGTTCGGAAAAGGGATGGGAGTTTGCGCTTGTGTGTGGACTACCGCCTCCTTAACAGCAAGACCAGGAAAGATGCCTTCCCCTTGCCTCGTATCGAAGAAAGCTTGGATGCACTCTCTGGGGCTTGCTGGTTTTCAACGCTTGACTTGGCCAGTGGCTACAACCAGGTTCCCGTATCAGAGCAGGATCGCCCCAAAACCGCTTTTTGTACCCCCTTTGGCCTTTTTGAGTTTAATCGCATGCCTTTTGGCTTGTGTAATGCCCCAAGCACCTTCCAGCGGCTGATGCAGAGGATGTTTGGAGATCAGCAGCATCAATCTGTTTTGCTGTACCTCGATGACATTGTTGTCTACTCATCCTCTGTTGAACAACATCTGCAGCGCCTGGAAATGGTGCTTGGTCGGCTCCAAGCAGAGGGTTTAAAGGCGAAACTTGAAAAGTGTGCGTTTTTTCAACGGGAGGTTGGCTACTTGGGGCATGTGATCTCAAGTCAGGGAGTTGCCACTGACCCCAAGAAAATTGAAGCTGTGGCTAACTGGCGGCGTCCTCATCATGTTTCTGAGCTGCGCTCCTTTTTGGGTTTCACCAGCTATTATCGGCGCTTTGTTGAGGGCTTTGCCAAGTTAGCAGGCCCTCTGCATCAGTTGGTGGCGCAGCTGGGGGGTACTAAAACCAAGACGAGGCCGGGTCGGGCTTTGGGTGCAGCATGGACACCCCAGTGTGAGGAGAGTTTTGAGGCCTTAAAGTCTAAATTGGTGTCGGCCCCGGTGCTGACCTACGCTGACTTCTCGCGTCCCTTTATTTTAGAGATCGACGCCAGTCATGGTGGCCTGGGGGCTGTCCTCTCACAAGAGACGGACGATGGTGTGAGACCAGTGGCCTATGCCAGCAGAGGGTTGCGGCCCACTGAGCGCAACATGTCAAATTACAGCTCTATGAAGTTGGAATTTCTTGCGCTCAAGTGGGCCATGACGGAGAAGTTCCGGGACTACCTTCTGGGGCATAGGTGTACCGTTTACACTGACAACAATCCATTGAGCCACCTCCAGTCAGCCAAGCTGGGTGCCACCGAACAGCGTTGGGCCGCCCAGCTTGCCATCTTTGATTTCGATATTAAGTATCGTTCAGGCCGCATCAACCGCAACGCCGATGCACTCTCTCGGCAGTATATGCCTGGTGCTCAGGTTGTAGCTGCTTCCCTACCTGGCACCCCACTTCCCATCAGCCTTCAGGGAGCCTCACAGCCAGGTCCTATAGTGTCGGCCACTCAGTCTGTGGTTTCAAGCCTTCCCACCCACTCT
Organism: Urophycis tenuis; assembly: GCA_036785325.1. Classification (NCBI taxonomy): domain Eukaryota; kingdom Metazoa; phylum Chordata; class Actinopteri; order Gadiformes; family Phycidae; genus Urophycis; species Urophycis tenuis. Next base: position 2,820,701 of record JAXIVH010000041.1, read on the forward strand.
GCGGCCGATCTCTGTTCTTTACAGGAGGCTGATCCCCTCCTGAAGGAGGTGCTGCCGTTTTGGCGACGGAGGGCCCCGCCCACTTTTGTTGAGAGGCAGAAGCTCTCAAAGTCATCCATAGTTCTTTTGCGTCAATGGGACCGCCTGGTGGATAAAGATGGGGTTCTTTTCCGCCAAGTCTTCCGTCCTGATGGGGGCGAGGAGACTCTTCAACTTGTCTTGCCTATAGCCCTCAAGCGGGAGATGTTGAACCTGCTTCACCAAGAACATGGCCATCAAGGCATTGAGCGGACAACAGACTTAGTTCGGCAGCGCTGCTATTGGCCAGGAATGTCCTCGGACATAAAGCAGTGGGTGTTGGGATGTGAACGCTGCCAAGTTGCTAAGGATTCCGGACATGGATCCCATAGCTTCATGGGCCATTTGCTCGCCTCCCGGCCTAATGAGATCCTGGCCATAGATTTCACGCTGCTAGAACTCTCCCGGAATGGATATGAAAATGTCCTGGTCATGACTGACGTGTTTAGCAAATTTACGGTGGCTGTTCCTACCCGAGATCAACGGGCCTCCACTGTTGCCCAGGTCTTGATAACTGAGTGGTTTTACAGGTTCGGCGTTCCAGGCCGCCTCCACTCAGACCAAGGAAGGAGCTTTGAAAGTTCGCTGATTCACCAGCTCTGCCTTCTCTACGGTGTTGCAAAATCCCGTACCACTCCATACCATCCGGCAGGTAATGGTCAGTGTGAGCGGTTTAACCGGACTCTTCATAACCTCCTTCGTACACTTCCATCATCTCGGAAGCGGGACTGGGCTTCCTGCTTGCCCCAGGTTCTTTTCTGTTATAACACGACTCCTCACCAGGGCACAGGGGAGTCCCCCTTCTATCTTATGTTTGGACAGGAACCCCGGCTCCCTGCTGACTTTCTCCTTGGCTGAGTACCGGACCCAGTGCCAGGCGAGGTACAAGACTGGGTGGCTGAACATCAAGCCCGACTCAGAGTTGCTTTTGAGGGTGCCCGCGGGCGGTTGCTGGCCGCAGCCGGCCGACGAAAGGAGCGGCACGACCGGCAAGTGCGGGATGCTCCTTTTTCGGTGGGCCAGCAAGTGTACTTGAGGGACCACAGTGGGAGAGGGCGCCAGAAAATCCAAGACCTCTGGAGCTCGGTGGTCTATCAAGTTGTGCGGGCCCCAGTTGGTGAAGGAGTGGGTTACGCCGTTGCTCCTGTGACCAACCTGCACCAGGTTAGGAATGTGCATCGCAACATGCTGAAGGCTGTAGTTCGGCCTGAAGCGGTCACTCCCCTGCCAAGGTTGCCTTCTCCACCAGCCCCGGCAACAGTGGATGGTGAGTCTTCCAGTGATGAAGAGTTGTGCTTTCTGGTTTCCGGAGCGTCTGCCCCACTGCCTGCAGCTGTCCCAGGCGTCTCAGGCTCTACATGTCCTTCAGTGTCCCTAGCTCACCAACCGAGAACTGGTCAGCAACCTTCCGTACATGACTGTTCTTTCCCACCCGCTCCGTTGTCGCCAACCGACCAGCCGAGTACTAGTCAGCAGGCATTGCGAAGAACAGCTCGTTCTACTGCGGGCCACCATTCTAATTTCCATCATCTTCCTCGGTCTATTAGCCATCGACATGGTGCTGTTGGTGAGGCCTTAAGTCCAGTATCTAATGCCCAATTTGCCGGTTTCAGGCCTTGGTGTTAGTTCCAGGGTTGTTTTGCTTATCGTCGGGCCGACGATACAAAAGAGGGGGGTAGATGTGGCCGGAGGCTGTTCCTCTCCTGGCCGCTATATGGCAGTGTGCGTCCGGTTAAAAGCGGATGCGGTTGGCCGGGCGCATCCTCTTCCTCCATTTCCGTGGTGGCTGTGGTTCGGCGTGGTCGAGCGTTTGTTTGGCGTGCCCGCATCGAGGTGCCAACTCTTCCCGGTGCAGCGTGGCTGGCTGCTGGGGTCTTAGTGGCGGGCGGCTCTACTGAATCTGTGCGCGCGGCGAAGCGGCCACTCCGGTATGTAGGGTCTGCTTCTGTTGTTTTGCTTTTTGTCCTGCTCTCAGCTCATTAGGCTTTTGCATATCATAGATAAGCGTGCAGTTGAGCCGTGGTCTGTGAGGCTTTCCTCCGACGCTCCCAGACTCTGAAGTGGTATGTATAGATTTCTTTGATTAGGTTTTGTTAATATTTTTTTCGTTTAAATTAACTTATGCCTTTCCTCAGAGGCACCAGATTGTGGGCCGTCTTGGCAACCCTCCTTGAAGGATTCTTCCTGCTGTCTTGGCTCACTACTTTTCTGTTCGGCTCTGCCCGGTGGAACTATAAACTAATACAACTGGGTGGAACACCCCGCATGCAGGCTATTAGGCAGCGCGTCAGTGAGGCGGAACCGCTGCCTGCGCATCGTTAGCCGTCCGGCACTTTAAAATAAACCTCGGACCCATTGTAAAACTGTTGGTTTCTTTTTTTGTTAAATTTCTTAATTAGTTAATTAGCAATTGTATTTTTTTCTGGTTCAATTGTATTCTTTTGTGTATTTTGCATTCTCCTGTGTTTAGTTTGTTTGCTTTTCTTTTACCTGTCCACACCAGTGTTCTTTTACTGTGGCGTGTTTTAATTAGTTTCCTTCTGTGTTTAGGCGCTGAGGGCCCAAAGCGGCAGTACCCCTGGTGGCGGTGTTTTGTTCCACATCCCCTTTTGCTGTGTGTTTGTGTGTGTGTGTGTGTGTGTGTGTGCGTGAGGTATCACGGGTGGTTATTTTGAGGTCTTCTCCCCTTTTTGGTTTGTCATTTTGCTGCTGACTGGTAAGCCCTAGCCTTAACTCCTCCCCTTTTTCCCCTGTCGCAGTAATAATTTTATATTACTTGGTGTGCGTCAAAATTAAGTTGCTTCTCCTGTGTTATTATTTTGTGAAATAAAATTTATCATCTTTCGTAACTAACCGTCTCTGGCCCGTGGTATTATAAGAACCTGTATAGTGTGATTGACTGCTTCCATCTATATCCTGGGGCAAGAGTCCCCAGGTGGCGTTGTCGCCCGTACTCTCGCTTACGTCCTATTACACATGGGAAGCATGGAGTGGGCTGTTCCACTGCAGCCAAACTAGACGCTCATTGGATAAATATAATATGATAAAATATAAAATAGGCCTAAAATATAAGAATAATGAATTAATTACGCCTAATTATGAATAATCACTCAGACACATAAGGACGTCTGAGTGAAGGACGTATGGGTTTTCTTGCGGAGAGAGAGAAAAACAGTCCAAACTAAAATATTTATTGACAAGAAATTAGTAACCCATTCCATAATTCAAAGTGGATTTTATTTATTATTATAAAGATCAGTTTGACTACAGTAGGCTTCACTGTGCTCGAAAACGTTATATTTTCCGCATAGGATCATTTCCATGTAAACTTCGGCATTTATTAATTTGGACGTGAGCGGACGCTGCGATCATATCTCAGGACAGGTCGTTTAAGTCAGTGTATGTGGGGTACGCAGCACACAGCGGCTGAATCAGATTAAACAAATCCTTGAATGATTGGTGTGTGTGTGTGTGTGTGTGTGTGTGTGTGCGTGTGTAATGCTGAAGGTGTTGCAACATGTTACAGATGCTGTGTTAGTGACTGTGGAGTTTCCAACATGTTTCACCTGTATTCAGTTTTATCTTCAATAAAAAAGTGCTCTGAGAACGCATTATATGGTCGGAGGTGGGCCGCGAAAATTTTTGAGACATAAAAGTGGGCCCTGAGTTGGAATAGGTTGGGAACCACTGCTCTACAGAGTCCTCTTGTTCTTCTTGCGTCAATCGGCCTTTCGTTGGTGAGGTTGGCTGCCTGGTAGAAGAGGGTTTGGAGTTCACCCCAAGTGAGTGAGCTTGTCGTCCTTCCGAGGCTAGTGAGAGCCCTCTTTATGAGCTTAACTGCTGCTTCCGCAGCCCCGTTGCGATGAGGTGCGTCTGCCGGATGAAAATTCCATACCCACTCTGTCCCATTTTTGGCAGCTTTGTCGTCTATGGATGCTTCTCGTAAGGTAGCCAAGTACATTTGCAAGTCTTGTAGGGCCGGTTTAGCCCCAATTAAATTTGTTCCCCTATCTGACCACATTTTTCTTGGATGGCCTCTCAATGCTACAAAGCGAGAGTAAGCTTGGAGAAAGCTTTCAGATCATCAACAAGGTCCACATGAACTGCCCTTGATGCCATGCAACAGAAGACTATGCCCCACACCTTTTTTCCTGTTCTTTTCTTGACGGCATCCTTGATTTCGAAGGGGCCGAAGAGGTCAAGTGTGGTATACTCAAATGGGTTGGCACGCTGTAAGCGTCCTGGCGGCAGATCACTCATCATCTGCTGGCACATCTTTCCTTTCAGTTTGCGGCATGTAATGCAGTCGTTTACTACTTTCTTTACTGTTCTCCGACTGTAAGCGCCAGGTAGTTTTTTTTGGTCACTTCCGGGGAGGAGTCACGTAGGGGTGTGCGTCAGTAGAAGTATCAGCTGTTCTTCACCTGGAGGGAAAATTAATGAATGAATGAGAGGGTGAGGAGGGGAAGCTCTTACTTTTGCTGACCACTATGTTCACTGTTTTGGATGTTTTTAGGCCTTTTTGTAAGCCATCACTGTTTGAGTCTTAGCCACAATAAATTATAATGAAACGGCCATCTGTTTGGACCTTAGTTTTTATTGAAGAAGAAGCGCGTCCGGCAACTTTGGCTTGTTCCCTCACTTAGCCTCTCGGCGGCTATCCAGGACGATAGTGGCCCAACATTGTCAGCAAAAACTAGACAAACGAAACTGGACCGGAGCCGCAAAAGAGTCGACAGACCACGCACGCTTGGAACGCGGAGAAAATGGAAATTGAATGATTGATCGCACACACGACGCCTCACAACGCATCAGCTGGCAACACTGCATGGTGAAACAGCAGTATGTAACCCGCTTCTGCTGTTACATTGGTTTGCTGGAAATAGTTTGAAATGGTTGCTGCTGAATGGAAGTCGGGTGTTGCCTTGCTGTGTTCGCTAATGAATGAAGAGGAGTTGTGATGCAGTGTTTGGACTGACGAGTCCGGTTAGTGTGTGGTTGCCGTGCAGCGCTGGATTTCATGAAGTTATAATTCCACGCGAGTCCCGTGGCTGTTGATATTGCTGGCTTTGCGTTGGATTTTCATTAAGATTGTTATTTTGTACATGCAAAATGAGTGCTACAAATGCTGGTTCAACTGTTGGCAAACCTGAAGAGAAAAGAAAAATATTTCTCACCGAAAAGGCCATGGTGAATCAATTCAAAAGCAGCGTAAAAAGAAAGTGGATGAAATAAAGAGCCTGATTTTGTCTCTCAACGAGCTTATGAGGGATGAAAAAAATGTTTCACTGGTCAAGTCTCAACTGAATGTTTTAATGCAATTGTCTGATAATACCACTGCTTTACATGAATCGGTGATGCTGTTAATCCCTACTGATGAACAACAGAAACAAAGGCAATGGTTTTCAAATGTCAATAAACACAAAGAGGGATGCATTAAGGATGTTAAAATTATCAACATATCTCAAGGTGAACCTTTGTTGGAAACCGACATGGCTGAAAAGCCCCAGCAACAGGAGGCCTCATCAGTGGAAAAGGATGCACAGGATGGTATGGAAAATGGAGAACTGCCTCAATTTCACCAAAATCTTCAAAATGATGATCAGGACGAAATAGCACCATGTGACAGCATTTCAAATCAAGGCAGTGCAAAAAATAGCCCAAAGTCTAATGTGTCATCGAATGCATCCTCACGTCTCAGAGCTGAGGCTGAAATGGCTGCCTTGCTGGCTCAGCAAAGGATGCTCAAGAAAAAACATGATCTCGAAGAGCAGGAAGAGCAAATAAGGAAACAAATGGGACACCTCCAACTTGAAGCACAGATAGCTGCTTCCATGGCAAAGATAAATGTTTTGAGAACCTCTGGATCATGTGTAAGGAGTGCCTCTTCTATGAAACTGGTTGGCATGGAGTCTTATTTTGAAAAGAGACTTGATATCCATTCAGAGGCTTTTGTACCACATAAAAATGGAAAGGATGGAGGAGGACCACCGCCTATAGTAAAAACTTTGAATCCATATTTTGGAGGTGCAAGACCAAAGCAATCCGGAGGGGCCAATCATCTTCGTCAGGGGCCTTTAGTGCCAACAAAATCACAGAGCACAGCTCCTAAGGACGCAGTGCCCCCAGTGTTCCCCCCAGTGCTTGAAAATGCATATGCACCTTCTCTCAGGAACATCAGCAGTGAACATAACATGATGTCTATAATGGAAAAACAAAATGAAATAACATCAATGCTGCTGCAGCAGCAAGGTCAAGCATCACTGCCAAAGAGGAACATTCAGATCTTTGACGGCAATCCACTGCAATATCATGCCTTTATGCAGTCATTTGAACAAACAATAGAACAAAAGACCACTAATGGAGTGGACTGCCTGCACTACCTAGACCAGTACACCAGGGGGCAGCCACAGCAGTTAATCAGAAGCTGTCAACATATGACTGATGGAAATGGATATGCTACAGCAAAGGCTTTACTCCATGAACATTTCGGGAATTATCATGTCATAGCATCTGCTTACATGAATAAAATATTATCATGGCCATCAATTAGATCGGAAGATAAAAAGGCTTTGCAAGCATTCGGTCTGTTCTTACGTGGATGTTGTAATGCCATGAAAGATGCATATAATCTATGTGATCTGAATACATCAGCAAACATGCTTGCCGTGATTAAGAAGCTACCATACAAGCTTAGAGACAAGTGGCGTACATCAGCTTGTGATATACAGGAAAGGTGTCGTCGCAGAGCCATGTTTGTTGATATTGTAACCTTCATTGAACGACAAGTGAAGATTGCTATGGACCCTGTATTTGGAGACATACAGGATGCTCCAACACTGATGACAGTCAAGGAGAGTGGCAGAGTAAAATCCATGCCTCGTTCAAAGGTTGGGGGGAGCAGTTTTGCCACCACTGACAGTTAAAAGGGGAGCCCCACCAGACAACAAGAGAGATGGATATGGGAAGACCTGCCTCTACTGTAAACACCGTGGGCACACACTGGAGTCATGTACTCTATTGGAGAGGAAGGCTCACAGTGAAAAGATGAACTTTCTGAAAACTAATGGAGTTTGCTTTGGCTGTTTGTGCATTGGGCACGTCAGCAGAGAGTGCAGGAAACGTCTGTTTTGTGATATATGTGGCTCACGACACCCCAGCATGTTGCACATCCATCGAAAGGAGGAGGAAAAGGACAGGAGCATCTCCGCAGCAGGCAGCAGTATGGTTGAAGTGAAATCTAGTGGTCTCACTGGGGCCGGTGACCAGGATTGTAAACTTGCCATTGTACCAGTCAGAGTCAAATCAAGTAAAGGCCAAATGTCAGTCGAAACATACGCCTTTTTGGATCCAGGGAGCACTGCATCTTTCTGAACAGTGGGTCTGATGGATGAGCTGTGTCTCCCTGGGAGGAAAACAAAGATTCTTCTGCGCACGATGGGACAAGAGAAAGTAGTTGACAGTCAAGTTGCATCTTATTTGGAAGTTGCTGGATTGGACAGTGATGTTTATTGTGAAATGGCAAAGTTATTTGTGCAAAATAAGATGCCTGTTGATAAAAGCAACATCCCACAGCAGCAAGACATGGAAATATGGCCTCACTTGAAGCATGTTTGCCTGCCAGGAATAGATGCGGATGTGGAAATCCTGATAGGCACAAACGTTCCAAGTGCTTTGGAGCCCCTGGAAGTTATCAGGAGCATTAATGGAGGGCCATATGCTGTCAAGACAGTTCTGGGTTGGACAGTAAATGGGCCACTGCGTGGATGTAGTGATGGACCTGGGTGTCAATCAGCAGTTACAGTCAATAGGAATTCAGCCATCACACTTGACGAGCTCTGGAACAAGCAGTTTAAGACGGACTTCCCTGAGAACAACCAAGATGAACTGCTGGGGATGTCAAAGGAGGATTGCAGGTTCCTGGAAATGGCTGAACGATCTGTGAAACTGGTTAATGGTCATTACAGCATTGCTTTGCCGCTTAAAGACAGAAATGTCAGCATGCCTAACAACCGCATAATTGCAGAGCAACGCATCCTTAGCCTGAAGAGGAGGTTTGTGAGGGAGCCATCATTTCATGAGGACTACATTGCATTCATGAATAACCTCATAGCAAGTGGATTTGCAGAGAGAGTGCCAGACACAGATTTGGAGCATAATGATGGCAAGGTTTGGTATATCCCTCATCATGGGGTATACCATCCTCGAAAGAAGAAGTTAAGTTACGTGTTGTGTTTGACTGTGCAGAATCATTTAAAGGCTGTTTTGACTTGTTTGACTTGGACTTAAGTCCATAAGTGATGATTCACTTAGGACATGTGCTGGTAACCTCTGTCCTAGACATGACTTGACTTAAGAAGATTGGATCAAGATCTACAATGAACTTTATTCATATGATGGACTATGAGCACCAGTAAAAGAGGAAAAATGTGCACAAAAAAAAAAATTAAGAATGTAAATTGTATGTGTTCTGTAGGTTATGTATTTGTAATTATTACTGGGGTAAGTGTAATAATTATGGGGCCGGAATGTAAGAGCCAGGTAGTTTTTTTTTGGTCACTTCCGGGGAGGAGTCACGTAGGGGTGTGCGTCAGTAGAAGTATCAGCTGTACTTCACCTGGAGGGGAAATTAATGAATGAATGAGAGGGTGAGGAGGGGAAGCTCTTACTTTTGCTGACCGCTATGTTCACTGTTTTGGATGTTTTTAGGCCTTTTTGTGAGCCATCACTGTTTGAGTCTTAGCCACAATAAATTATAATGAAACGGCCATCTGTCTGGACCTTAGTGTTTATTGAAGAAGAAGCGTGTCCGGCAACTTTGGCTTGTTCCCTCGCTTAGCCTCTCGGCGGCTATCCAGGACGATAGTGGCCCAATACCGACCTTGCGCTCTCTTCCTGGTGCACAGAAGTGTGGCGGCAACACCTTCATGGTTCTCGTCATGGGCTTCTCTTGACAGCAGGGTTGCGAGCCATGAATGAAATGGGATTAGAGGAACAGCTGTTCCATCTTCTTTCCAGGACTGGATTCGTCCTCCACTGACAAGGATTCCTGTGTTCTCGTCCTTGTGGACCACCAAGCGGTTCAGTGTCGAGTCCAGGAACGGACTGCCATCTTGGGTTGCTAGGACCAGGTCTCGAAAGGCTTGTGCTCTTTCCTCAATAGACAGGATAGAGTGGTTTGCCTCCCACTTTGACGAATCTGGTGCCTGGCGTCTTCTCAGCCAGGTTTCTGCAGCCCGCCGAGTCCAGGCTATGGAACCACACAGCTTGGACAGAGAACTGAAGCGTTGAGGTTCTACAAGGCGCACCAGACCAATTGCCTTCTTTGTCTGTCTGCCACTGATGTTGCACCCGGGACAGCTGGTGAGGTCTGTCCACCGTTGGCTCCTTCATGCTTGAGTTCTGCCTTGATGTCGGGCCCATTGGGGCCAGTTCTTATTTTTGACTTGGACCTGGTGACCACTGCTGAGAAGGCTTTCCGCTGAAGTTTTCCCACATCTTCAGCAGCAGAGGGTGTAATTTCACTGGCCCTCTTCATAGGCCAGTCAGTCTCGGGCAATGTCAGGAACACGGGGCCTTGCTGCCACTCTGACCCTTCGTTAAGTTCCTCGGGAGTTGCACCTCTGGTTAGTATCTCAGCAATGTTTTGTTTGCCTTCAATCCACCTCCAATCTTCCACTTGTCCGGCTTTCTGAATCTTGCCGATTCGATTAGTGAAAAAGGTCTGGTAGCCGTAGCTGTTCTTTTGGATGGCTGCCAGGATTGTTTGGCTCTCCACAAAGTGAATCCATTGCTTGACGTTAATGTGGCGGTGCTTCTCAAAGTACTTTTTTAGGTGGATGGCACAGACTGCACCACATAGTTCCGCCTTGATCACATCTCCCTTTTGGTCGAGAGGGATGAGTTTAGCCTTGGATTCCACCAACTTCACTATTACTCTGTCCCGGGTTTCCCACCGCAAGTAGAGCATGGCTCCATAGGAGGATTCGCTTCCATCTGAGAATGTGATCCCTGTTGGTGGGCCTATGGCTTCAAATGGCGTGAGGCTTCTCTCAAACCTGACCTGGCCAAGTCTCACATATTCTTCAAAGAGCTTATTGCGGCTTCCCGAAGTTTTGGTGAGAGAGGGGCATCCCATATGTCTTTAGATGGGTTGTCCTTGCCAGCTTCCTGGAATGATTCTCGAACCAACATCACTCCCTTCTGTTTGGCTGGTGAGGCAAGACCAATCGGGTCGTACAATGCAGCAATCTGGCTGAGAAGTATGCGTTGGGTAAGGGGATTTGGTGTTCCTTCCCTAACATCCTCCATGCCCAGATTAAGTCCTGTCCTCATTCTCCCTCTTTTCTTTTTTTGAACATTGTGTTTATTGGATTTTGTCGTGTTAACATATAACATGGCAAGTCATATATTGAACATCTTATTTTTGTTGTACCCTGACCCCCCTCCCATTCCCTCCCCCCATTTCCCTTTACTGGTATACATATTTATAAAGATATGCATATGCATATATGCCCACATATACATACATACATACAGACACCCATACATACACATATACACACTTACATAAAAAATAATAATAATAATAATAATAATAATGAATAAATAAAAATACATAAATAAAAATTCACCGGGACAATCAAACTTCACAAGCGAATGAATAAGTAAAATACAATAAAGTAAATAAATAAATAAACCTATATAAAAAAGAAAATTAATTCAAGGTATATAAAGATCCAAAGGTAAAGTTACAAATGAAAAATAATAATAATAACAGTAATAGTAATAATTATAATAATAATAATAATAACAATAGTTACACTTTGCTCATCAAGGACTATCTCATTTTCTTTCTGTCTCATTTTGGTTTCACCTTTTAATTATCTATATCCGTTGTATTCAAATGTTCGATCAGGTTACCCCATATTCCCTCAAATTTGTCTGGTCTTTGTTTTAGATTATACATTATTTTCTCACTGGGGATGCAGGAGGTTAGTTCATTAAGCCAAAGTCAGGGTAAGGGAGCATCTTTGCTCTTCCATTTGAAAGCTATTGGCTATTGTTAAAGCTATTCTTATAAACCTGATTTTGCTGCCTTCCACAGGTAGCATTGAAGTGTCCCCTAGCAGAGCTAACCTTGGTTCGGATGGTATATTCATTTTTGTTACCTTGGACATAGTTTTAAATATTATTTCCCAGTAGTTGGACAGTTGTGAACAAGACCAGAACATGTGAATCAGAGAGCCAACCTCAGATTTACACCTTGGACAGTATTGAGAGATTGTCTGACTTATATTATGCAGCCTCTCCGGGGTATAATAAATTCTGTGTATCAAGTTGCATTGAGTTATTATATGTTTACTGTTGTAGGAGAAGCGTTGGGCCTTTTCACATAATTCGATCCAATCATCATCTTCAAAACTGTGACATAGATCAACCTCCCATTTTCCTCTAGCCTTAAGCACTTCTTTTCCCAGCAGACTGTTAATGCCATTATACATCCATACTTACAATACATACAATCCCTTGAGTTCCTTCTTGCTGCTTAGTACACTATCCAGGGGTTGTGTTGTGATAGGTAACAGTCTGCCGCCCTGTTCTGATCGAATATAAAGTTGTAGGAATTTGAAAAAGTGTCTCCGGTCAAGGCTGTATTTATCTGCAAGATCTTCAAATGACTCCAAGGCCCCATCTTTGTACAAATCCCCAAACGTCTTGATGCCCTTTGTGAACCATACATGGGTAATACCATCTCTTAGAACTTTAGGTAGAAGGGGGTTTGTATGAAAGGGGGTAGAGTTATATAGGGGTTGATCACTTTGTCTTTTTGCGTAATTCAGACCATATTTTATAGGTTTGTTTTATGAATGGGTTTGTTGTCAGCGTATGAAGCTGTTTGAGTGAGGGAACATACGGGATTGAGGAAAGACACATAGAATTTATGTCGTGTTGTTCCATCTGTAGCCAAGAGGGGGGTTGCTGCAAGTTTGCTTTCCATAACCAGACTGTCCGACATTGTGCTGCCCAGTAATAAGTTTCAAAGTTAGGGAATTTCAATCCCCCTTCCTGAGGTGTACGCTGGAGGACTCTTAACTTAATTCTAGGGGTCTTAGTCTTCCATATAAACCTAGATATTGTTGAGTTCAGCTGTCTAAAAAAGCGTTTAGGTATAACAATGGGTAGCATTTGAAACAGAAAGAGAAACTTTGGCAGGATATTCATTTTAATACAGTTTGTACGACCTAGCAAAGACAGAGGAAGGTTTGTCCACCTGTTGAGTTCTGCTTCAGTCTTTTTAAGTAAGGGTAAATAGTTCAAAGAGAAGGTCCTCGAACGTGCATTGGGAATCTGAAGGCCTAGATATGTTAATTTCTCTTGACTCCATTGAAAGGGTATATTGTGTCTCGATATTTTAGTCCCAGCTGCGTTGAGTGGCATGACTACACTTTTATTATGATTTACCTTGTATCCAGAAATAACACTGTATTCAGTTAGTGTTTCTAATAATGCAGGCATTGATGACCCAGGTTCCGTTAAATAAATTAATACATCGTCTGCATATAATTAAATTTTATGAGTAGCCCCTCCTATCTGTTTCCCCTTAATCGATGGGTTAGACCTTATTGCCACCGCTAGTGGTTCTATTGCTATTGCAAATAACAAGGGTGAGAGACCACAACCTTGTCTTGTGGAGCGTGAGAGAGTTATTTTAGGGGAAACATCATTATTTGTTTGAATTTGAGCCATAGGGCTTCTATATAACATCTTAAACAATTTACAGAAAGTGGGGCCGAAATTCATTCTACTCATTACCTCATAAAGATAAGGCCATTCTACGCGGTCAAAGGCTTTCTCCGCGTCTAGAGAGATGGTTATTGTTGGAGAATTATCTGTTTCAGAGGCATGTATGATATTAAAAAACCTTCTGACATTATCAATTGGGGAACGATTCTGGATAAATCCAGTTTGGTCCAAATTAACTAAATCTGGGATGTGTTTTCCTAAACGTAATGACAGTATTTTAGAGAATATTTTATAATCTGTAGATAAAAGTGAAATCGGTCTGTATGAACTACATAATTTCGGGTCCTTCCCTGGTTTAGGTAGAACTGTTATTAGCGCTAGTTCAAGAGATTCTGGCAGTTTTCCAATTTCAAAAGCATGGTTGTACATTAACAATAAAGGGTTAAGCAGTTTGGGTAGAAAAGCCTTAAAAAATTCAACAGGAAAACCGTCCAGGCCAGGGGATTTACCTGACTTGATTTTGGAAATGGCTACTGATATTTCTTTTTCTGTAATAACTCCCTCCAGGCTTTCCCTTGCTCCCTCATTAAGCTTCTCAAGGTCGTATTTATCTAAAAATAATTTTGTTTTATCAGGAGAACTACCTTGGGTTGTATAGAGTACTTCATAAATTGCTTAAAGACGCTGTTTATTTCTTTTGGGTTAGTAATTGTATTAGATCCTGATTTCAAGATATGTATTTCTCTTTGGGCTTCTTCTCTACGAATTTGCCAGGCAAGAAGTTTGCCGGCTCTATCTCCTTGCTCGTAAAATCTTTGCTTCATCCTTCTCATTGCATTCTCTATTTTCTGAGTGGTTGTGGTATTATATTCTAGTTGCTTTGACCTGAGTTTTTGTCTAGTTTCTTTGTTCTGTGAGATAAGATGCTCCCTCTCGAGCTGTTTTATTTATTTTTCTAGGGATTCCACTTAATCTGTGTTTTTTACGTTTGCCAGATGTATATGATATGATTTGCCCTCTTATGTAAGCCTTCATCAATTCCCACACAACATCGGGGGAGGCAGAGTTCTGATTTTTCTCAAAAAAAAGATCTAAATGTTTATTAACAAATTCAATGAATTCAGAGTCATTGAGTAGGTGAGAACTGAAGCGCCATCTTTTAGGAGAGCCAGAAGACTCAGTGGAGGGGATTGTGATCAAAAGCCCTGAATGATCGGAAATAGTTCTTGCTAAATATTCACACGAAGGAATTGTATGGGCTTTAGCCAAAGGGACCAGGAAGAGATAAATTCTTGAGTAACTGTCATGGGTTGGGGAGTAAAAGGAGTATTCCCGGGTTAGATGGTTCTGTCTACGCCATATATCACAGAGGCCAAAGTTACGAAGCTCTGTTTTCAATGCTTTTGCTGCTTGTGTTAGAGTTGTCTGCTTGGTTGATGATCTGTCTAGGATAGGATCGAGTACTAGATTGAAATCTCCTCCAATAAAAGTTTCACCGGGGGGGCTTGTCAAGTTGAAAAAAATGTTGTGGAAAAACTGGGGATCATCATAATTTGGTGCATATATATTTACTAAAGTGATGGATTGGGAAAAAATAGAACCTCTTACAGCAACCCATCGCCCTCTTTTGTCTCCATAGGTGGAAATCAATCGGAAAGGGACTTTTTTATCAATTAGTATTGCCACTCCTCTAGCTCACGACGTATAGGAAGAGAAGAACACCTGGTTATAACCCCCTTGTTTTAATTTGACATGCTCTGTATCATTCAGGTGGGTTTCCTGCAGTAGAGCTATATCAATCTGGTGTTGCTTCAAGTAGTTGATAATACTAATTCCTTTTTATACAGTGGTTGATACCTTTAACATTGAGGGTTGAACATCTATATTGCATGAGTGTATTTGTCATCATTTAATTGATACTAATGTGGAGACTTGGGCAACTGAATTTTTGTACAGCAGAGTGGGTAAGATATAAAATAGGTGATACCAGAGACCGAGGGCGAACCAAAAGACAAAAAAAAAAAAAAAAAAAAAAAAAAAAAAAAAAAAACACCTGAATCCTTCATAGACCAGTAGTAGCTAACCCCTATCACTTTGACCTCATTCCCTACTGAGGTCTTCTTACCTACGTTGAACTTGCATGGTGATGTAAGCATCACAAACTTTAGGCTGCATCAGCCCTCCAGTAAATATACATGCATATAAGTCTCTGAATAGACCCTTTACAATTAAGAACGACAAATGTATTAACATGTAACCAAACCTCTTGATTGTTGTTAATCAACCCAAACAATATAACAACAATTATAACAATTATCCCCATTCGCATAACCACATTAGGAGAGCGTAGCTTATATTCAAAACCTGTCTAGTGGAACATTTGTGAAATTGTCTTTGTAACTGCGTCTAAGGATACAAAAAATATACACCTAGTAGTCCTTTCATTAACACCAGGATTAAAACCCAACCGGCGGCATAGTTTTTCGGACAAACATAACAAGTATCCACAAAACTTAACCTGACAGGTGATCTCCTTTATAATCTACCATATGTGTGTGCGCTGGGGGTTCGTGCATTTTCGTATAAATACCGTAAATGTTCCGTTTAACTTGGTGAGAATACCTCCGGGTATTCCCTGTGCAGGAACGATGAGGCTGCCTCCGCTGAGTCAAACGATTTGGTTCCTCCTGATCGCATGTGCACTCTGAGCGTAGCCGGGTACATCATCCCGTACTTCACACCGGCCTGTCGGAGCTGCTTCTTTAGGGGAGTGAATATCATTCTCCTTTGGTGTAGCCTGGGCGAGAGATCGGGGAATATCATGATCTTTGAGTTGCCATACGGTAGCTCTCCCCTCTTACGGGCATTCTCCCTCTTTTCTTAGAGAAGTTGATAGATGTCAGCAACCGAAGCTTGTCTGTCTCAGATTCGTAGCCGACCCCGAGTGCTTTGTTCTCCCGTCATGCATTTGGTTGGGCAGTACTAGAGTCCTGGGTATAGTTGTTCCTGCACTAGAGTCAGCAGTTGTTTCAGCAAGGGCTCCACTCCTCCCACTTTGGCGTGACAGGACCCACGGTTTGAGGAAGAAGCCTCCCGCTTTCAAAATCTCCTCCACCCCTTTGGTGATCCTTTCCAGCGTCTTGAGGTCATCGTGTGAGGTCAGGATGTCATCCACATAGCTGTCCTCAGTCAGAGTTCGCCGCTCTTCAATCATATTTGCAAACTGAGGAAGGTTGGCAGTCTCCTTCATGGCAACTTGAGCGATACATCCTGCGGGTTTATCACCGATATTAACTCTGACAACTGCAAACACCTCAATGTCGTCCTCAGGGTTGTCTCTCCAGAGAAAGCGGTGGAGGTGGACTTCATCATCTTTCAGCCACACTGAGTTATACATCTTTTTTACGTCACCCAGTGCGGCATGGAGTCCACTCCTGAACCTCAGAAGGACACCTCTGATGGGATTGAGGACATCGGGACCCTTGTGAAGCAGATCATTGAGACTTATGCCTCAGAACTCTTGGCTACTGTTCCACACCATTCTCACAGGGGTTGAGGAGGAGTGAGGGTTCGGTGCAACCAGATGGCTGATGTACAAATTAGGTCCTTCCCAGCTGTTGATTTCGTCCTTTGTGAGTTTTGCAGCAGCTCCTCTTGAGACCATTTCATGTACTTGGTCTTTGTATGCAGCCTTCCACACAGGTTCCTTCTCCAGACGTTTTTCAGTATTTCTGAAGGTTGCCTCCACTGCCTGCCGATTGTCTGGTAGTGTTGCGAGGTCTGCCTTCCAGGGATAGGCTGTGTCCCAGTGGGGGGAGTTGCTGTGTTTGTCTTCCAGCACGTATGTTAGGCACTCTTTTATCTTTTCCAAGTCCCGCTCTTCCTTGAGGGTCATTTCTTTTCCTCCAGGGGGGCATCTGCCACACTTGCAGCCGCTACATTGAGGACTGCACGCCACTCCGATGCTGTCCCACCTGAACCACTCGAAGACCTCTTTGTTGGTGGTTGCGGTGCTCTGGACACGTGCATTCCCTTCCTCTTCTTGAGGTATGATGGTCTCTTTATCACGGCTGATCTCATGGTCCTCGCAAGGTGAGTTTCAGAGCGGTACACGGCCAGGTCGGCTGTCTCTATGAGATCGGGATGGGTTCCCCCGATAGTCTTTCCCAGCGGGCCCAGAGGACGAGGTCTCCCACAATCTTGATAGGCTGGGGAACAAGACGACCTTCCCGGTGACTGATGAGGAGGTCATTCTTTATGGGACGGATCAGTTCGTCTCTGGGTACATTGGGAAAGAACTTCTGCAGCTGCTTGGCAGTGACTGGTTGAGTGACCTCCGCAATGTTTACCAGGCCATAGCAGAGAATTTTAGGCTATGCCACTTCTCCCTTTGATGTCTTTACCTTTAGCCGCAGGGAATATCTTTTTGTCAGGACAGTCTTCTTCATCCCCCCAACTCCATGGACAATAAGCTTTATATTCTCACCGCATAGTCCAAGGCGATCGGCTGCTTTGTTGGTGATATAATTGGTGTCAGATGCGAGGTCGATTAGGGTGCCAATAAGGCAACCCGAGTTTGTCGTTACTTCCATCAGCATCATCACCACTGGATGTTCTTGCAGTCCATCTCCAGCCTTGGCACATATAATCGAGGATATTTTGTTTGAGAACGCGTTCTTATATTTCTCTCTTTGTTCTGGAGTAAGCTTTGCCAGAAACTCATCTTGTTTGTTGGTAAGGCAGAGTTTCTTTCCTCCAAATTTTATGCTGCTCTGCTCCTCACTGCTGCTGTCCTTCTTTGGAGTCGGTGGTTTAGGACACAGAAGGTAATTGTGGTCCGACACACCTCCTCTCCGACAGTCTGCTTTTGGGCAGAGGTATCTGGGTGTGCATCCTTTCCCATCCTTGGGGTGGGACCGTAAACACTTGGAGCACAACCCTAGCTTCTTCAAATGGGTGATCTTGCTCTCTGAAGACCTTACATGCAAATAGCTTGCCGGCATGGGAGTCATCCTCACATACAGTGCAGCAGGGATGGTCGTCCTTCTGACCTTCTGTGGACTTGGTGAAAGCCTTCCTCCCTCGCCTATCTGGGTAGTCTGCAGCACCCCTTTCCACAAGGCCCTTGTCTGCAGGGCTTGGCTCCAACTGATCCAAGTCTTCAAGAATCTCTTCCTGCTTCTTCAAGAATCTCAGGAGACAATCAAAATGGTGCTGTGGAGAGAACCCGTTTGCTGGATCAGTTTTGTGCATAATCCACTCCCTCTTGAGTGAACAGGGAAGCTTGCTTTCAAGACATTGAGCAACAACACGGTTCTTCACAGCGTCCTCTTCACCAAGAATCTGGAGGTTGCACAGCGCCCTTTCCACAGCCTGGATCAATTCAATTGTTCTTCTGGGATTGTTTCCTTTGACGGGGGGAAGAGACTGGACCTCGTTGGTGATCATTAGGACTATTTTTGCTTTGTTCCCGTATTTGCTGTCCAGCAGCCAGAATATCTCGTCGGCGGATCCACAGCTAGATAGGACGAGATCTTTCTCGACCTTTTCGTGGAGACTATTTAATAAGTGAAACTTCGTTATACATTCGGCACCTTGTGGGTTACCCAATTCTTGTAGGTCCTCCCACTCAGTCTTCCAGCGGTAATAGTCCCTCATGTCACTGGAGAAAGTGGGTAGTCGTGCTCTTTCAAGACTGATTTGAGGCTTGAGATCAGGGTTTCTTGGGGTCATCGGGCTGCTTTGCCGTGAGAGGGGCCGGGTTGTCCGTGAGAGGGGCCGGGTGTTCATGTGCGATGCCCCCATGTTCGTTTTGGGCTTCAGCTTGAGATCGGCCGACATGTCAGGGAGAGAGAGGAAAGAAGCATATTTTAGTGGATCACCAACCACGCTGCCATCATCTCCCAGGTTTCTTTCTCTACCCTTTACTTGGACTGCTTCATCTTCCTCCAGTATGTCTGACAATGCCAGGACCCTCTTTTTTAGTGCCTTGTGGCGTGTCCCAAGATCTATTGCCTTCGAACCAGGAACCAACTCCTTCCACTCCACCAGCATTTCTCTGAGTTCAGTCACCTCTCTTTCAAGGCCTCTATTCCTCAGCCTGCGGTCCTTGATTGACTTCAGAGGGTTGACTTCCTCTTCCTCTGCATGAGTGATGGCCGACTCAGTGGTTTTGGCCTGCTTGAAAAATGCCTCTGCTGCGTAGCTGGTCCAAAAGGTTTCCTGGGTGGCTTTCTTTACCTCCAGGAACCTGTTCTCACACTCCTCTGTCTTTGCATCAATTTGGCCTGCAGCTTCTATGTCCTCTTCATCCGTTAACTCCCTCAGGGCTTTAGCATACTCATGTCCGGCATCTGTGACTTTGGAAAAGTCTGTTTTGAAAATCTCCCATTCCCTGAGAATTTCAGTCGGTTCCAAGAGTTTCCGGTTTGGTGAGAGTATGGGCCCTTTGGTGAAAGAAGCCTGTGCTCTTGATCGCACACTTTTAAGCTTCTCCAAGTCTGCCATTGCTACTCCCTTTGTGTTGACTAGAGAGCTGTCACTGATAATGTGTACACGCTCCTTTATCCTTAATCAACAGGCAGTTTGATTAGTGGTAAACTTGGGTCAGTCGCAGAATTGAGAGGCCAGCTGGTCCTGGGTTGATTGAGGTTCCTTAATGAAGCAGTCCGTGGCTATTTTTGCTGCACTCAATCCAGTGCAGTAGGCCGCGGTTTATAACTGTTCGGTTCTTTTAAGGTTCTCCCCACCGAACGGGGCGCCAGGAGAGGACACGTTGTTTTAACTCTTTGTGGTTTTTTATTTACAGTTTGATTTTCTTCATACAGTTGTTGCAGTCCACAAATAATAGGTTATAAACCTGTAGAATAGAAAGCTACAGTGTAAACAGCAATATTAATACCAATATACATAATGCACTATAAATTCTGAATAATATACAAATATACATTACAATACAGACAGTATTTAATGTTATAATATTGTATAATATAATTAGTGTTTAAGCTTAACATGCAGCAATTGAAGAAATGCAACAATTCCCCACAAAAGCAACATGCACATAAAACATTGGCAAGTGGGAAGTTGGCAAAATCAAATACTTTAAAAGTGATGTGCAATGGGTCTGAAATTGTGTCTCAATCAAATGTCACATATCTGGGTCTAACATTGGATCAATCACTTAGTGGTGAATCTATTGCTGAAAAAGTCTTAAATTGAAGCCTGTAAATTGAAGTTCTTATATCGCAAGACAAAGCTTTTACATTTTTCTATAAAGAAGTTATTGGTACAAACTCTGATTCAATGTCATGTGGATTTTGCCTGCTCTGCGTGGTTTGACTGTGAAACTCCAGAACAAATTCAAAGTGCTGCAAAACAATGTCATCCGGTACCTGTTAAAAGCACCCCCCCCGTACTCATATTGGTAGGGAGGAGTTTAAAAAAGCTGGTCTACTACCTGTTCATCTTAGAGTTGAACAACTTAAGTTGAACCATATGTTTAACATTGTAAATGGTCAGGCCCCAAAATATTTAGGCTCTAATGTTACCATGGTCCACTCACAGCATTGTCATAACACCAGGGCTAGCATCCGCTCCTGCATAGTACCCAGAGTTAATAATGCAGGTAAAAATTATTTCTTTTATTCTGGTATCATGGCTTGGAATAGGTTGCCTACTGATACACAACTCCTAGCATCAAGAGGGATGTTTAAAAGACAGGTAAAGCAGATTTTATGGAATAAGGTGGATATGTATTGATCATTGTTTCTTTCTTTCTGCAGTTGTGTTTTCTTATGTATTTGTTTGATGTTTTGTCCCCCACCCCCCAGTCTGAGTCTTGTCTGCTCCTTGTCTATTTGTTTCACGTGTGCAACACCAAGGACCATGCTGGAAATAAGTTTTGTACTTTTGCATGTCACCCTTTGGATTTACTGTATTTTTATTGTCTTAATCCATAAATAAATCAAATCAAAAAAAAAAAAAAAGTAAAGTGATTAACTACGTTACCCAGCATACACAGGAAGTATACTAGTGTGCCGGTGAAGACGCTACAATTTTAAAACAATTACCGGGATATAGCCAAGCAGACAATGTTAAACATCAGACCGCGAACAATGTTTTATTAGCGTGACCAAAGTAACCAAATTATTAAACAACTTAAACCGCGGCTCAATGGACAGAATCAGTAGCTTACCGGTGGCGCATCTCTCCTGACGAGACAACCTGCCGGCACAAGTATTAGCGCCTTTTTATAGCCCGCGCTTCAATCACGTAAGTGAACCTCCCACTTTCACCTCACCTGCGTTACAACACCCGTGACGTAGTGAACCGTGACGTAGTGAACGTCCCAATACGGTAGTGAATGCAACAATGCCCACCACTCTAGCGCCACCAATGGGTGAAAGTTGGACATGCATTCCTGACGTAGACCTTGACTCGTGCATCTAATTTTCACATATGAGGTAGCGTTGTGATCCATGGATCAACCCAAGTTCAATGATCCATGGCCTGTCAGTTTCGGCCATGTTGGACCTCCGCCATAATGGATTATGTCAGAAAGCTTTAAAAATCTTCACGGGTCACAAAGTTCATTCGATTTGCTCGAAACTAGACAGATGATCTTCAGACCAAGCCGTACAAAAGTTATTTCAAAGATTTTTCAAATTCAAGTTTATTGAGAGGCAATCGAAAATAACGGCAAACCGCCAAACAGGAAGTGGGCTGTCGTCCCACCGATGCTATTCAAGATTCAAGATTCAAGTATCTTTATTGTCAAATGTGCTACATGGCAGGCATATAGCACAGATGAAATTGCAGTCCTGTCTCAGACCTGCGGTGCAAAATAAACAATGGACAGACAAACGGACACCGTAC
The DNA here is from genome assembly GCA_036785325.1 of Urophycis tenuis. Taxonomy (NCBI): domain Eukaryota; kingdom Metazoa; phylum Chordata; class Actinopteri; order Gadiformes; family Phycidae; genus Urophycis; species Urophycis tenuis. The sequence goes on from JAXIVH010000041.1 coordinate 2,842,400, forward strand.
AGACAAAAACACACAAACACAGAAAAGTACGAAAAAGTGAGGTAGTGCATTGTAAGATGGAAAATTGAATAGTGCAAAAAATAGTGCAAAATATATTTAAAATAGTCAAAGGACAATTTTAAAGTGTCAGTCAGGATGAGAGTTTGTGAGTGGTGGCGGGAGGGCAATGGTCCGAGGTGGGTGCAGGGTTAAGAGTCTGTGGCAGGGGGGCAGAGGAGGGGGGGGGCAGGGGCAGAACAGGGAGGGAGTTGAGCCTCCGGACAGCCTGGTGAAAGAAGCTGTCCTTGAGCCTGCTGGTTGTGGCCCGCAGACTCCGCAGTCTCCTCCCCGACGGCAGAAAACTGAAGATACTGTGGGATGGGTGGGTGGGGTCACCAGCAATCCTGATGGCTTTGCCAGTGAGGCGGGTATTGTAAATGTCCAAAATGGGGGGGAGAGAGACACCGATGATCCTCTCAGCTGCTCTCACTATGCGCTGCAGTGTCTTGCGGCAGGACACGGTGCAGGCACCGTACCACACAGTGATGCAGGTGGTCAGGAGGCTCTCGATGGTGCCTCTGTAGAAGGTGTGCATAATGGTGGATGAGGCCCCAGCTATGACTTAGCGTAACTAAACTTGGTACCTGGGGTCAAGACACTGTCCCAATGACTCACACCAATTTTCAGGCCTCTGCATTGAACGCTCTAGCGCCACCACTAGTTCAATGTTTGACATGCATTTATGCTTGTGAATTCCTTGAAATGCATGATGCTTTGTTTGCTTTGTTACAACTCTATGCTGCATAACGACACAATCACTCACATCAATTTTTGTGCCAATGCATTGAACGCTCTAGCGCCACCATCAGTTCAATATTGGACATGCATATTTGATTGTAAGTTAATTAAAGTGCGTACAGATTACAATGCTTACCGCTCTTTGCTGCATAACTTTCCATTCACTCACATAATTTTTGTGCATCTGCATTGAACGCTCTAGCGCCAACATCAGTTCAATATTGGACATGCATATTTGATTGTAAGTTCTTTAAAGAGCGTAGAGCTTACAACGCTTACAGCTCTTTGCTGCATAACTTTCCAATCACTCACATAATTTTTAAGCCTCTGCATTGAACGCTGTAGCACTACCATCAGTTCAAACAGGAAGTAAATTAATATCTCAGCAACACTTTCACGTACTGAAACCAAATCTGGTACATGGACTCTGGGCCCCATCCTGAGGATGATCAACAGATTTAGTGACGTTAGCACCTACTACCTTAACATCTACCACCATCAACAGCTTCCACTTGTAAATAGGAGTTCATTAAAGTGCGTACAGATTACAATGCTTACAGCTCTTTGCTGCATAACTTTCCATTCACTCATATCATTTTTGTGCCTCTGCATTGAACGCTCTAGCGCCACCATCAGTTCAATATTGGACTTGCGTATTTTTGTGAAACATTACCCAACAAAAACTTGGTATATTCTCAAAACCACACTAATGATTCATGATTAAGAATTTACGACTAGGTGTGCAATAATAATCCACATTTTTCTGTATCAACACCAAACTTGCTACATAGACTCAAGATAGCCAAAGTTTCAGCCCAGCAGCTCCGCAGCCCAGCTTGACCCCCTTGATGGCGAGATGGCGGCGCGCACAGTCGCAGCGGCTCGAGGCTCCCCTTTACCTGTGCACCTTGTTGTTGTACTTATGTCTTTATGCCTACTTGTGACACTCCTGTGTCACAGCAACCCTATCTACAGCCGCCACGAACTGATACTCATCGGACTCAAGGCAAAAATGGACGTTACCAGCACTTTCACACGGACTCACAACATCTCATCGGAGATAGCGAGACCACCGGGCGCCTCGTGGATTGTTATCGGGTCCGGCAGGCGCCGAAGGCGGCGCAGGGAGAGGAGGCAGAAGCGCGGATGCCAGGGAGGCCTGCTAGCTCGGCTAAGAAACCAACCGCACAGACCTCCACTACCATCAATCTTCCTGACAAACGCCAGATCCCTCGCAAACAAGATGGATGAGCTGCAGTCACGTATCACCTTCGATAACTTCGCGAGTGCTGTTTGCTGATTGTCAGCGAATAATGGCTGCGCCCGCATATCCCCGATGCTACAGTGGAGCTAGCAGGCCGCACCATTCACCGCCACGACCGGACCAGAGCCTCCGGTAAGACCATAGGAGGGGGACTCTGTGTGTATGTACTCCAGAACTGGTGCTCGGACAGCAGAGTAATTGACACCTACTGCTCACCGGACCTAGAGGCCATGTCTGTCCAGTGTCGGCCGTTCTAACTGCCACGGGAGATTACAGCAGCCATCATCACCGCTGTTTACATACCTCCCGATGCTAACGTTAGCATGGCACTCGGCCAGCTCCAGCTCATGGTCACTGAACAGCAGAGAGCTCATCCGGATGGTGTACAAATCATCGCCGGGGACTTTAACAAAGCAAACCTCAAGACTTTTCTCCCCAAATTCCATCAGCACGTCAAGTGTGCAACGAGGGGAAAAAACACACTGGACCATGTTAACTCAAACATAAAACATGCATACAGGGCGACCCCCCTCCCCCACCTTGGACAATCTGACCACCTCTCTCTGCTCCTCTTCCCAGCATACACCCCCCTCAGAAGGCAAACCAAACCAGCCACCCGGACCATCAAAGCCTGGCCTGAAAATGCTCTTGCCCAGCTGCAGGACTGCTTTGCCTGCACAGAGTGGAGCATCTTTGAAGATCAGGACCTGGACACATACACCGAGTCTGTCCTCTTCTACATCAGGTGCTGTGCAGAACACGTCACAGAGGACAAACGCATCCGGGTCTTTCCAAACAGGAAGCCCTGGATGACAAAAGAAGTCCAGACCCTGATCAGAGCTAGAAACTCGGCCTTCAGGACTGGGGACAGAGAGCTCTACAGCACTGCCAGAGCTGACCTGAGGAGGGGCATCAAGCTGGCGAAGGACTCCTACAAGAGGAAAATAGAGGGACACCTGACGGACAACAACCCGCGTCAGATGTGGAGGGGCATCCAGGCTCTAACCAACTACAAAGGCCAGGCCCCTCCCACATCCTCCAGCAGCAGCAGCAGCTCACTGGCAGAGGAGCTGAACAGCTTCTTTGCCCGCTTCGAGACCACCACCACTCACCTGCAGCCACTGCCTCCCCCCGGTTCCAGCACCCCACCCCTCTCTCTCCAGGAGCATGAGGTGAGAAAAAACCTGAGAGCAGTGAATCCCAGGAAAGCTGCTGGTCCTGACGGCATCCCCGGGGCGGTGATCAAAGCATGTGCCGACCAACTGGCAGGGATCCTCACCAGACTGTTCAACCTCTCCCTGTCACATGCCACCGTCCCCACATGCCTGAAGGCCTCCACCATCATCCCCATTCCCAAGAAATCCACAATAGACAGCCTGAATGATTACAGACCCATTGCCCTGACGTCTGTAATCATGAAGTGCCTGGAGCGATCAGTCTCCCACCACCTCAGGGACTGTCTCCCTCCCTCCCTCGACCCCGACCAGTTTGCATACAGGGCAAACCGGTCTACGGAGGACGCCATCGCCCTGACACTCCACACAGCGCTGAGTCACCTGGAGAACAAGAAGAGCTACGTGAGGATGCTCTTCGTGGACTACAGCTCGGCTTTCAACACCATCCTACCAGACATTCTTTTCTCCAAACTACTGGAATTACAGATCCCCCTCTCCACCTGCAACTGGATCAAAAGCTTTCTGACGAGCCGCCCACAGTCTGTGAGACTCGGCCCCCATCACTCCTCCACAATCACACTCAGCACTGGCTCCCCTCAAGGCTGTGTTTTGAGCCCCCTGCTGTACGCCCTGTACACCCACGACTGCTCTCCAGCCCACCCAACCAACTGCATCATAAAATATGCGGACGACACAACAGTGGTTGGGCTCATCTGCAACAACGACGAGACAGCATACAGGGAGATGTGCAGAAACTGTCATCCTGGTGCTCGGAAAATAACCTGACCCTGAATGTCCTGAAAACTAAAGAACTCATCATGGACTTCAGGAGGATCAGACAGGACCACACCCCCCTCCTCATCAACGGAGAGCAAGTGGAGACTGTTACCACCTTCAGGTTTCTGGGCACCCACATCGCTGCAGATCACACATGGACTCACAACACCGGGATGCTGGTAAAGAAGGCTCAGCAGCGGCTACATTTCCTGCGTGTCCTTAAGAAGAACAATCTGGACACGAGGCTGCTGCTGGCCTTCTACCACTCATCAATTGAGAGCGTACTGACGTATTGTCTGGGCGTCTGGTACGCAGGCTCCACAGCCAAGGACAGGAAGGCAGTACAGAGGGTAATAAACACTGCTCAAAAGATCATCGGCTGCCCTCTGCCCAGCCTGGAAGAAAACGCCACATCCTGCTGTCTCCGGAGAATCATGGCCATCACAAGAGACCCTTCACACCCGGCCCACCCTTTGTTTGATCTGTTCCCTTCGGGGAGACGCTACAGGTCAACAAAATCACACACAAACAGACTGACGAAGAGCTTCTTCCCCTGGGCCATCACAACTGCAAACAGCTGCGGATACACACACTGCCGCCCCCCTGGACAATAACCAACCACCTACCTACCTCCTCCCACCCACCCCCCCCCCTTCAGCTCCTTGGACAGCTCCGGCCTCTGTGCCATGTCTGCACCTCATGGCCCAATGATGTGTGAAACGTTTACACCATTCTCTTAAATAGTGTCAATTATTTTATATTTATTCTGTTCATTTGCACTACAGTTTTTGTTTTTGTTTTTTGTTGTTTGTTGTGCACAGTAGCTCTGTGGGAGCGCTCCCCCTTAATTTCGTTGTACACTGTACAATGACAAATAAAAGTCTATCTATCTATCTATCTCATTGCTGCTTGCAGCTATATCTTTAATTTATTCTTTAAGAATAACTTCCTTTCTCAAATATGCCAACCCTTGAGTCAGCTTGCACTCTATGGGTGTAACACCTACACACATGCTGATCCGTACACTATTTTCTGAGTAACTGAGTAACCGAAGGGAGAAAAAAAAACATTGATCCAAGTGAAAATAATGGTCGTGTTGTGATTGCAAAGTTCCCTACACTCTATGCCAGGCCTATTCGACTAGTGGCCCGGGGGCCAGTAAATAATAACAGTCTGTGATGTAGGAAAATTATGACATCAACAATGGTTTTGATCTGGACCTAACTCGTAAATATACGCGTAATGCGTAGCCAATCACGCAGCCAAATGCAGCCCATAGCACCAATCACAGCGCTGCTCAGCAGTTGCCTTCAAAAAAGTCCAGTGACAGAGGTTGACACCAGCATGGCGCTGTCAAAACCAAAGAAACGTAAAATTGACCTGGAAAACCGCCAGTTCCAGAGCGAATGGACGGACAAGTATTTGTTTTTTTTGCCTGTCGTGACCAGTACTAAACCGGTATGTTTACTGTGCAACGAATGCATATCTGTGATGAAAGAATACAACTTGAAGCGCCACTACAAGTCAAACCACGGCTTGTTTTCGGATCGTTAACCAGAGGGCTCGGATGAACGGCGAAGCAAAGTACAGCGTCTGCTATCATCATTTCAACAGGGTCAGGCCGCCCTTGGTCGCTTTTGCACGGAACAAGAGAGGGCTATGATAGCATCCCTTCGTGTAGCCCAAGAACTTTTGGGGCTTATTCCGATGGAGGGACATACCACAGGTGAGGCGATGTTTCAAAAGATTGTCGCATTTTTTAACGAGCGTGAACTGGATTTATAGAAAGTTTGTCTTTTGGTCACTGACGGCGCTCCAGCCATGATTGGTAGATTACAAGGGCTGACAGCGAGGCTATCAACCATAGCTCCACACATGCAGTTTTTACACTGCATCATTCATCAGTCTGTGTTGTGTGAAAAGTTGAGCGGTGATCTGAAAAACACCATGGACACTGTCATGAACATTGTGAATTTCATCCGCTCAACCTCCAGCCTACAACACTGCCTTTTCCGCATGATGCTTGCCGATATGTTTGCGGAACACACAGACTTGCTTGTTCATAATGATGTCAGGTGGCTTCCATCCATCCATCCATCCATTGTCGTGACCGCTTGTCCTCTAGAGGGTCGCTGTGGGGGCTGGAGCCAATCCCAGCTACAACGGGCGAGAGGCGGGGTACACCCTGGACAGGTCGCCAGCCTATCACAGGGCTAACATATAGAGACATACAACCATTCACACTCACATACACACCTATGGTCAATTTAGAGACACCAATTAACCTAATCCCCAACCTGCATGTTTTTGGTCTGTGGGAGGAAGCCGGAGTACCCGGAGAGAACCCACGCAAGCACGGGGAGAACATGCAAACTCCACACAGAAAGGTCCCGGGTCCCAGGTGGAGTCGAACCCAGAACCCTCTTGCTGTGAGGCGACAGTGCTAACCACTGCACCACCGTGCCGCTCATGTCAAGTGGCTTAGCAAGGGAAATGTTTTGGACCGTTTCTGTGAGCTCCACCAGGAGATTGTGTCTTTTCTTCACGTGTGTAAACACAAACGGGCAGCAAACCTCCTGCAGCGCATGCTGGATGAACCGTTCATGGCAGAAGTGTACTTTCTATGTGACATTTTCAAACACTTGAACACCCTGAATCTTGGACTGCAGGGACGAGAAAAGTCTATTGCTGATTTGGTTGAGAAGCTTTGTGCTTTCAAAACAAGGCTAACCATTTTCACAACAGACCTAACAGCAACAGGATTGCTGCACTTTCCACGACTGCGTGGATTCATGAACACAGCACCTGAGGCACAGATAACGCCCATCATGACAGATTTCATGACAAAACTGACTGAGAACTTTACTGAGAGATTCCAAGGGTTCAACATTCCCATTGAGGTATTGCACTTTGCTCGTGACCCCTTTTCTATCAAACCTGAGGCAAACTTTTGTGCAAAAGTAAAAGAGGTAATGTCTTCTATTGATGAGAGCATTTTTCAGTTGGAAATGGTTGATGTGCAATCCTCCTTTGCTTCAAATCAGCACTTGCAGTCTGAGGGTGCAGAGAGCTTTTGGTGTAACCATGTTAACCAATACCAGTACCCCACAATGAGGAAAGTGGCCTTGCTAATACTGACAATGTTTGGGTCCACTTATACATGTGAGTCTAGCTTTTCTCATATGAATGCCATAAAAACAAGGGCACGTTGCTCCATGACCAATGAGAAGTTGCATGAGTGTCTCAGGATTGCTCTTACTACATATGAGCCAAACTATGTTGAAATAGCAAAGTCAGGGCAGTGTAATTTTTCCCACTAACCTGAACAGGCTCAAAATGACAGCAGTATGCTAATGGTAATGTCTTCCATTGATGACAGCGTCTCTCAGATTTAAATGATTCATGTTCAATTCTCCTTTACGTTAAAACAGCACTTGCAGTCTGAGGGAGAACTTTTGGTCTAACCATGACATGTTAACCAATGTCAGTCTCTGTGACAACAGTTATGTTTATGCTTATTATTTTGACTGTGGGTATGGACCTCCTATGTTTGGAATTGTTTATCTCATGTTATGTTGTGAACAGTCCATCTTGAATGTAGCATTTATATAAATATGGACCTTGGTTGTAAAAGCTTCTTATGTGAAAGTATTAAAGTTTATCTCATGTTATGTTGTGAACAGTCCATCTTGAATGTAGCATTTATATAAATATGGACCTTGGTTGTAAAAGCTCCTTATGTGAAAGTATTAAAGTTTATCTCATGTTATGTTGTGAACAGTCCATCTTGAATGTGAAAGTATCAAAGTGGAAAAAAGTGGATATGTGTCATTCGTTCTCTATTATCAAGTTATTTTTTAGCCATTAGTTGACAAATATTCTGTACGGCCCACGAACCCCCAGTGATGTTCATATTTGGCCCACTTGCTATTAAAGTTTAATAGCCCTGCTCTATGCCCTACTCCCTAGTTACTGTGCAGAGTACAGAAGTCGTTCTTAACGGTTTCATTTGGAACACCCTGCATACGTTATCAACAGCGTTAATGTCGCACTTTGATTACATCTTTGTTCAAGTCAAGAAATAGGATGCTTATAGCATGCTCAGGCAACAAACATTGCTCAAAACAATTTTTACTATTCAAAATTAATGCATGTATATTATGTATACATTTAAAGACAAATTACATTTTGATAGATAACAAATAAACATGTATCATCCAAATAATGTATACAAGAAAGTTATCTTTTAATGAGTCCGACTGCATTCCTATTATAATTAGGTCTGCCTTCTATAAAAAGGCACAGCATAACCATCAAATTAACAAAAAGCATCTACTTCTTAAGATACTCACTCACACTGAATTGACCTAAAATACTAAATATTAACTCCATAATGAGTTTGGACAAAGAACTGTCACATCCAACCACAGCACTGACATGAAAAATGTCATTCAGTAAAAAAAATATATATATTGTTGGTTGGGGAAAATGATCAGATTTACACAATGGGTTTTGTGTACGTTTGAGAAAATGCATGGAAATTGTTCCGTTACTTGTTCGTCTTTCTAAAATGGCCACCTAGACCAGCATATATATTATATATATATACAATTTATATATCAGCTACGGACGCATGCCAATATATTGAAGCCTCACACTCAATTCTGAATACCCAAAGTCCTTCTAAGGGCACTTAAAGTATAGTCACCCATATAGCATTTACTGCTGACTGTGTGGAGGTGTGTGTGTGTGTGTGTGTGTGTGTGTGTGTGTGTTAAAAGTAGCTCTGCAGAGGTTCCCCCAGGATGTTCTCCATCTCCTGGATGACCTTCTGGACCTGGTGTTCCACCTCCTCCGTGTCATCTGCACAAGGGGAACGGGAACAGTTGCTTCAGCCCAGAACCAACAGGCCCCGTAGGGCTTTCAGAAGCAATGTCATACACTCCAAGAGAAGATAGAATGTCTTGTCAGAGGTTAGTTCAACTTTGACATTTTTAATGTTTTAATAACTTTTTTGTATAATGTTTTGTAGCTATTGATGTAGGTTAACTACACAAATCAAGGTGACAAAATCCCAGATACTACATAAACTGAAATAGACGAAGTAAACGGTGAAAGTGATTTTTCTGTGTCTCTGGATGAATCCAGAAAACGACAGTCATGAGTGGTGAGCAATAACATAATAACATGAGTATCACACGTAGTTGTAGTAGTGAGCCAACTGATCTGCGGCAGGTCCAAAAGCTCACTTTTGAGTCGACAATGAACTTACAAAACGTAAACACTACTGAATTCTCTCTTTGCGCTGAACAGCGGCGTTGATTTCACGAGAGGTGCGTGGCGTGCGCTGCGGCTAGCCACAGGCTAACTCACCCTCCATGAGTTCAGCCAGGAAGGGGATGGTCTCAGGCAGCAGGACCATGTAGTTCTCCCTCAGCTTGCTGGCCAGCTCCATCACCATCAGGAGAGCAGAGAAGCGCACCTGCACAGGGGTGAACAGGGGTGAACAGAGGTGAACAGGGGCCACATGTGAGCATCAAGTCTCCTTCGTCGCATGTGCCCTGCCGCCCCCCAGGGTACGTGAGGGGTGCCCTGCCGCCCCCCAGGGTGGCGCCCGGGAACCATATCCAGGTGTAGTGCTTGAGTGTTGACCTGCATGTTTGTTGCGTGGTGTGGGATGGTTTCCTACCTTAGGCGAGCCATGCCGGGTCTTGAGCAGGACCTGGTAGTTGAGGGTCTTCCACTGGGTGTCGTCACCCATCGCCACAGAGAACTGGCCCAGGCAGGGCACCAGGTGCTTGGTCACTCTGAGCTGGTAGGACTCCTCTCCCCCGAGGGTGTTCTCCAACTGAAGAGCAATGTTCATGATCACCACGACAACCTTCATAGGTCAGCCATCGCCGCAGCAACCTTTATAGGTCTACTATCACAGCGGCAACCTATATAGTTTTATGATCACCACGACAACCTTTATAGGTTCATGATCAGTGAACATGCACCTTCAAGTTGTGCTGCTCAGACTCACCTGGTCCACCAGGGGCCCCATGAGGGCCTCTGCACGGTCCTTGCTGAGGAAGCGGTGCGTGTCGTACAGGAAGATCTTCAACATGCAGTCCAGCACGTAGCACAGCAGCATGCTGCTCTTCTCCACCCCGTCCTCAGAGTCAAACAGCGCCTCGCCTGGCCGGAGGGAGCATCAGCAATCACGTTATGGGATGTAGACATTTTGAACCCAAACATTCACTGTATCCATTACCTGATTACCCTCTTTAAAACGTGTCCATTTTGTTTGGCAAATTACCCAACACGATAGGATGATTGAAATGCACTGGATGCAAATATCAGACTCATGCAAAGTGGCTGTTTATCCAGAGCTACAGCCGCACTAGCAGAGTAAAGCGGCGCGGTCAGCCCCATCGCCTCCCCCACCACCGGTCAAAGATCCGCGACTCCACACCCCGAGACTGGAACCCACCCGTCTTGGCGACGTTGGTCTGCTGGAGGAGGTCGGAGAAGGGCTTCACCAGGTTCCCGGCGAAGAGCACGAAGAGTCCCTTGAGGCGGTCGGCAATGCGGTCGGCCAGCCGGTAGAAGGTCAGCAACCTCTGCTTGCCCTCCGTCTCCGTCTTGCTCCAGTCGAACAGCTGCAGGGGGAAGCAAGAGGACAACAAGGTGTCAGAGGGGTTGGAGCTCTAGCCAGACCAAACAAAGCTTTGTATCTGGATACCTTGAAGAAGAGCGGCCTGAAGGTGATCTCCGACAGCTTCATCACCATGGCGAGGAGGCAGTCGATGGTGAAGCCCTCCACCTCCTCCGTCTTCTGCAGGTCACCCTGTCAGGGAGGAAGGAACATGGCCGCTCAGCTGCATAGTGACAGCACCCTGGAGTGGTCACAAGGTGGATGTCTTGTGAATGGTGACCTCCAGTGTTGAGGAACATGGGCATAAATAATGAACAATGAACAATTATTTTTCAAACACTGATACCACTAACAGCACTTCAGAATGAACTGCCCAGTGCACCCTGCAACCACAGACTTTAGACATTACATCAAACAGGACACAAACAGCCCAACAGTTCCTGAGCTCTGACAGACCGGGTGGACAGGGCCCACCAGTACCTGGCAGTGCTTGGCGCGGAAGTCCAGGGCAGTGAGGAAGAAGGTGGTGAGCTCTGACTGGTGGGAGTTCAGCTCGTCCTTCTCCATGTGACTGATGTGTCCCTTCAAAATGGACATGAGGGGACCCAGATGTCTCTGCGGGACGAACACAATATTTACTACGACACGCCATGACGACACAAACCATTTTGCGCATTTACAAACGTCGACATGTTTGGATGAACACCCCCCCACCCCTGTGTTCACACACCTGTTTTGCGGGAACCATGTCGCTGTAGCACTTGGTGAGGGTGGGCAGTAGGACCCTGGGGGGCACCTTGGTGGCCAGGGTGGCGCTGAGGGAGGCCAGGCGGGCCGAGAGCTGGGGGGAGGTGGCTGAGGTCTCGGTGAGCCGCCATATCCGACACACCTGGACAGGGAAAACCGAAGGAGAACGTTGAGGGGAACGTTTGGGTTGAGGGCATCTCTACATGAGTGGACCCCCACAGCATGCCGGGGGACACGGCGGGCCCTGACCTGAGAGACGGTGCCGTGCAGGTAGGGGCTGATGAAGTGGGGCAGCGTCTCGGCCACGCGCTGCAGGGCCGTGACAGCGCTCAGCAGGTAGATCTCGTTAGACAGCAGGTCCTTCCTGTCCGCCATCGTCTGGAGCACCGCCGGCATCAGTCTGACAGCGACATAAATCTTTATTGATACGTACCGTCTTCGTTTGTCACAGTTTTTTTAAATAAATACTATACATGGGATTGCTTTTATCAAAAGTCTTTCCCACAATACAGTGGTCTGTGTCAGCGTGAATACATTCCCACCATGGGGTGGGCTCCTAAGTGGGAATCGAACCGCTAACCCCTGGTGTTGGGCTGATACCGTGCTCTACTGATTGAGCTAGACAGCACCGCCATGACAAAGGAGAACCAAACCCCCTGAAATGCTCTATCAGCACTTTTTGCAAGACCTTGTGCTTATCTTATAGCTGGGGGGGCTCAGTTCTCCTTTGCAGGGCGGGTGTGCAGGACCACCACCTTTAGAGCACGATGCCAACAGTCAGGGTCAGTGGGCGACCAGAGTGCATCACATGAGGACATCTTCACGTATTGGACATCGACGTCAACCACGGCAACCCAAGCGCTCCCTCCTCACCGCGGCAGCTGGGGGATGGCCAGGGTCTTCAGCGCGCTGGTCACCTCGGCGATGCAGAGCAGCGCGCTGCCCGCCACGTTCTTCTCCTCATGCGTCGCCGTGGCGACCTCCACGGCGCGCTGCAGCACGGGGACGAACGCCTGGGCGTGGCCGGCGCCAAAGTTGCGGCACAGCAGCTTGAGGCTGTACAGCGCCGTCTGCCGGTTGATGGCCTGCTCCTCCCCCTGCTCGCCCTTCATGGCCTCCTCATCCGCCGCCGCGCTGTGGCCGCCGCCCACAATGCTCAGCAGGTCGTCTGACAGCTGCAGAAGCACCGTGACCTGGAAGAGAGACAGAAAATACATTGAAACAGGCCGGTCTGTATTCGCCGGTACTTACTAAATGTGCATAAAAAAATACTTTAAAGTCATAAAGTCACTTCAAAGTTATGTTATTTAGTTCTCTTGTCTGTACAAAGGCCGACGCCTGAAATCCAAAAGCGTTGGATCAATAAGGAAGAGAACGGTACCGTTTAGCAGCCGCAGTAAATGCAGTTTGAGCCACCCTGAAAAGGTTTGTTTGCACGGGGCGACGCGGTGAGCGAGCGTACCTGATGCTTCTCCCACTTGGTCTTGTGCTGCAGCTTGTTGTTGAGCAGCTCCATGGCCTTCCTCCTGATGGACGGCAGGCGGTTGGCCATCAGCCCCTTCATCACCGTGATGAAGGTGTCCGTCGGCAACAAGGAGTTCACCTTGGTAACAGAAGACGTGGTGCCGTTATTGGAATGATTCATGTTTTGTAGAAGAAATTACAAAAAATGGTTTTAGAAATTGATAAGCCTGGCCGTAACCCTAGCACCTAAACACTTATTTTATGAATAATTCTTTAACATTATGAACGATGATTATGAGTAACCGCACACGTTATTATCATCCCAGTAGCACCAGCCACGACATCAGTGGGACACGACACCGCTAGCTTACCTTGTCCAGGACGTCGTAGGCCTTGTTGAGCAGAGCTCTCCAGAACTTGGCGGTAGGCTTGTCCACATTGTCCTCCACACAGCGCGCCACGCTGTGGATGTAGCGCAGCGCCTCCTCCAGCAGGCTGAAACAGACATGGAAACGTTAGGACAGTCACTGAAGCAACACACACACACACACACACACACACACACACACACACACACACACACACACACACACACACACACACACACACACACACACACACACACACACACACACACACACACACACACACACACACACACACACACACACACCTCTGCTGCAGCAGTAGGAGACCCTCATCCTGGCCATCATCAGTGGTATCTGCGAGCTGCCGAATGGAAAATAGTGAGTTAAGAATTTAACATATTTTTATAATACTTTTAAAAAAAAACGTACAAATAAAAGCACAAATTAAAGATTGAGAAAAGTGACATAAGGAGGAGTGTTGATAACCCCTACTACTATGGGAATAACTGCTTTAGAAGGCTAAAGGAACTACTGGTCCCCATCACCCCTCTAGGAGACCACTGGAGAGGAACATCTTGAGAGGAGCACCTTGAGGAGGAGCTACTGGTCCCCATGACTCCTCTAGGAGACCACTGGAGAGGAACATCTTGAGAGGAGCACCTTGAGGAGGAGCTACTGCTCCCCATGACTCCTCTAGGAGACCACTGGAGAGGAACATCTTGAGAGGAGCACCTTGAGGAGGAGCTACTGGTCCCCATGACTCCTCTAGGAGACCACTGGAGAGGAACATCTTGAGGAGGATGTGGCCCTACCTTCCTGATGAAGCTGCTGGAGGCGAGGAGCTGGGCGGCAAAGTTGACGGAGAGGAACTTGAAGTGCCTCAGCTCCTTGCTGCTATGGGCCTCCACGTTGAAGAGGAGATCCTCTACCTTCTCCTCCTCTTCCTCCTGCTGCTGCTGCTCCTTTCTTCTTGCTCCTCTGCGGGGCGCAGGGGTGCGCTTCACAGGGACCTCTGGTGGAGGACAGCAGCATTCGTTTAAATAATGTTCTTTATTCAAAGCACTGAAGTGAAATGGCCATCATCAGGGGTTGCAGAACAAGGTAATGGTCCAGATGTTTGACTTCCTGCCAGCAGAGGGCGGTAAGAGAAGGTCATAACAACAACAGCTGGTTCTCACCGTCCTCCCTGTCCTGGGGCAGGCCCATGAGATACTGCAGGATCTTGATGACGGAGGACAGCTGTTCGGACACCTCAAACGTACAGCACACAGAAGTCCAGAACTCCATGTCCGTGTCCAGAGCTACGTCCTGCGTCCACACGGCCAGAGCAAGCATTAGGTGTGATGTGATCCATATACACGCGTAATACTTTGTTTGTTTATGCATTGCCTTTTGCCATGGTTCATTCAGGTGGGTTCAAGAAATGCACTTTATAATCTAAATAGCTTATTATAGAAATCTGAATTGAAAAAAAGATTATTATTAATAATGATTAACGCATGAATGATTACATTCAAAAAGGAAAAGGAAAAAAAAAAAAGACATGCTTTTGGCCTTGCCTTGTCGGCAGCCGAGCCAGAAGCCTTGGTGGCGTGCTGCTTGAACAGGAGCAGCATTAGGACCCAGAGGAAGCGGGCGGGCCCCAGCGTGGTCACCAGCTGGGACAGAATGGGCAGGCGCCGGTGGTCTGGCACGTGTGGCAGGGCGTCCACGAACACATGCACGATCTTGACAACCACCAGGTCCATGCTGCCGGTCTGCTGGTCCTCACCACCCTCGTGGGCCTGCGTGGAGATCCATAGTTATGAACAATGTGTACAAAGCACACATTGCACTAAACAAGAGACATTTTCAAATACTGGCCAGGGGCCACATTCACCACCGCACCAACACGCTCACCTTGAGCAGGGCGGGTATGACGGTCTGCACCGTCTTGTTGATGACCTGGAAGCTGTACGAGTCATCCAGACGCATGATGTTGGCCCCCATGAAGGCGAAGATGGGCATGATGTTGTGCAGGACCTTCTCCTGGGGAGGGCAGTGGGGGAGAAGGCGTGTGCTTTGAGACAACGTGGAGGGTGTTCATGTGTTGCAGGGTGCAGATGTGTTAGAGGGTGCGGCTCACGGGGAACAGGCCTGCCAGCGTGCCCAGCAGCAGGAGGGCGTGGTGGTGGGTCTGGGGCACGTCAGACACCCTCACGCACTGGACCACCAGCTCCACGTTGAACTTGTCCTCCTCCAGAACATCTGCGCCAGACCACATTTATGAAGACACAGAATATTGTTTGACGACTCAAAATAACGCCAAAAATGATGGCCGCTTTACAAAAATATCACGCTAGGATGTTTTTGGGAAACTATCGACTACTTATGAAAACATTTTCATTGCGCGATGGAAACGAAGGAAAAGTACCTGGAGCCACGGGGCCCCCATCTGGAGACAGCTTCTGGCAGATATTGAGCAGGCAGCTGAGGAGGAGCTGCCGGGGGTAATCCACGTTGCCCTGGGCCCCTGGGCCTAGCTGCAGGCTCCTGAGGGAGACACTGGAGGGTTAACACTGCTCGGGGGGCCCGCGATACTGGTAGTGTGTGTGTGTGTGTGTGTCTGTGTCTGTGTCTGTGTGTACCTGGACATCAGGGTGAACAGTGCAGGGACCAGTGCCTGGGCCCTCTTGAGCTTCTTCTTGTGCTGCAGCAGCTCCAGGATCAGAGTGACACGTTGCCACGACACCACCTCCTCTTCTGGCTTAGCCCCTCCACTCTCTTCAGCTTTCCTGGTAGGCGGGGAAAAGTAAAAAAAACTGTTGTTCTCATAGATTCCCCTTCATTCCTCTGGGAGTACCGCCTCTGGGTCCTCTGAGAGCAGCTCAGAGCAATCCAATCCCAGAGCCAAAGACAATGTCCTGGGTAATGTAGTTCTCCCACCTCTGTAGCATCTAATGTCCTGGGTAATGTAGTTCTCCCACCTCTGTAGCATCTAATGTCCTGGGTAATGGAGTTCTCCCACCTCTGTAGCATCTTATGTCCTGGGTAATGTAGTTCTCCCACCTCTGTAGCATCTAATGTCCTGGGTAATGTAGTTCTCCCACCTCTGTAGCATCTAATGTCCTGGGTAATGTAGTTCTCCCACCTCTGTAGCATCTAATGTCCTGGGTAATGTAGTTCTCCCACCTCTGTAGCATCTAATGTCCTGGGTAATGTAGTTCTCCCACCTCTGTAGCATCTAATGTCCTGGGTAATGTAGTTCTCCCACCTCTGTAGCATCTAATGTCCTGGGTAATGTAGTTCTCCCACCTCTGTAGCATCTAATGTCCTGGGTAATGTAGTTCTCCCACCTCTGTAGCATCTTGCTCCTTCGTGTCTGCTGGACGGTCACGCTGCCTTTAGGCTTCTCTGGAGGAACCAGCTCTTTGGCCACCAGCTCAGCATCCACCGCCAGCTACGGATCCATAAACACACAGAGCTGTCAGTAAGGTAAAGTGTTTCTTCATAAGATAGTGCTGTGGGTTGGGTCTTCACTGTGTGAGGTCCAAAAGAAATACCAGTTTACAGTAGAATACTCAAGATTATTATCATTATTCTCAAAACACAGTGGGACGTTTACCCTTTGGTCAGACAACAACAACTAGCCTACTAATGCAAAAATATGATTATTAATAGCCATTACTGCAATAGCAACCTCAAGTGTACTGGCAATCAGCACTGAGTAATAATGACTGAATGTTTCATGAAGAAAAGGAACACAGGCTACCCTCACCCCTTTGAAGACACTGCAGATGGTGTTGGAGACCAGGGAGTCTTGGCTCTCCACCAGCAGGTCAAACATCACACCCAGAAGTTGCTGCTGCACCCTCTCCTCCCCCAGCGCAGAGAAGAAGGACTTGGTGATCTGGAGGGGGTCAGAGGTCATGCGGAAACGGGTCAGAGGTCACACCAAGCGGCATAGAATGGCTCAACATCTCAACCGGGCGGTGAAAAGCTGTAACCCCTGATGGGGCGTTAGAAAGATCACCAGACCTGCTGCAGAGCCATGATCTGGATGCTGGGGATCTCCGGGTAGGGCTGCACGGGGGACTTCAGGGCCTGGACGAAGAGGTCCAGGCAGGCCTGGTCCTTGGCCAGGAGAGGGGCGGCCTCCTCGTTGTACTTGCCCAGGACCAGCTGAGACAGCTGGGCCTCGCTGCGCAGGAAGGTGGGCTCCTGGCCGCTCTGCACCACCAGCCAGTCCAGCACGGGCATCAGAGCTGTCAGCACAGACTGCGGGGGGGCAGGGAGAGAGTGAAGGTTAATTACGTGATGGTGGTCTGGTGACCAAAGAGTTGCTGGTTCAGAGCCAATCCTTGAGGAGGATACACATATTACAGTTTGTGGCCAATGCACAACAGCCTTTGTTGCATCTGTATACATCGTTACTGTAGTGCAGACACAAATATCTATAATGTAATAATACAACCAACAACAGCATTTTTGAACACACAGCATCATCGATGTCGTCGACCCAGGAGCCCAACAAAAGACCATCTTGTGCTGCATCACCCCATCCCTCCTTCCCATGCTGTGGGACCCCCCCTCCCTCCAGCCACTCCTCACCTCTCCGTTGACGTGGCCCAGGGCTCGGAGGAGCGTGACGCCCGTGTAGGCGGGGCAGGCCGAGTCCTGGACGGTCTGCAGCAGCTGCTGGAAGGCCGCCCCCAGCGAGGGCTTGTGGGGGTTGGTCTGCTCCGCGTCCGTGCTCACCTCCTGGTACAGAACACCCAGCGCCTTGGGGGGGGGGGGGGCACAGAAAGGGTTGCATTTGAAGTTGGGCGCACCAATTGCTCAGAGCACGAGGGCAACACGCCAATCACCACCTGTTTGGCGTCTTCGCCGTCTTACCTGGCTCAAGTGGGCGGGGTCGGCGACGATTTCCTCCGTGTTCCTCAGGAGCCTGGCGATGACGGGCTGGAAGGGGGAGTTCTCGGCTTGGGACAGCTGGCCCAGAACCGCCATGGCGGCCCGCCGGACCTCGCGGAGCGGTGAGCAGAGGCAGCCCAGCAGGGACGGCACCACTGCAGAGACATAAGCGCAACGCGGACCGGCCCGTTTGGTTTTTGTGTGAGCAACACAATACGCAGGTGTTTTCCTTAACAACAGATCACACCACCCTGACTTACACACTGAATGACCCTTGGGGTGCACGTGGGCACCTGGGTTTTATCACACCGGCAGGACTTGTGCGTGATAAGCATAATGTGCCGGGGTTCTGTTAGGCCCAGGTACCTCCCCTCTGCTCACTGACGCACCAAAGGCGGTTTTCAGAGAGTTTTCAGGTTTTCAGGTTGTAAGAGCCAATGGAGACCTTTTCACAAAGGCGTCTCATAACACAACTTTGAGTACTTCCTTATCGAGACGATCAATAATATCACAATATTTGATTTATTTGGTAAACGAGGCTTGAGGCTTGTGTCTCGGAAAAGCTCCCTGCTGTTAATCTCAGCCAAAACAGTTGGCTGGGTTCGATTCCAAACAGCGACAATCCACCCACAAGAATCCTTTGGCAAGAAGAATTCACTAGACGACACTGCAGGCACCTGTACAACTAAAACAACAATACAATAAAGTAGAACCCCCCCCCCAAAAAAAAAAACATCTCCGGAAAGGCGGTATATTCCCAGCCCTCATCTCGTGGTATCCAGCGGTCAACCCGGTCAACCCACCGGGGGGCTTACCGGGGGGCTTACCGGGGGGCTTACCGGGGGGCTTACCGGGGGGCTTACCGGGGGGCTTACCGGGGGGGCTTACCGGAGGGCTTACCGGGGGGCTTACCGGGGGGGCTTACCGGAGGGCTTACCGGAGGGCTTACCGGGGGGCTTACCGGGGGGCTTACCGGAGGGCTTACCGGAGGGCTTACCGGGGGGCTTACCGGAGGGCTTACCGGGGGGCTTACCGGGGGGCTTACCGGGGGGGCTTACCGGAGGGCTTACCGGAGGGCTTACCGGGGGGCTTACCGGGGGGCTTACCGGGGGGCTTACCGGGGGGCTTACCGGAGGGCTTACCGGAGGGCTTACCGGAGGGCTTACCGGGGGGCTTACCGGGGGGTTACCGGGGGGCTTACCGGAGGGCTTACCGGGGGGCTTACCGGAGGGCTTACCGGAGGGCTTACCGGGGGGCTTACCGGAGGGCTTACCGGGGGACTGAGCGGAGGGCTTACCGGAGGGCTTACCGGAGGGCTTACCGGGGGGCTTACCGGAGGGCTTACCGGGGGACTGAGCGGAGGGCTTACCGGGGGGCTTACCGGAGGGCTTACCGGGGGGACTGAGCGGAGGGCTTACCGGGGGACTGAGCGGAGGCCAGCTCCAGGAGGGCGCCGGCGGGCAGGGCGGCGAGCACCGCCTGGCCCACGTAGAGCGCCTGGGTCTGTAGGACGGCACCCACACGCATGTCCAGCTGGTTGCCCTGGTTGGCACCGTCACCCCACAGCACACACAGGAACTTCAGCAGGTCTGTGGGCGTGGACAGGTGCACCTGGGGGACAGGTGAGGGAGGGGTTACTAAGAAGTACTAAAACACACACCTGGTGCACAGCAGGTGGACAGGAGCTACCTGGAAGAGCAGTCTCATCAGCTCCCGGGAGGGCACCGCCACGGGCCCCCGGCTGGCACCGCTGATGATCACGTCAAACAGGCGGCCCAGCAGGTGCAGGTAGCAGCAGGTGGAGGTGTCCAGCTTCTCGGGGTTCCACCACACGCCCCCTACAGGGAGACAAGAGACACGCGGCCAATCAATTGACAGCAGAGGGAGAGAGTGAGACGACCAATCAAATGACAGCAGAGGGAAATGACAGCAGGATCAAATGACAGCAGGATCGCTTCAACCCATTTTATATCTGCACATTTATACTATTTATAATATTCTGTAAATACAGTGTGAATAATACTGCCATACTTTCACCTCAGCTTGCACTACTGCTCCTTTGTTCTTGTAAGACACTGTATATATATTTATAGTTATAGTTATATTGCTTATATTGTAATACTTGTTTTTCTTTAATGCCCCTATATTTTTTTTTTTTTTTTTTTCCTTTCACTTAATGTTTATTCTGCACCAGTTACACCAAGTCGAATTCCTTGTAAGTGCAAACCTACTTGGCAATAAACTTGATTCTGATTCTGAAAGGCGGCCAATCAAATGACAGCAGAGAGAGAGAACGCGAGAGAGAAATAATGACATGACTGCAAAGGGAAAGAAGCCAGCAGAGAGAGAGAGAGAACCAGCCAATTAAATGAGAATAGAGGCAGGGAGAACCAATCAAAGTACACAGGGACCAGACTCACGGCCGCTGTCGTACAAGTCAGGAATTTCACGGAGACCAGGACAGCCATGGCCGCCGTGCCCTCAGTTTGCCTTGTGCCCCTCAAAAAATGATATGCCCTGCGGCCACAGTGGCCTTGATGCCCCGCCCTGCCCCAGCTGACTTCACCCTTTTCTCCTCTGCCTCTTTCCTGTCAATACGGTTTTTCAGACACCAGTAACTTTTGTTGAGATTCTGAGTTCTTATTTGGCAACATCAAGTGAAACACTGTGCACATACACACAGTGATGGGTTTGATTTCGAGCCTGGTATGAACTGCCGGAAACCGGGCTTTTTATTACGATAGTTTGACACAATTCTAGCACCGGCCAACCAGGACATTTAATCAAACTCATCCTGATGCCCCAATGCCGCAAAGCTGTGACTGGCGTAATGACGGGTCTTCTTTACGGC
Organism: Urophycis tenuis; assembly: GCA_036785325.1. Lineage (NCBI taxonomy): Eukaryota > Metazoa > Chordata > Actinopteri > Gadiformes > Phycidae > Urophycis > Urophycis tenuis. The sequence continues at coordinate 2,863,356 of JAXIVH010000041.1, forward strand.
AGTATGTCTCTGTGTAAAAGAGTGAACTTCTGAGAACTTCTGAGAAGAGAAGGTCGACTGAGCTGGGTCAAGAAAGTTTAATAAATTAGCTAACGAATAAGACAAGAAACTCAACATATAATGTTACGCATTTCTTGTACATTGCTACAATGTTGACTTAGCTGACCCAGTGGCGTAAGAAGTGTTACGTGCCTAACGAGTATTACCGTTAGCCTAATGTTTGTAACATTAATGTCAACAAACTTAAAGTTAGCGTACACTTGCTAACTAGCTGTCAATCAATGTTATGTTTTTATGCTAGGTAGGATAACATCTGTAGCTGGCTTTGTTACAACATTAACGTTATGTTTATTCTTTTTTTTTTTTCCTCCAGCAACCGTCATGCCGAACAAGCAGTGGAGGGAGAAGATTATTAAGAAGAGTTTGTGTTGTATGCTTAATTTTGTTCTGATGACTCCTGCTGGACAATTGAATGTGCAAAGATGACAACATTGTCAATCCAGTAGCAGAAATGTTCCAGGGGTTTGTTTTGAGGCTTTGGGCGAGGGTGGCTCATTCATTCATTCAGACACGCTGACTGGGCCATCATTAACCACTGGAAGAAGAAACTGGAATAAATTCCACCTTAAGAGCAGAGCTAAGGTGGTGCTGTCGTGGCCAGACTGTGAAAAACATGATAAAGTTTTCTATCATCACAGAAACACACTGAGCTTTGGAGTTTGTACAAATATTGGTCATGTATAATACCTATCAATTATATTGGGAAATACACAGCTTTTTTTTCACTTATACTCTTCACTTATATTCCTTACTTATACTATGTATTAAAAATAACCCTCAACCCTTAAAATCATTGTTTTACATGACGGCCTTGCTGCCCTGGCATTTGGCCTTTGTGCCCTCAAAAAAATGACAACACCAAAGGCCAAGTGGCCTTGCCCCCAAGATGATGAAACTCCAGGCCTGGTACAAGTGCATTAAAAACAGGGCGGAGGCTCACCTCTGAAGGAGGGGTCGGGACACTTGAGAGAGGAGATGAAGCCATGGAGCAGAGAGAGCAGGACCTGCCGGTACTCTGGGTCCACCCCCGAGCCAGCTTTACCCTTCTTCAGGTACACCGCCAGGCAGCCCGAGAAGGAGGTTTGGGACACATTGCACGCCTGTGGTTTGAGTGAGTGAGTGAGTGAGTAAGAGAGACAGAGACCAAGAAAAAAAAAAAAAAAAAAAAAAAAGAGTATAGGATCGACAGAGGGCTCAAAAGACAAAGGTTCAGCAGAAAAAGGTTTTACTGGCATGAAATAGGGCTCCACTATTATGGCCAAAATGATCATCACGATTATTTTGATCAATATTGAGATCATGATTATTTGTTGATTTGAACCAAAACAAGTTTTATTGTAACATAGGCTTGTTATAACTGCTTTCACATCCATCATTATGTACCATTTTGTGCATTTTTTCCAACTTTGTCCTCTTATTCCCCAAAATGCAGTGCATTTCCTTAAAGAATAAATTTAAATAAATAAAATAAAGAAAATGTAACAAAATGTCAACAGGGCACTATTTTACATTTGACATTGTGTGTAAATATATTTTAGAAAGCAAAATATAAACTTGCATTGTACCTGCATAATGGATGTGAAAAAAAACTCAAAATATAATATAATAAGTATTTTACATTGGCAAGATCACTCTTTCCCCCTTTGCATTTATTGTACATCCCAGGTAATGCCACCTTGGAAAAATAATTGCACGAGGGGATTACGTATCGTTGACCAAGAATTTTAAGTCTTTGTTGGTCTCCATGTTTATTGGACACATGTCTTTGGCCAAATAAAATGGACTGCATTCGTTATTTCACTGTCTTTGGGAGCTGGATGGGTATGGTGATGCGCTAAAGAGGCTCGCTTCGAGTTGATATTTTGGGATGATTGGTCTTTGCAACGCATTTCTTGGCCCTCATACATTCATCGTATTGAACTTTGTGGTGGGTAAGGGTTAAAGAGGTTTGTTGTGTTGCTTTGTGGCGCCAACACAACGTTATGGCACTCTTTGCATATGACCTGTTCTTGTTTTGTGTCACTTGTCTTGAATCTGAAATGCTTCCACACAATAGATGATGATCCGATTCTTGGGACAAGCCCCTCGGCCTCACCCTCACCCTTTTCTGCGTAAAGATAATTTATCGCCTTCTGACCAGCGACTGCCATCTGTTGTCTGTCTGCTGCTGTCTCATGAGGGCATGTGATCAGACAGTGGTTTACAGCGCATCAGAGGCAGAAAGAGAGTGTTTTCTTTATCACTCTGAGGAGTGGCTTTGTAAAAATACAAATAAAAAAAACCTTTGACGGAGCAGAATGATGCATTTTAAATATCGGTCAATCACGCAAATTTGATCGTGGGAAGCCAAAATTGTGATCGTGATCAAAATTTACATGAAACTGGCATGAAATGGGCGGCAGTAGCTCAGTGGGTAGAGCGGGTGGACAAAGCGGGTCGTCCACTAACCGTAGGGTCGGCGGTTCGATCCCCTTGATCCCCCTCCTCCAACTGTCCACATGTCGAACCCCACATATGTACTGATTGTAAGTCACTTTGGACAAAAGCGTCTGTTATTGGGGCAGCCGCGGCCTACTGGGCTTTGGATTTGTAACCGGAGGGTGGCCGGTTCGAACCCCGACCAGTGTGAACGGCTGAAGTGCCCTTGAGCAAGGCACCTGACCCCTCACTGCTCCCCGAGCGCCGCTGTTGCAGGCAGCTCACTGCATCGGGTTTAAGTGTGTGCTTCACCTCACTGTGTGCTTCACCATCACTGTGTTCTGAGTGTTTCACTAATTCACGATTGGGTTAAATGCAGAGACCAAATTTCCCTCACGGGATCAAATGAGTAATTCTTCTTCTTCTTGCTAAATGCCCCTTTACTTTAAACCAGCAAAACATAATTGAACTTGTGTGATATTAATTTTGGCTCCATCTTTGTGTTGCCTCAAGTATAAAGGAAACCCTGAATGAAGAGTTCTTGCATAGCAACAAAAAGTGAAGTTACAAAAACAAGTAAACCCACTCACCACATTAGCATCACTGGAGGCCTCCAGCAGGTGGCGCTCCAGGCAGGCGTAGACCCTCTGTGCGGTGACCAGGTGGTGGGTGTCACTCTGCTGCCCCAGGCCCTGCAGCAGTGTCTGGGTCAGCACCAGGAAGGCCGCCCTCTCCCGCAGCCCGGAGCCGTGTGGCTGCTCCACCACCATAGCCAACTTCTCCAGCTGTGGACAGACCGAGGCAGGGAGGTTTGGTTTACCAGTTACGTCATGTAGAGGGCCTTCATCCCAGGCAACGTGCAGGGGAATCCAGAGAGGTGAGCCATTAGGGGCTAGGGCAGGGCTGGGCAACGTGCAGGGGAATCCAGAGAGGTGAGCCATTAGGGGCTAGGGCAGGGGTGGGCAACGTGCAGGGGAATCCAGAGAGGTGAGCCATTAGGGGCTAGGGCAGGGGTGGGCAACGTGCAGGGGAATCCAGAGAGGTGAGCCATTAGGGGCTAGGGCAGGGGTGGGCAACGTGCAGCCCGCCACCCACTTTAATCCGGACCGCCGATCATTTACAAATGGTGGTTTAATGAAGTTATAGGCTGCAAGCTATATTTTTCTTGCAATAGACATCTTTATGGTTGAAACCACTAGATGGCGCACTACACGTACAACCCCCTATTGACAGTCAATAATTTCACTCTACTGCACTGATACCCGATACGAGGGCATTGACCAAATGAGCAGTCGAAAGAAACAAAAAGTTGACAGCGAGTTTTGGGTTTTTAACAAAGAGTGGACAACTAAATATTTATTTTCTGAGGTTCGATCAAAGGCCAGATGTCTATGGGTTGTTTTTCTTTTTTTTTTTAATAAGTTTATTAATTGTAATTGTAATTATTTATTTATTTTTGTACAGTGGCCCGAACCGGTTGTCAATTTCCAAAACACAATGTGGCCCTTGAGCCAAACAGTTTCCCCTGGGTTAGTGGCCCTTGAGCCAAACAGTTTGCCTAGGATTAGGGCCACTTGCTCTAGGAGGTCTACAGGTTAGGGTGTGGGGAATCAAACCTGGGACCGTTGGGTTTGGAGTCAACTATACCAGCCACTACACCACCCTCTCCCCTACACTGCCCATTTAAAACAAAATATCAACTGAATTGTATATAAAATAATATAGAATAGTGTATATATTTGAGGGCGTTCCTAGAAATTCAATCATATGGATGAAATTACAAGTAAAATAAATTATTTGTGAACTGCATTCATTTGTAAACACATACAGCTATGCATTGATAGAGTTTTCCTCCTTGTGTAAGATGAGTTCAGAGCATTGTTGAATGAGTGAATGAACCAATAAATGATGAAATGAGTGAATGAAGAAAACTCACAGCAGAGCGCTTCGAGAAAGGCTCCATGAGGGCCAGGTTCTTGGTCAGGGTGGAGATCAGCTTTCCGTTGGCCTCGACCAGCAAGGCCTTGCCACTGTGCTGGCTCAGCACGGCACTCAGCTCTGCACAGCAAGACAGAAATACTGTCTGTATAATACAGCATTGTGCAACTGTCATTATAAATACAACCCCAACTTTTCTTTGCTACTTTAGCTTTGTTTGAATCCATCACCACTTTGAGTTCTCCGCAATACATAGATGACCCTCGTCTTTCCCCAGATTCGACCATGTCAATTAATTAATCAATCAATCAATCAATTAAACAATGAAATAAATAACGGGCCCTGGGTTTCCATGGAGCATGTTGGGACGGCTACCTTGGGCCCAGTCCTGGGTGAGGGGGAGCTGGGCCAGGAGGGGGCTGCGGGCCACGCAGGCGGCCAGCTGGACCTGAGGTGAGTCTGCTTTGGTGGAGGTGACCACCAGGAAGGGGAGGAGCCTCCAGCCCAGCCTCTCGGACAGCTCGGCGTTGCCCTGCCCGATCCGAGGGTCCGACAGAACCCGCAGGCAATCCTGCAGCACCGGAAGCCTGGCGGGGGGGTCAATACGTCCATAAGGAATAGGACAATTAGTTTGTACAAAATGGATTCAATCATAGGTAGATGGAGGCTTTCAGGAGAAAACCTCCAAAATCCCATCCTGGCGTGATCGAGTTGCATTACCACTGTCCTTCTGATGAGACGTTCGTTCTCTCTAGAAGGGACAGCAGGCAGGACATGGTGTCCTCTGGGTCCAAGCGATCAATGTACACCTAAACATAAAACAAGGAAAGATGGAAAATATGCTTCAAATCAGCACTGAAATTATAACAAAAAAAAAGTATTCTGTTTGGGTATCCCCACAAGATACGTCTTGGTATGTCTTGCTGTTTGCTACCGGCTTCAGAAAAACCTTATAGCTTTCTTCATGTGACATTCGGTTTGTGTGAGCAGACTGACCTCCAGGGCCTTGAGGGCAGCGGCCACCACCTCTGGGATGTGGTCTTGCAGGCGGTCCAGGAGGGCCTCCCTCAGGAAGCTCTGGTCCAGGTTCTCCTGCTGCTCATCACAAAACAAAACACAGCCGGGCATCACAATGAGAGTCAGAACAATGCAATAAGCTTACTTTACATTAATGTTCCATATTCAACATTTGCTATCTGGCAGCTTTACCATGGCAATAGAAAAAGATAAGACAATGACCTCAAAAATAATGTATAGAGGAAAGAAAATACAAAAATCTATGAAATCAAATACAAATTAAATTAAAATTCTACTAATTCAAAGCGTCCTACGATGCACTGAGTGGACACAGTGGCAATGTCAGCGTTATGCTCTGACCGTTGAGCTAAAACAGGACATCTGCTTCACGGGGCTTCATGAGACCAGAAGACCAGAGCTTCAGGGACACAACAGCAGTGTCGTTCTCACCTGTCCAGAAGAGAGCAGGCTGGCCAGGTGCTCCACAGCCATGTTCCTCACAGAGGGCAGCGGGTGTTTCAGGCTGAGCAGTAGAGACGTGTCAGATTCCCCCAGGATCTGTGGAAAGGGCGGAGGACGTTGGATTAACCCTCCAATCACGCTAAACACACATTGAGCTAAACTCCAAACAGCTGCAACGCATTTAAATGTGTTCCTACCAAGTCACCCAGAACAAAGAGAGTGGCAACACGTGTGCCGTATTTGTGGAAAGAACGACCTGTTGTAGACACAAGAACTACAACAGGCTCCACTCAGCGGCAGACTAGAGGACGGTGTATTAGTTCATCTGACGAGCTGTTGGGTAAGTACCAAGGTTATAATAGTTTGGGATTTTTCATTTTAGTTTAGTATTATTTCGTTTGGACTTTTTTCCCCTCAAATTCAGTTAGTTTTAATTCGTTTTTAGTTTGGGTTTGCTAGTTTTTATTAGTTTTTTTATTTTCAAAAATTCTTAGTTTTAGTTTAGTTTGTATTAGTTTTAGTATCAGTTTTAGTTTTTTCATACTTTGGGCTATTTGTCAGGTGCAGGATTCAAAAAGGTCAGAGTGAGTATTGTATAATAATATCCAACAAAAGATACGTTTAAAAAATGAGGGTGAGTTAATAATTGACTTTTTATTTTTGGGTGAACTATTTTTTTAACTGCCATGGCGCTGCCTGGTGACGTCACGGACCGTGAGGTGCAGTAAGGTGCAGTAAGGTGCAGTAAGGTGCAGTAAGGTGTAAGTAAGTAAGGTGCTGGTGCTGCTGCTGCCAGCTGGCGGAAAACTGCCAGAGCAGAATATATCAATCATATGAATCCAACCAATTGAGGCTTATAGTTAAATTGACAGAGACGAAAACGAAGGGAATTATATCTATAATTTCAGTTTGTTTTAGTTTGTTTTCTAAACATGCAATACAGTTTCAGTTAGTTATCGTTTTTTTATTTTTATTTTAGTTTTTATTTATTTCAGTTAACAAAATTGTATTTTCAATTTTAGTTTTCGTTATTTCCTTCATTTTCATTAACGACAATAACCTTGGTAAGTACCTGGAACTTCCCACTGCTCATGGTCAGGGAGATGAAGTGGTGGAAGAGCTGCTTCTGATCCACGTCAGCGAGGTCGCACACGTGACCCGACAGGGCGTCATCCAGGGCGCCACAGTACCTGCAGACCACATCACCGTTTCACCCTACTGGCAGTTTCTATCATTTATCTTAAAATGCCAAAATTAAACAACATTTTTAATTAACTACTTCTATGGAGCAGTGGATAGCAGAGCACAAAACACAGTGATCTTTCAGATTCACTCACTTGGACTCGAACAGGCGCACCAACGGCAGCAGGCGCTGGTTGAGGGCGGCAATGTGCTCCTCAGAGGGCTGGCCCAGACCCAGGTACTCCACCAGGAGAAGCCTGGATGTGGAACAGGTGCAGAGGGATCATTGGTGATCCACTATACATTATGTTATGGCCTACAGTGATCTACTATAGGTCAAGTCATCACCTATAGTGATCTACTATAGGTCAGGTAGTTAGTCAACATGCGACTGACGAGGTACAAGTGTGTGTGTGCTCACCTAGCGACGGTGTGATCCAGGCCCTTGGAAAGTGGAAGACACTGGATGATGGCCTCCAGAAGCAAACCGTGAGAGGGAGCCTCGGCGTCTTGCTCCATGTCGTCTGAAAACAGTCACAAGTTCACATTCACCCGTTAAACAGGACAAGGCGAGTGTAACGTTTGGCTCACTCTGCCCAACTTGACAGCTAAAAACAAACAACACCTCGCAGGCCGAGTCCACGAGGCCCGCGTAGGTCCGGTTCGTACCATAGCGAGTGGTGACCACTGAGTGGACCAGGTGGGGCAGCAGGTAGCGCAGCAGGGGGCTGATGTGGTGGAGCAGGGCCATGGCCTGGAGGCTCTCCACCAGGGAGCTCATGCAGCACAGGTGGCCAAAGGCTCTGCAGCACAAACAAGAGTTTTCATTCTGTCAAGTGCTTTTATTGAATATTGAAGAATTTAGTAAATTCATTATCACTTCAAACTTTTTTATGATCAACGAATATAGAAATGCAGGAGATAATGTTAAACATGATGGTAATGCTGGATTTAAATATTATGCCTATGGAAGGATTTACTAGCGTTGTGCTAGCTTTCTTAATAGGCCTTAATGTGGGCTTACATAGGCAGGAGCTAAAGCTATTAGTATTAGTTTGCAGGAACGAAAGGCTGGAAGCCATTGGTTCCACAGAACACATGGGGTTTTACAAACAGCGATCCACCAATACGTACTTGGGGCCTACAGAGTCCTCCTTCTGGTTCTGGAGCAGGACTATGAGGCATCCCAGGCCCTCCTTAGACAACACGGGCTCCTTGCGCAGGGACTTTGAGATGTGCAGGGCCAGAGTGTTGACCAGGCTGCCCTCCATCACCACCTTCACTGCCAGCTGGCACACGATCATGTAGGTGGCCGCCTTGTAGTCTGCCAGGGATGACTTCAGACCCTGGGGGGGCAAAGGTTCAATACAAGGGTCAGAAAATTGAGAGGGAAGAAGGAAGTTGGATAGGGGCCTATTTGAAGTGGCGGTGTGTCATGGTGAAGTGAAGTGTAGAGAACGGTGTTCAAAAAATGTGGTGACAGAAGTAATCATCTTTAACATTAAAAAAGCTTTTTAACATTGTGAACAGGGACACATGTATATGCAATGCTAAACAAAATTCTGTGTCCCAATGCATTTTGGGGTGGGGGTTTTTTTGGTGAAATACTCCAAAAAAACGTGCTTACCATTTGAACAAAGGGCAGCAGTTTGGAGATGATGGTGTCAGTCACTTTGTCTACAGCGTCCAGAGCAGACACGATGGTGGAGGCGTAGAAGGAGAAGACCACTCTGAGCTGGGAGCAGTTGGCTGACTGTGACGAATACGCCTGAGAAAACAAGGGCTTAAGATTTCATATAGATGCCAAGGCATGAGGTATTGCATCAATGTGCCTCACTCTGTGCGTTGGAAGTGCATTTCTTCAATGCATTTCCAAGTTTGGATTCACAGACAAGGGATTCTACTACATTGAGTTTTACTCTTAAACCAATTCTCCAAAAACCACGCACATTAATTTTTAGTGAGCGGATAGTAATAAAAACAAATTGTATTCACATGTCGTGTCCACATTTACCTTGATGGCCTTGGTGACCATGGTGCAGATGAAGTCCATGAAGCTCAGGTTTTTGTAGCAGTGAGTGATCAGGGTTCCTCTGGCCAAGGGCACTCCACTCTTCTACACACACACACACACACGCACACGCACGGTTACTGTCAATACAACTACGTCAAAACGACACTGTCATTTACAAGCGGCCACCATGTCCAGGCATGGTTAGTCAGCTGAAAACAAGATGTGTACATGGATTTTCTTCTCTCCTCCCTCAATACCAAGACAGGGTTAGGGTCTTGTCAGTTTCACTGCAAGTACATCAATACATCTGGTACGTCAGCATAAATAATATCACCAGTGCACACACAAACACACCTGTAAGGGATGCAGCCAGTGCCAGCGATGTGTGGGTTCGCTGATCTTCAGGAGCTGGACCACCCTGGTGAAGGTCTTGGTCTCGTGGTAGGGCAGTGTGCACGCCAGCAGACTGTCCAAATTGTACAGCTGGATGTGGAACCTGGGATGACACGAAGACACTTAACAGAGAGCCTTCTGAGCACTTCTCGGTTCTGAAATGTTACACATTTCCTAGTTGGACCAAATCGTTAGCAGAGTACAAAAAATAGGTGATTGGATGATATAGGATTTGACTGACAGTAATACAAACGTTTGTAGAAGCATCTAAAGCCTAGTATTAGATATCAGGAACCTATGGGATCTAAATCTAAAATGACGGTTGTAGAGTTTATGGGGATATTAACACTAAGTTATAAGAAAAAGTTACTGTTATTCATGTAGTTTGTTTTTTTGTTGAATAGATGCATTACTTTAGTACGGAATTAATAATACATTGTTTTATTTGTACAGCCTATGCATATAGACAGGTACAAACCATAAAAGTAAATTAGCAAAATGCTGTACCATGCATACTATTAAAATAAACATTAACATTAAGTTAAGAACCATACCTGTGTATGAGCCATTCTAAGCACTTCTGTGCTGGCTTAAGGAGAAAGTAAGGCGAGACGCGTGCGAGGAAGAGGGAGATGCCCACGTCTAGTTTCTCGTTTATCTCCTTTGTCTGGACGCTCCTTTCCAACGTCACGGACGCCTGGTTGAATAGCGTGTCCTGGAACTCTGCGAACGCGGGTTCGATTCCCAAAAGCTCCTCGAGTCCAGTACACCCTATAAAAAATATTTAATATAACGATTGAGGGTGGAGATGAGACAAGGAACGGAAGACGGAATCTACAGTGAATATCGTGTATAAACATGCATACATAATCTCATGCAAACCTATCCAAATTAGCTAACACACACACACACACACACACACACACACGTTATTTCTTATTGAGGCTACTTATACTTATCTTATTGAGATTACTCACCGAGGGCATAGAAGGTGTTCCTGTCCATAGTGGCAGCAAATATGGGGTCGAAAAGAAGCGAGGCGACATCTTTACGTTGGAACAAGTTGGGGTCATTCTGAGGCAAGGCAAGCCTCTTCAGTTGGTGGGCAAGGGACGTCATTGTTGCTTTATGGAAACCTAAAAGAGACGATTCGATCAATGGGAGGGAGTGTAGAAAAGGTATCTCTATACATTAGCCATCTACTTTTAAACTCCCGTCAGAACTAGCTAAACTGAAATTGCTATGAAAATGATTGGCAACAATGTGACCTCGCATTTTGCATTGCCAATGAATCTCGTAGCTCCTATATTGTAGCTGATAATCAGTTGAAAGTGGTCGGTAGAGTTACACTTTAGGCATGGCGTGGGTTACCAGCGCAATGCGTGTGCTAGTTCAGCTAAAACAACACCAGTGACACATTTCCGAGGTAAACGGATATGAAACAAAGTCATAACTAACATGAAGAATTGCTAGAGGAATACTGAAAAAGTGAAAAAGTAAAAGATATACCGGTGTTCAGATAGCCTTTTCCATACACGTGCACACAATGTTGATGGCTGCAGTGACCTCCGTGGCGGAGCTTCTACGTCCGGTTCACCACTGCCCGATTTGTTGGATTTCTTCTAAAAAAATTATTACTGATTATTTACGAATATTATTAATCATTGTAATACTAAAATTATTAATATTTAACTACTGTAATTAAAATAGTTACACATTTTAACAAAAATGATCTAAATTGAAAATAAAGTAGCTGCTGCTATGCTATGTCCTTGCTATGTCCCCCTTCCCACCGCAGGGCGGCAGTAATACACCGCAAATATATATAGACCGCTCAAATCTCACAGTCATACTCTCGCTCGGATGCCGCACTAGCAAGAAGTCTGGAGCCGGTAGACACGAATTTTACGCTGTGTATGTGGCTCTACATGACTGTTGGCGAATATAAATTATAGCCAGCTGTTTTTTATGTTGCTGCCGTTCGAAGAAAACGATATTTGATTGTCGATTTGGCAGCAATTGGTTAGCATCAATACGCCGGAGCTAAGGACATCTGCGTCATTGACCCATAACTGAATTGGCGAGGAGAAACGCCACCGGGGCTGCGACAAAGGTAAGGTGTATGTATGTATTCCGCTAATAAAACAAAGAGTTACTGTTACGGGTCGCTGTTGGTTGTCTTTAGTCTCTCCAAGTGTTGACGTTTTGTTTTTCGCGGGGTCCCGCCCATTGTGCATCATGATTGGTTAACTGCTCCGCCAGCGTGTCATAAATCCAAGCTGATTGGTTAAGCGGTTTAAAGGCCCTCTGAAGTTGTGGACAAAACTAACGACGCTGATGGAATAGGACGTTAGTCGGACTCTCTACAGTCTATATTTTCCATCGGTTGTAAGTGGGTGCAGGGTGCAGTGACTTGTTTCCTATATGTGTTAGAAACAATGGATTTTTAAGCGGTAACTACAGGTAGGCCGACGCGAACTGTGTTTCTGGCAGGTGATGTCACCTGGCACCAATCTCAGCCAATCAGCAGGTAGTGCCCCCTGTAGGGTAATTAAAGTTACAGCAGTACACATGAGGACATCGCTAGACAATCTGTAATTGGCTCAAGCAAAGGGCAGCTGGATAATCCGAAAGTGGCTTACTGAGGTAGCCCACATTGTCATTTATATTATGTAGCCCCTGGCTGTTCTGTTTTTTTTTTTAAATCATTAAATAATTAAATGTGGTGATAATGCAAATCACTATGGATATTCTAACCCTGACCTGAGGTTAGCTAGGCTGTGATTAACTTCATTGTGATGAGGTCTAAGGGATCATAGTTTTATAGCAATCATAGTTTTCGGATGATATTAAACCACTATAGTAGTGTGAAAATATTTGCTTATTTAAACCTAATTTGATTTGAGATGTTGGAGAAGGTAGGATTAGGCATCTTGCTGCTTGCTGAAGGTAGTCTGGACATTGGGGTTCAAACCCAGAACCCACCATAATCACTAGAAGAATACTCTGCACCTGGATGCCTATGACTAAGCATACATTCTTGCATGTACAGTTATGAGTTCATGCCATGCAAAATATCAAGCAAGATATGCTGTCACATGGGAGTGTATTTAGCTTGGCAATACCTAATAAAACAGTGGGCACGCTGAGCAGGTGGAGCAGTGGAAGGCGAGAGAGGGAGGGGCGAGTTAATCAGTAAGCTGCCACTGCTCTGTCCACCATGCTAACGGGAAGTGAACGCTGCAGCAGCAGTACAGTAAGTAGGGCTAAGGTGCTTGATGCTACGAGAATGCATGCCTGTGCGTGTGTGACGTCACTGGGCTGCAATTTACCGTGGAATGAAAGACGATGATGAAGAGGACACTCTGGAGTGCTGGGGGTGGACTGACCCGTGTGTATTACCACTGCTTTCTGTCTGTTTCTCGTTGTTCCCTGGTGACTTGGACCCGTGTGTGTGTGTGTGTGTGTGTGTGTTGCTTTTTTAGCAATGCTGCTATTTTTACTCCTTGCTGTATATGTAGTACTTCTAATATAACTATTGGCACTGGTCCCTGTTTTATGTTGCACCTTTTTAGACTCGGGTGGACTGCGAAGCAGTTTGGACGGAACCAGCTGGTTTTTGTTTTCATGGCCACAACGGTTTTGATAGGCTTGTGTTGTTACACACTTACTACTATCGTGTGTTTTCCTTAATCCGTCAGAGTCGGTCAGTCTGTCTGCGCTGAATAACCACGTGACATGCTGGCTGAATTCAAAGGTCATTGATCTCTCTCTCTCTGTGTGTGTGTGTGTGTGTGTGTGTGTGTGTGTGTGTGTGTGTGTGTGTGTGTGTGTGTGTGTGTGTGTGTGTGTGTGTGTGTGTGTGTGTGTGTGTGTGTGTGTGTGTGTGTGTGTGTGTGTGTGTGTGTGTGTGTGTGTGTGTGTGTGTGTACACACCAGAGTGTCTTGGATGGCAGCAGTTGTTCATGTTTTTATTAACACCCTCCAAGTTTAGATGTTCAGTGAGTTCCTTTTCCACACTAATGTCTCCTTGATTCCTGTTGTGGTCATTGTTCTGGTTTATCCTGTAAGGTGTTTCCTGTTCAGCCCTGCACCAGCTAAAGAACATGACACTGCTGGGACAACCCAGGAGGAACCGGACTCCCAAAGGCTTTAAATATAGTCGAACTGGTTCATCCTGAACTTCCTTGAGGGGTTGTTTCTCGGGGCCATTCGGATCTTACTGCCTCGCTCTGTTGGCTTGAACCAGAGGGGCCCCAAGAGGACCGCAAAAGATGATGCACCCTTTTGGAGCACCATTGTATTCATATAATTTAGCCACGTTGGCAGATGCCTTCATCCAAAGTGTCCTACAGCAACCCCATACACGGGTCATTAAGTAGCAGCTAGGGGTTGGATATTGTTCTCAAGGGTTCCTGCAGGTACCGTGCCGAGAGATGTGTGGCCGGGCATGGACCACAGGTTGCGTCAAGCGCCGTGCGGGTCCCTTTCAGTTCTCTCCTCTCTGTCGTCTCCCCTGTCCATCCAGCTGCTGGTGGGCGTTGGACGAGGAGAGAGCCGACCAGCCGGACCCCCCGCCCCCCCGGCCCCCCGCCACAATGTCCAGACGCAGCCTGAGGCTCCACACCCCCCCTGGGGAGCACGGAGTGCCCTACGGCAGCGCCTCCTTCAGCACCGGCACAGCGGCCAGGAGGGAAGCGCCGTAAGTGTGATAGATTCTCCTCAAGGGTCCCTGTTTCACCGCCAGCTGTGGAGGGAGGGGGGGGGGGGGGTCGGTTATTAGTCGTCATTAACAAGCGTTTCATAATATGGCCACCTGGCGGTAGAATAGGGGCACTTTGAGCCCAAGTGTAATCGATGGAAGTTGTGTGTTCATTTCAAAATGGTGGTTGTGTAACTGTCCACATGGCAATTATATTAAGTGCATGCATCCTTGCAAACTGTCCACCAAATGGCGGCTTTATTCAAAAGGAAGGACATTATCCAGCGAAACCCTTTGATGGTCAATTGATTCGTACGCATGTGTCACTTCTCAATGTAACTAAGAAACGGGTTGTTCAAGGATCGTCTCATACCCCGAGCATTGTAGACTTTAGAACGGGCCTATGGGTCTCTTAATGCTTGTCCTTCTCCCTGCTCGGCCGTCGACCACCAGCTCGTCCAAGTCTTCTCGGCGTCAACACCTCTCGGTGTCCTGCTCTCAGTCCCTCCTCCTACAGACCCCCCGCAGACACTCAGTCCACCCGCAGCACAACAGCAGCCTGCACAGCGTGGCGTCGGACGCCTCCCTCCTCTCCTCCATGCTGGACGAGTCCTGCGTCCAGGAGAGGACCCTGATGGAGAGTCTCTGGGGTAGGTGGGTTGTTTTTGGGTTAGCGTGTGGTTTTCTTGTTGACGACGGTGGCAATGGGTGACTGGTGGTAGGAACTGTGATGTTGGGGGGGGGGGATGTTGTTGTCTTTCCATGCATGCGTCTTGCAGGTAGCTTGCTTTTTGAGTCCTACATCTTATTGTGATGTCATCCTCTGATACGCAGGTTTCGACGAAGATGTTGACCCACAAGGTACATTTGCCATAATCATAGACTTGCCATAATCATAGACTGCATACACAGTAGTGTACTATCTTGGTCAGATCCACACTATATTTGCATCCCCTCCTACTTTGCGGTAATGTTCTACCCCAGACAGCACCATCCTCTCGGGCGCCAGCGACACTCTGGCCAACAGCACGTTGGTGGCTGACGCGGACCCCCGCTACCACCCGGCCCAAACGCAGACCTCCATGATCAACGGCCACCCCTGCAGGGACTGCGTGCAGCCCTCGGACAGGAAGCAGGTGGCCGGCGCCCTCCGGGGCTTGTCCGGTTTCTCCCGGCCTGCCCCCCGGCCCGGCGCTGGGGGGACACCGCTGTACACTGCTGCCCAGAACCAGGGGCTCCCGGCCAGTCGGGCTGCCGCGTCCCCCACCTCCACCATCTACTGCCGGGAGAAGAGCCGCAGGGGCAGGCTGGGTGAGGCAGTGTGTAGTTTGTTCCAGCAGAGGGCGACGTAGCATCATGCAGAGGGTATCGGCTTAAGTTGGGACTGTGAAGTATCCATTTTATTAATAGACCTATGATTGAATCTGTTTGATCCCTGCAATGTATTGATTCATGCAGTTTTATTATTGTAAATGTCATATTATTCAAGTATTGTCTTGTCTTGCACCCTGTTTGCTTATGCGTTATGGTAGTATTTTATGGGTGCTTTTCTTTGGCCTTGAAGGCTTATGAAATTATTCTTGGTGGACTTTAGTAGATCATTGTTGATAGTAGATCGTTGTTGATAGTAGATCATTGTTGATTGTACGTGTCTTGATTCTGCTTGTGCATCGTATAACTAATGGCATTTTCAAATATTTAGCATAATTTTATCTTATATGTATCTCAACATCAGGTCATACCCTTATTGTTGATTGATATTTCTATCAGGTGTGTTTGTGTCTGTGTGGGACTCTGCAAGGAGCGTATGCAGCAGGATCACAGCCTCCCTGGCTCTGCTCCTCACACTGAGTTACAAACACACTCTGCTCACCAAGCACCTGGACCATGAAGGTAGCAGGACCACCCGTGAATACCAACCCCTTTCCTCCATTGGTTCCTATCTGTTCTCCATTTTAACCGGAGGCGTTGGTCCATCAAACCCCTCTAGGTGTTCTAAATTGGATCCTGGCCGTGGGCAGGGAGGCCAAGGCCTCTGCTGTGTTGATACTGAACCTAGGCATGCAGGTCTTCAGAAGGTCAGGTTCACACGTCAGGCGCGCTGTCCTGCAAGGCAGGGACAACTGGCCCTGGAGACCTGCTTATGGTGGCATTGGAAAATTGGGAGGTACTGAATTTTGAGGGGGGGTGGAGAATCTCATTTTCACTGGATCTCACCTGCACCACAATGGGGTGGTCTTCTGAACAGGAGTTTACGCTCACAAGCACTTCTTTTTGGTGGGGAAGGGTCTACAGAATTCACACTCTGAGGGAGTCTGTGTGGTTGTCTGCCAGAGCTCTCACTGCTTGTCTAGGGAAACTAAACACAACCATAAGCCTGCGTGGACCGTCGTCACGTCCAGGGAGAAAGTTGACGCAACCGCCGTTGCTGATTGGTTCAACTTGGTGCTGGGTGATGTCATCTGTACCCCAGGTGTTTGACTGTACTGTTTGGCACCTCTTTTAGTTGTCTTAGGTCTTTTATTTCAAACACGAGGAGGGAAGCCACGTTTCCAGTCAGTGGAACCCCGCAATAATCCCACAGTGGTCAATCACTATCCTTTCATTTCTTTACTTTTTTTATGCTAATGCTGCAGAATGCGTTCCTGTCACCTGCAAAGGTCCTTTCCCAAACAAATACGACTCCACCTTTTTTTTTTTGCTTTGGCTGTTGCCATGGATAATTCAAATCTGGCTCAGCACGGTAGCATAGTACTGAGGCCATGCTGGCTTTCCTTGCAAACCTTTTGGGAGCTTAAATTACCACAAAATTGACCTTTTTGTATTCATTTATTTCTCCGCAGTTTCCTCCAGGTCGGGTGGCGGCATGGATTCTGGCGGCCCGGTGGACCAGAAACTGAACCAGAACCAAAACGAGCCTCTGTGTAAGTATTCACACACAGGCCCATTCTCCATCGGCCTGCTCCCTGATGCTGTTCTGCAAACGTTTGTCTCCTGTTCTCCATTTGGAACGTCTCATGTTTAGTGGAGTGATTGACTCCAATCCCAGATGTTCTTTTCATTTTTCAAGAACGAGGGCACATTCAGTGCATTGCTTTTAACATGCCCTTCATTTCCTTTCTCAGATTCAAATATTGCCATGTTTTGAACATGGTTTATGCTGTTTATAGAAGAGGAATACATAATTGTTTTTAGTGCATTGGTTGCTTGAGTACAGGATTGTTGTGTGGTGTCCAATCAGGACTATATGGGATTGGAAGCATTTGTACTCCCTCAAAAAAAATCCAATTCAAAGTGATGTTGCTAGGACTAGTGACTAGACAAGTCACTTTAAACCGCACTGTCAAAATGAAGTAGACTGACTGACGGTACATGACCTGACATGCATGCATGTTAAACGCGGGTATTAACAGGTGAAGACCCCAAGGACAAGCCAACCAAACCACCAGCAGTCGTCTCCCCTTCATCGACGTCGCCCTCCCCCTCATTGTCTTCATCATCACAGTCATCATCCTTTCTGTCTTCAGTTCTCTACTTGTTGTTGGGCTTGTTGTGGATTGCTTCGTCGTCTGCAGGTTATTTAACCTACTTTTCCAACTTTTACAACACTTCAATATTTACTGTGACTGGCGTCTCTCCATTTACCCTTTTAAGTTCTCAATCCAAATAAAGGATCTGTGTTGACATTGTTTTCGTGCAATCAGGACTTTCTGGTTTGACTGTGAAGATGTGGGACCCGATTTTCCCGTGCTTGTATTAGTGATGTACGTCTTGCTGGTGTTCCTCCATAGGAGCCTATGTCTGGCAGCTAGCCCAGAGGGCTGGATCAGCAGGATGGGTTATAACCAAGAAGAGTGTGTCTGACCTCAGGGCATCTGGCCCGTCCGCAGGTTACCATGCACTCTCCTCGCTCCTCCTAACCTGCCAGGGACTGCTGTGGCTTCTCTGTCTCTGTCTCTCTCTGTCTCTATCGCATGCGTGCTGATGCCTTATCTGATTGGTTAACTTTGGACGTCAACGTTCTGTGGATGAACTCTGTTCAATTCTGCATGGTTTTGCGTTTTAGCCCTTGGCATGATGACCGTGTTTTGTGCCGTCGTTTGTTTCCTTGTCTGCGTATTTAATGCGTTTTGTGCAATAGTAGATTTAAGTCGTGTGTGTGTGTGGTTCCCTGCTAGGTGGGTCAATATAGAGCCCTCTCAGCAGCTCTCCTGTCTCTCCGACTTGCATGATTACCTGAGCCGGTGGATGTCTGTTAAATCCATAATCCAGGGACCGCGGGCTAGAGTAGACTGTGAGACTAATCCTGTCCTTGCCCTTCATGTGTGTGTCCAGGGCAGGTCGGGTCCAGTGTGTTGCACTGGCTGGACAGAGGATGGTACCACACGGTCTCCCTCATGTCCCTCCTCAAGGACTTCCTCCTGGTCCGGTGAGTCCAGACACTTCAGCCAGTAGGCGTGTCAAGTTGAGTAGGCTTGAGAGGGACTTGATGTTGGGACACACAAACTGGGTTTCTGCTTCATGGAACTTGATGCTTCTCACCTTTTAATTTACATGACATTTTGTGTTTTGGTGTGGATTTACAAAATAATGTAGCTAGAAGATAAACAAATGCATGTTCCTGCATCCTGGGAATGACCAGGCATTGGATAAACAAGGAGCTGGTTTTGTATTTCACAGGTGCCTTCCAAATCTATTCAAGATCACGCTGCTCCTCATCCTGTTACTTCTGTTGTCCGGTAAGATGGTCAAAGTGACTCGATTCTAATTCTACTCATGAAGTATTCCAATCAAACAGACTGGATTACTTGACAGCGGTTGTAATTTGATGTTTCATTCAATGTTGTCTGGTGGCGTCATGTGACTCACACGGGTCACAGGTGTTAACATGTGCATGTTGTTCAGTGCTCCTGGGGTGGTGGGATCCCAGAGAGCTGCTGTCCTCCATGCTGGGCGTGGACAGGGCCGCCTGGCAGGGCGCCCTGCCCCTGACCAGCATCCCCGGCCTGGCTGCCGTGCTGAAGCCTCCCCCCGGCCCCCCGGAGCAGTCCACAGACCTCCAGACCTACGCTGAACCTCCTCCTCCTGCTGTGCAAGAGGAAGAAGGAGAGGTAAGCAGGACATCGGTTCAGACGCCGTGTGGTGAAGATGGGTGGTTTCTGAGTTGATCTGATTTTTCTGATGCTCCTCATTGACTCTCAATCCACACCCTTATTGCCAGTTGCACCTGCACTCAATATGTATAGTTTGTTGATTTTGATATTTTGGGTGTATTTTTACTGATGTGTTATTGAAAGAAGGCCATACAATTCCTACCTGGCAATGAATTGCATTCTTCTATCTACATACCTCCCCAAAGTAACCAACACATCACCGTTTCTCCCCTGCAGGGTGAAGAGGACTCACCAGGGGACTCTGAGCGTCTGCAGCGGCTGGAGCAGAGTCTGTCCCAGCTGTGGGAGCGTGTGGAGGACGGCGGCCACAGAGCAGAGCAGATGCACAGCGAGGTCCTGGGGCTCTACCAGGGCCTGCGACAGCAGCAGCAGGCCCTTGTAGAGCAGGCCCTGGTAGAGCAGGCCCTGGTAGAGCAGGCCCAGGTGGAGCAGGCCCAGGCCCGGGCCGAGCCGGGCCGAGCAGATCTGGAGCCCTGGCTGGACGGCCTGCTGGAGGACAAGCTGGCCGAGATGAGGGTTCGATTGGACGAGGACCGTTTACACAGGGAGCAGGTGAGCCACGGGGGTGTGTGTGTGTTTGCTGGTGGTGTTGATGCAGAGGGCTGTATACTTTATATTATATTGGTTCCAGATTGGACGGCAGCATATGGCCCAGCAGAAGAGCCAAGCCCTCCGTCTGGCTGAGCTGGAACAGCTCCTGCAGGACCTCACGGCCAAAATGGAGGTACTGTTCAAATCTGACTCTTCTCCTATGGTTTTTCCTTCAAAATTTATTTTATTATTTTTTATTATTTTTTTTATTCCAACCTGTTTGCAAATTTGTGCTCTGATCTTACTTTTATGTATTTGTATTTTCTTGTCTTCATTGTTGTTTTATCCGGTCCAATGTATATTTCACTTCACCGGTAATCCTGGCTGAGGGGAATCTTCACAGAACTCCTAATGGATGCACTCCTGGTCTTTGTTCTGTTCACCTCCAGCAGGTGCAGCAGAGACAGGAGGCGGTCACTACGACTCTTCGGACGACTTCAGCCTCGAGGCTGCCGACAGCCGTCAGGTACCACGGACGGGGATGTGCTGAAAGCCAAGCTGGATTGTCCTCGTAAAGGAATGGATCACTGTACCCGTTCTGCTCCGTTCGTGTACCAGGGCAAAGGTAGTAGACCTAAACCAGTGAAGATATACCTGCGCCCTGGTTCATAAAAGGAGCAGACCCATGCTTTGTGTTTTGAGGTACACCTGTGTTTGTCCTCCGATGATGCCTTTGTAAAAATGATCTATTGAAGTTGCTTGATCTTGTAATGTATTTAATTAAATGAATTTTAAATGTTCGACTCTTTCTTAGCAGCGTGGACGGCGAGTCCCATGAATCATTGCGGTCTGATGTTTCACGGCTGGAGTTGGCGCTCGGGACCGTCCGACAGGACCTGAAGGGACTGAGGGGATGTCAGGACCACTGTGAGCGCCTGGACCACATCCAGGAGAAGGTAGGAGGGACAGTGCGCCAAACCCTCCTTTGCTCATGTTCCCCAGAGCTCATTATGGATTATTGTTCTCTCTGGAGGAGCAATTTAATCGTGACTTCCTGTCTATTATGATGCATGTTCTTTCCTACATGATCTATGCGGAGGTCTTGGACTCCAGCGGCGCCTCCTGATGCTAGTCTCCTCCCATCAGCTCTTCTCCCAGGTGCGAGCCCAGGTGCGGGAGGAGCTCCGGGCCGCGCTCTACGGCAACCAGCTGGTGTCGCTCTCCCAGGCCGCCGCGGGCTCCCCCGACCATGCCGGCGATCGGGCGGCCCTCCCCGACTCGCTGCTGCAGTGGCTGGCCGAGCGCTACGTCAGCGGGGCCGACCTGCGCGCCTCGCTGGCCTCCCTGGAGCTCAGCATCCTGAGGAACGTCAGCCAGCAGCTGCTGCAGCAGCGGTGCGGGGAGCCGGCCACTAAAGATGGTGATGATGATGATGACGACGAAGGCCGCCAGGCTGTGGTGACCCAGGCTGTGGTGGACTCCCTCAAGGCGGCCGGGGCCGGCGTGACCGAGGAGGTGACTGAGGCGCCGATGTTGGGACACGTTGCCGTTCACAGACCTGACTGCTGGGGTTTGAAGTGGCTTGGATGGGACAGGTTTTTTTTGTTTTGGTCTACACTAATGGCTCTGGTCCAGATGTGACTTTATACACCTCAACATTATATTTATATTGTTCATTATAAAATAAACATCTGTAACAGCAATAGAGAAAAAAATACTTTAATATGTATAACATGCAACCACCATAATTCTGT
>JAXIVH010000041.1:2890000-2928272 GCA_036785325.1 Urophycis tenuis
CTGTAGGGAGGCTTAAAGTAAAGATTTTTAATGGAGTGCAGGTGTAATGTTGAAGTCAGACCAGGTCACATGGCCGACATGACAAGCCACATGATGTGTTTGGTCATCACAACAGATTTGTTTTGTGACTTTTGAGTTCTCTTCATATGAAGACATGCTGCTGCGGGTGCGGACGAGCAGACTTTACTTGGATCAGAGCAATGCTTTCCCCACTTTACCCCTACCTGATGCCAGCCCATTATTAACATATTCTTTTTACACCCCTCCAGAGCAACTGGCAAAGATATTCAGCCTGATGGACCACAACTCCCCAGAGAGAGTAGCATTTGTATCCAGAGCCCTCAAGTGGTCCACGGGAGGCTCCAGTAAGCTGGGCCACCCCAAGCTCCACCAGCTCCTGGCTGTCACCTTGTGGAAGGGTAAGATGCTATTCACTACAATCACTATTCAGTCACGGAACACAGGCTTGTGTACGGGGTGACTTGCAGTAAATATAGATGCTTTTCATGATGGAGCGGGTAGAGGGAAAGGCATCTAGCCCTCAGGATGTCCTTAGGGAGGCTGCGGAGACATTGAGTAATCAAACCCAGTATCTTTTGTCTTGGTGTGGAACAGCCTAGCCATTCCACTATCCACATGGAAAGCGCACAACGTTTGTGTGTCATGCATCTTAACGGCACCTCTAGTGTTTTTTATGTCGCCTTTATTACTTAAAAAACAATGACCCATCCACATGATAACCATCACCAGCTGTTAGCTTGTTAGTCTAGAAGAAAGGTTGAGGGTTCGGCATTACACTTCCTTCCTTTATGAGCAAAAGGGGGTTGGCTGTCTCCAGACCATGTAAACTCTTGTTTGGCTTCTTTGTCTATAATTCCGCCCCCCCCCCCCCCCCCCCCCCCATTTTTCCTGTGATTGACTAGAGGTTAGAATACGCCCTCTGGTTAGCACTACTCCCATCCTCTCATGTTGGACTGCAGACTGGACACTGCCGTGACCTCTTGAGGTACAAAGTGGCACTGCGGTGGCATTCCAGTGGCTAGCTGCTAACTTAAAGTGATGGTTCGGAGTAAAATTCACTCTGAGGTAATTTCCACCAATAATCCAGCCAAATACCCCCTCAGATGCATTTTTAGCGACGGTCAATATTCATCAAGTTTAGGGGTATCAGCCGAATGGCTTAGTATTGGAGTGAACGGTACAATGTGTATACCTCGTAAATTACCCCACTAATAATGCATGGATTGTTACCCAACTTCTGCTAAAAATGCATCTGAGGGGGTATTTGGCTTGGTTATTGGTGGAATTTACCTCAGGGTGAATTTTACTCCGAACCATCACTTTAAAGGGATATTCCGCCATTTTTGGAAATAAGCTCATTTTCCACCTTCCCTCGAGCAAAACAATCGATCTTTACCCTTTTCCCGTTCATCCAGCCGTTCTGTGAGTCTGGCGGTACAACTTTTAGCTGTAGCTTAGCATAGATCATTGAATCGGATTAGACCATTCGCATCTCGCCCGCTTAGAAGTGACTACGATTTCCGGAATTTTTCCCATTTAAAACTTGTCTCTTCTCAAGTTTGAAAGTGCAATAAGACCGACGGAAAATTAAACGTGGCGATTTTCTAGGCTGATTTTACCCGCAACTATACTCTCATTCTGGCGTAATAATCAAGGAAAGTTGCAAAGGTACCATGGGCGCAGTGATATGACACAGCGCCTCAATAGTCCCTGTAGGCTTCTTCCGGCAATACAACCAACGTGATTACCTGCTATTACCGGTGGTATACCGGGACTATACTTTGAGGCGCGTCATATCACTTCTAAGCGGGCAAGATGCTAATGGTCTAATGCGATTCAATGATCTATGCTAAGCTACAGCTAAAAGTTGTACCGCCAGACTCACAGAACGGCTGGATGAACGGGAAAAGGGTAAAGATCGATTGTTTTGCTCGAGGGAAGGTGGAAAATGAGCTTATTTCCAAAAATGGCGGAATATCCCTTTAAGTAAACATTCATTCAAACCATCCACAAGGTGGTTAATGTTACGCAAGCCACACGTAAAGCTATGGGGTTTTTTCAGGCTTTTTGGTAATTGAAATTCTGTTTACATCCAACAGAAATAAATACATGAAAAGTCTGTTAAGTGTGAGCATTGCAAGCCTCTAAAAAGCCCTTCTATATATATTTCATTGGCCCAAATGAAACGATTGGATGGCCTATCTGTCCGTCTAGCTACCTACCCACCCGGCTTCTTGCGTGAACTCTGCCTGTGCACTCATTGCACATGACTCGAGTCTTCCGCAAAGGTAGGCAGGCCTAAAACACCAAAGCTAGCTAGCTAGCAAGTCGTGTGTTTTGAGGGAGTGGCTTCAGAGGGATGCCTGAATGGGATGGGTGGGATTTTTTTTGTGGGAATTTAGCTGACCCGGGCTGATTTCTCCTGTGTGTGATGCTTTCTCCCGTCTCCAGAGCAAAACTACAGCGAGTCTCGCTACCACTTCTTGCATTCGTCTGACGGGGAGGGCTGCGCCCAGATGCTGGTGGAGTACTCGGCCTCGCAGGGCTTCCGCAGCGAGGTGGACATGTTTGTGGCGCAGGCCGTCCTACAGTGAGTCCCCTCTGCACCCACTGAAGGCTTCGTGCCACAAGGCTTCGCGCCTGGCATCACTAACACGCCTTCAGTGTGTCACTAACACACTGAAGGCTTCGCGCCTGGCATCACTAACACACTGAAGGCTTCGCGCCTGGCATCACTAACACGCCTAAGAGCAAAACATCTCATGCCTTTTTTTTAAATCTTTTTTTACCATGTCTCCCAAGGGTTCCATTCTACTATTTAGTTATTTTCGGAGTCACCAGAGCGACTTGCAGTGTATTCAGATGGGTGTCATCCATGTAAGGGCTGGAGTTATGCCCCTGTATCCAACCCCTGCTTATTCTGGGCTCAGGGTGCCGCCACTACCCTCTCCCTGCCTCTCCCGCTTGACTTGGAAGTAGTTTCACAGGGAGCGCTTTTATTCTGAAGCCCGCTTGCTGGCCATTTCTGTCGGAGCCTGACCTCGCCTCCCTCCACCTCCCCAGGTTCCTCTGTCTAAAGAACAAGAACAGTGCCTCTGTGGTGTTCAGCACGTACACGGAGAAGCACCCGTCCATAGAGAAGGGCCCCCCATTCGTTCAGCCACTGCTCAACTTTATCTGGTTCCTGCTGCTTGCAGTGGACGGGTAAGTGTGTGTGTGTGTGTGTGTGTGTGTGTGTGTGTGTGTGTGTGTGTGTGTGTGTGTGTGTGTGTGTGTGTGTGTGTGTGTGTGTGTGTGTGTGTGTGTGTGTGTGTGTGTGTGTGTGTGTGTGTGTGTGTGTGTGTGTGTGTTGGGAGCGTCTTGTCTTGGGAGATGTTCCATTGGTGATTGTAGAGTCCTCATCTTGAGTTTTGCGTTTCCTATTTGGTTGTTTACAGCTGACACGCGGTGCCATTAAAAATGCGACTTGTGCGCCATTGTTAGGCAGGTAGGGGTCAGGGGTCGCTCGCCTTGCTCAACGATGCTCTACAGGTAGACTGCTGACATTTGGGGGGCTTTGAACCCCCTGAACCCTTCGGCTACGTGTCAGAGAACCCTGAGCACTAGACTATTGGAGGCGTCTCAGTGGAAAACGTTTTATTGAGATATTTCAATGGGACTAATGCTTGCTGTTTGTTTGTTTCTCCCCAGGGGTAAACTGACAGTTTTCACAGTATTGTGTGAGCAGTATCAGCCTTCGCTGAAGAGGGACCCCATGTACAATGAGGTCAGTTTAATGCGTTCACTGCCCTCCACCACTCATGTTGGCCTTGTGTTGCCACCATCCTGATCTCGTATGTTCACGTCACCAAGGCCATCTTCAGCAGGAAGCCCAGATCTGTAATGGTCTTTGTAATGCACAAGGCGATAAGGTGTTGTTTCAATCTTTGATCGATTTTAATGTTTTTAACCATGCCCCTCCCCCGCCCCACACACACACACACTCTCCCCCTCTCTGTGCTGCTTCCTGGATCAGTACCTCGACAGAATAGGTCAACTCTTCTTCGGAGTGCCACCCAAACAGTCCTCATCATATGGTGGACTTCTAGGTGAGGAGCCCACTTTGATTTGATTCCCTGTGTATTTCATAGTATCGACTATATGACTAGTATTGTTATTACCGCTAGTGGGCCTACTGCTGAGCATCCCGTGTTTAGTCTGTGCTATGAGATCAGAATCCATATTGGTTTGGACCCGGGGAGCTGTTGACGTCCTCAACACCTAAACGCCTCAAAACGACCTCCTTCCAGGTAACCTCCTGAACAGCCTGATGGGCTCGGGTGAGGAAGAGGAGGGCGAGGAGGCCCAGGAGGACAGCAGCCCCATAGAGCTGGACTGAGACCAGAGGGGGCGAGAGAGAGAGAGAGAGAGGGAAGAGCTTAAGTTAAAAGAGAAACCAATGGAAAGAAAAAAATAAACACAACGCAGAGGAAGACAAGTGGACCCCACCCCCCGACTCCTCCCCTTTTTGTTTTGAGAGGGGTGGGTGTTGCCCCCCTCTCCCAAGGCCGGCTCTGTTCCTGACCAGAACCTCCCCCCTCCATATCCATCCACCCTTCCTGCTGGTCCTGACGTCAGAACCGAGGCCCTCAAGCCCCTCCCTTCTGTACCACTGGGACCCAACAACGCCAAAACTACAAGCCCCGCCCCCAAAGCCTCACCACTCATTCTAAAACAAATAATAATACGTTTTTTTTTCTTTGTTTTAAATGTTTCAGGTTGTTTTGGGTTTTTTTGTTCGTTTTTTGGGACTTTGTTTTCGTTTTGTAGGGCTTTTTAAAAAAGACTTGGACTCCCAACGATGATGCCGAAGAACTTGAGTCTCTTCGCGGAGTTTCCGATCTTTAAATTGTTAGCGATTCTGATCTTTTTTTTGTTTTTGTTTTTCATTCTCCCTTTTTCCGTCTCTCTGGTTCTCCTGGAGTTTGATTGATGGGAACACGGATGGGTCTTAGCGGCTCTCGGCAGCCATGTGACACAGGCCTCCAGATCTAACCCCTCCACTGTTGTAATCGGGTTCAAAGGTCACGTGACTTCGGGAGAGTACCCAGCATCATCGCACGTTGACTACCTTCCCCCCCAGTTTAAAGAGGACTGTGTGCACTTGTCACCCTGCAATGCAGACGTCACCATCGTGGAATCCTAGTTCTTCTTCCTGCCTGCCTAAATGTCAACATTGCCGTGGACTTTATTTTTTTCGTTGGTTGTTTGTTTTTTTTGGTTTATCTCACAAATGTTAACAAAGAACACATTCATTTTGTAGTTGATTTTTAAGACGTGTTGTGCTGCACTGTATTCATTTGGCTCTACACCGAAACATCAGGACTCCTTCAGAGGTCTGTTGCTGAACCCAAAGTCATTCAAACAGACTCTTTTCTTGTCTTTGTTTGAATTAAGGTGAAGGTATCAATTCTCTAGACTTTGGCAGTCTGTCGAGGAGGGTTCAAATAAAAACACAGGGAAAACATGAATGTGATGTCTTCGGGAAAGGCCCACTCGCTACTTCATACAGCGGACATAATTTGTTTTACATATCTTCTCAAAACCACCATTAATGACCATCATTCATTGGGTTAGCCCTGCCTGCCTGTGTGTGTGTGTGTGTGTGTGTGTGTGTGTGTGTGTGTGTGTGTGTGTGTGTGTGTGTGTGTGTGTGTGTGTGTGTGTGTGTGTGTGTGTGTGTGTGTGTGTGTGTGTGTGTGTGTGTGTGTGTGTGTGTGTGTGTGTGTGTGTGTGTGTGTGTGTGTGTGTGTGTGTGTGTGTGAACGTGCAAGGTACAGTCGTTGGAATGCAATGAACCTAGTCTGTATATAGAAGCCTCTTTTCTCTCCAAGGTGGTGCTATGAAAGGAGGCAGTTTAGAATGACCGAAGGCTGCTCTTTAGTTCCTTTTTAGTTTGCTTTATTTCCTTCTGGTTTTTGAAGCCCCCCCACACATTACGATGAAAATCTATTAAACTGTGTAACTGAACTCACAGCACTGGAGTGTGTTGTTTCTGTTGGACGTTTTAAGTTTATACAGAAGAGCCGAATGCCAAATTACTTCCGCAGTGATGTGGTCAAAAGGACTTCAGTGCTCTTGTTTTCACAGTGGTGTTGACCGTGGACATTTAGTGGTTTATTTAAGGACTTACCTGCTTCAACTTCCCAATCGTATTCGTTAGTTTCCTCAATGTCCGTTCCGGAATTTCTTTAATTGTTCGCACATTCAAAGTGCTTTGGATGACTTCATACAGACACAGGAGAGGGAGATTACCCCCTCCCCATTTACTTTTGCACAAACTTGGAATATAATTAGTTTACTTGCTAATTATTTATCTTGAGGTGACCACGGCTACAATGGAAGGCAAAAAGTTTGAAATGCAATGTGATTGAGAGAGCATTGAATGTAAAAGGCCAGGCTTTGTGATTTTAATGAGTAAGTGTAGTTTTGAAAGTACTAATAAATAAAACAATGGATTGGTGCATATTAATATGATTTACCATGGGGTATTCTGTAAGCGTCATTTTTATTAGAAGTTTTAGTTTGACATTGAATCAATGCATTTGGTCTATATTCAGAGCGTTCAGTCAGTCTTAACTAAATTGGAGATTTGAACATTATTTCAATACTCGAGGCAAGAGCAGTCCCATTAAAAAAGTTAGCGTCACTTTTTACCAACTCGATAGTTAATCCTAATTGGTTGGTTTTTATTTTCATTGACATAACTTTCCTTAAGGTTGCTAGTGGGGGTTGTTGCCTTTTCGATGATTGGGAAATTGAGTAAATAAATCAGAACTGATAAAAAAAAATGTCTAGCCTCATTCTTTTTT
Organism: Urophycis tenuis; assembly: GCA_036785325.1. Lineage (NCBI taxonomy): Eukaryota > Metazoa > Chordata > Actinopteri > Gadiformes > Phycidae > Urophycis > Urophycis tenuis. The sequence goes on from JAXIVH010000041.1 coordinate 2,896,873, forward strand.
TCTTCAATAGTCATCACTGATAAGGTCTTTAATATTAACAGTGAAACTACGGGAACAAAACAGTGTAGAATTCATATCAATATCAAAATGGCAACATCTTACAATACAAACTTGATTAGTGCGACAACTCAAAGGTTACAATTCGGAAAGACGAGAAAGAAGCAGCGGTGTATTTTCAGCGTATCCGTGGCGCCTATAGAATGCTGCTTGACAAAACCGCCGCATTCAGCCAGGCCACCAACATTAGGGGAATAGGACCCAGTGGGTTGAGAGGGCCAAGTCATTTTGAGTTCTGAGTCATTCTTATATCCAGCAGGTGGAGCTTAGAGTTTTGCGGGCTGTTTTTACGGCCTTTGCAGGCTGGTGGCAGAAATGGGGAACCTGGTTCACTGAAGCTTCTGAATTGGACAATGGTTTATCTTTTTAAACCAGACTGTAAACACAGAAGCAGATAACTGGAAACGATGCAATCAACTGAAACCGACATTGAAACCATTTCAAGGATGCACTCGGTTGCATAGTCTGCCCCACTCCTGGGGACAAAATGTCCTTCAAGCCCAAGAGGCATCCCATTTATTTCCCCTCATTACAAAGTCCAAAGTACTCCCGTACAACCGTACAGTACAACCGTTCTGGAACCTCTGGCCCAGAACCTCTGGCCCAGAACCTCTGGCCCAGAACCTCGGGCCCAGAACCTCGGGCCCTGGCTGGCTGCTGGGGGTTCAGGTCCTGGACTGCAGTGTGAGTCTCTGCACCATGTCCGCGATGTGGGCCATGCCGGGCTGCTGGGCCTGCTGCTTGATGTACTCCAGCGTGCGCACCTGCAGCCCCGGGACACACAGGGGCGATAGCTCAACAGGTGTGTACGAGGTCCGCAGGGCAGGCAGTTATAAATGACAAGATAGAGCCACGTTTCCCTAACGTTGCCCTTCATCACGTCAGAACCCCGAGGGCCAGAGGATGTGTGCGTGTGTGCGTGTGTGCGTGTGTGTGCGTGCGTGCATGCGGGGGCTTGAACTCACGGAGGTGCGCGTGTCGCTGCAGCCGTGCTTGTGGTTGAGGTTCCAGAGGTTGACGGCCAGCTGGTTGAGCCTGTTGTTCCTCAGGTCCCCGTGGGCCAGTAGGGCGCTGAACAGAGAGAGGGCCAGGGAGCCCTGCCGGCGCACCGTCTGCTGGAGGAGAGAATCCAGGGTGAGGAGGACATCACAACAACAGAAATAATGCAAACATAACATGAATTTGTATTGAACTATCAACCAAGTGTTGACCTATTTAAAATGTGGAAGAGAAGAAACAGCAGCTAGAGATCCCAAAGCAGACGGTCGGAGCTACCAGGAGGCTTCTCAGAGGCCTCCTCCCTCACCTCGTCTCTCCCCAGGGTCTTCAGGTAGTCCAACACCTGGCCTATCAGGGTCTCACACAGCTTGTTGATCTCCGAGAGGAACTTCGGGTCGCCTCCATAAAGAGTTTCATTGGAGTCCACTGGAAGAGAGGATAACGCTGAGATCAGGCCCAGATGTTTCAGCAGACAAAGTAAAGGCTTATACAATACCCTTTGACGCCATTCCCAGGGCTTTATATGTAGAAAAGAATAACACTTTAAAAATACATTAAGGGTCAAAAATCAATCAATCAAAAACACAAGATGACAAGAGAAATGGGACCAAACCTCCCTAGCTCACTCCCAACCTTCCCCAACTCTTACAATAGAATCACCTCAGTGCTGCTAATGCATGCATATGTCATCGATTCACACTGTAGTGTGATACTGTTGGGTATGCAGTAGAGGCTAGTGTGTATCTGTAGAGTGATACCTTTAGGTATGCAGTAGAGGCTAGTGTGTATCTGTAGAGTGATACCTTTAGGTATGCAGTAGAGGTGAGTGATACCTTTAGGTATGCAGTAGAGGTGAGTGATACCTTTAGGTATGCAGTAGAGGTGAGTGATACCTTTAGGTATGCAGTAGAGGTGAGTGATACCTTTAGGTATGCAGTAGAGGTGAGTGATACCTTTAGGTATGCAGTAGAGGTGAGTGATACCTTTAGGTATGCAGTAGAGGTGAGTGGTACCTTTAGGTATGCAGTAGAGGTGAGTGATACCTTTAGGTATGCAGTAGAGGTGAGTGGTACCTTTAGGTATGCAGTAGAGGTGAGTGGTACCTTTAGGTATGCAGTAGAGGTGAGTGATACCTTTAGGTATGCAGTAGAGGTGAGTGATACCTTTAGGTATGCAGTAGAGGTGAGTGGTACCTTTAGGTATGCAGTAGAGGTGAGTGATACCTTTAGGTATGCAGTAGAGGTGAGTGATACCTTTAGGTATGCAGTAGAGGTGAGTGATACCTTTAGGTATGCAGTAGAGGTGAGTGGTACCTTTAGGTATGCAGTAGAGGTGAGTGGTACCTTTAGGTATGCAGTAGAGGTGAGTGATACCTTTAGGTATGCAGTAGAGGTGAGTGGTACCTTTAGGTATGCAGTAGAGGTGAGTGGTACCTTTAGGTATGCAGTAGAGGTGAGTGATACCTTGGGGTATGGAGTAGAGGTGAGTGGTACCTTTAGGTATGCAGTAGAGGTGAGTGGTACCTTTAGGTATGCAGTAGAGGTGAGTGATACCTTTAGGTATGCAGTAGAGGTGAGTGATACCTTTAGGTATGCAGTAGAGGTGAGTGATACCTTTAGGTATGCAGTAGAGGTGAGTGGTACCTTTAGGTATGCAGTAGAGGTGAGTGGTACCTTTAGGTATGCAGTAGAGGTGAGTGATACCTTTAGGTATGCAGTAGAGGTGAGTGGTACCTTTAGGTATGCAGTAGAGGTGAGTGGTACCTTTAGGTATGCAGTAGAGGTGAGTGATACCTTGGGGTATGGAGTAGAGGTGAGTGGTACCTTTAGGTATGCAGTAGAGGTGAGTGGTACCTTGGGGTATGGAGTACAGGTACGTCTCCTGACTCATGGCGGCCAGCAGGGGCAGTGCACTGATGTACACCTTGACCTTAGCGTCACTGTTATCCTCCCAGGTGTAGTCCTGCACCATGTTGAGGACCCCTCGCACCAGGTAGAGCACGCCGTGCTCCGGGTGGTCCTACAGCCGCACGCACACACACACACACACACACACACACACACACACACACACACACACACACACACACACACACACACACACACACACACACACACACACACACACACACACACACACACACACACACACACACACACACACACACACACACGTCATTAGGATGGGAATACGAGAAACACACACACACACAGGTCCTCATTAGGAATGGAGTACGAGAAACACACACACACACACACACAAGGGTAGAGTTACCGGGACAACCAGCAGCATGGCGAAGAAGTGGCTGATGAAGTCCAGCAGGAGGCTCTCAGAGGAGCGATACTTGCCCTCCACACTGATGGAGCGAGGGACCTCCGGCAGCAGGCTGACGGCAGCCTTGAAGAAGGCGTCCGCTGAGCAGGGGGAGGAGCCCGGGGGGGAGGAGCCGGGGGGAGGAGCCGGGGGGAGGAGGTGGAAGGCAGAAGGGAACATGCGTTTAGATGTCTTTGATTTATTAACCTTTTTTTTTTTTTAATGTCTAGGGATTATTTAGGCAACTGTAAATAACATAAAATACATTTTAAGCGCATAACCACAAGAGAACAAAAAGTTTGAAAAAGTAATTGCCAATGAGCTCGTACCCTGGGAAAGGCAGTGGTTGGCCAGCGCAACCTGGCCAGAGAGCAGGTAGAGGCTGAGGCGACAGAAGATGCTGCTCAGAGATGGAATGGTGATAAAACTGTAGGCAGCACATGCCTGGAGGGGGACATTGGTACCCCGAGGTAAACACACACACACACGTGCACTTTACTATACTCGTTCATGCATACTTGCAGGGATATTTCTATATTCTTGCGAGGACATCTTTGTGCGTGTGCTGACTTACCCGGACGAAGGCTGCCGTTTTGCGGGAGTGATTACCTCTCATCATCCTCCTGGTCTCCATGGCCAGCTGATTCACCGTCTGTCATGCATAAGGACACACACTCAGTGTTCACGACCACACACAGACACACACTGTTCACAACCACACACAGACACACACTGTTCACAATCACAGACAGACACACAGTGTTCACAACCACACACAGACACACACTGTTCACAATCACAGACAGACACACTGTTCACAATCACAGACAGACACACACTGTTCACAATCACAGACAGACACACAGTGTTCACAATCACACACAGCAGCAGCAGGACTCACATGGATGAGCTGCATCAGTACTGGCTCCAGGTTACAGAAGGTTGCTCTGGCCTCCACACAGAAACTCAGCTGCTGCTCAAAGTCACGGCCAAACCAAACCTGGATGGACAGACGGGATGCGCAGTGAGAGTAACAAAGTCAGGATTAGAGCGATGCAAGAGCATTCACACATGAACACCTGAACACAAAGTTCTATTTGTGACCCAAACAGAATGATATTGTTTTAAGAGAGCAAAGCACACAAGTTGTATTTTTTGGAATGAAGGGTTGGTCATTAGGTTTAGGTTTAGGTTAGGTTTAGGTTTTTAGGTTATAAGGTTATTTTGTGTCTGCCCCAACACAGCTGTGTGCTTTGGTCTTAACAAAATTACAATTAAACAATTACAGAAAATGTGTACATGGAAGGATTCAACAGATCTCCCTACATAGGTTGGACATCTCCTCCAGCCCCATGACCCAGAAGGCCGCTGGGCATGGCTGGGTATAACACTATGTACAGTACACACGGTAGATCTGTGTCATCACTCTGTCCTCACCATGCGAATGAAGCCGCTGATCAACAAAGACAAAGACCTTTTCTCATCGTCCAGGGTCAGCGCACTGTGAACATAGAATACTATTCTTAAAAAAATGTTTTGCACAATTAGTCTTGCATTCCTTGGTGGCTGGTGGTAAACTGTGTGATCTCATTTTGAGAGATAGAGATATGAGATATGATTTGAGATAGAGATATGAACACATTCTGAGAGATATAAGATATGATATGAGATAGATTTATGATCTCATTCTGAGAGATATAGATATGAGATATGATATGAGATAGAGATATGATCTCATTCTGAGAGAGATATGAGATATGATGAGATAGATTTATGATCTCATTCTGAGAGAGAGATATGATGTGAGATAGAGATATGAACTCATTAGGAGAGATATTAACACAACTGATTCTTGGTTCTCAAGCAAATCCCAGAAAACCGATTTATTTGTTTGTTATGTTTCCTAACATAAATGGTTAAACCCACACACACAGACACACAAACCACACACAGATGAGTGATGCTCACTTGACAGAGTCGTGCATGGCCTTGCAGACATGCAGCAGTGCGTTGAGGATCACAGGGTCCCTGGTGGGCTCTAGCTGATGTCTGAATGGGAAGGCAGACCCCGACAATTTAACTCAAGAAGCTACTGCATAAAAGGTCACAGTGAAACCTGCAACCAAACCGCAAAACTAATTTCCTTTAACACCTCGATTATACAAATAAAAAATGTAAATCATCAAATGTGGGTTTTCCTTAACAGGGAAGAGGCTGTGATGACATGATGAGAACCCAGTTAACATTCACTAGTAGTAATACTAGCTTAATTTCTTGACGTTGCTGCTCAAAGTCACGGCCAAACCAAACCTGGATGGACAGACGGGATGCACAGTGAGAGTAACAAAGAAACGTTTTTTTGTGTGGAACAAGCAGCAATCTTACTTAATGAAGACCTCCATGATGCTTCTGCACACCACCACCCTCACGCTGTCCTTCTGGAACATGTCCAGGAATGGCAGGAAGCGCTCCTGGGGAGAGGAAGTGACATCATCGATATACAAAAAAAAACCATGATGCTGAAAATGTATGGAGGCATTCAACGTTGTAATGTGAACAGCCTGAAGGACTTGCTTGAGCTGAACTTTTAGTCATTGGTCAGTGAGTCAAATTGTGTTGGATCAGCTTTGTATGCATTCATATATTCATATGTATATAAAAAACACCCACCATGGAGAACAGGACGGAGAAGTCATGGAAGTAGGTGAGAATCTTCTGGATCACGGACTGCAACTACAAAACCAGCAGAAGACACAGAATGACTCATCCTAACCTAACAGTCATGATGGAAGTTCCCTATTTGGAATGGCAGCGTTTGATTGGCCAGCCGGGCGGTACCAGGTGGTAGGCATCCTCGAAGGCCCGGTCAGGAGTCAGGTGCTTAATGATGTCGGCCAGAACCGTGTTGACCTCCCGCTTCTGACGGAGTGCACCAGGAACACCAGGAACAGAGTCAGGGAGAGGAAGGATGGAGAGTTTAAAGGGGCAGTGATTATGTGTGGAGTTTAAACCAGGAGTTAAGAATGTGTGTGTGTGTCTCACCGTGAAATGGCGACAGGTGTATTCCACCCAGATCTCGGCACAGTGGATGTAGTCCTGGAACCAGAGAGAGAGCTTGTAAAATAGGTCTCGCACGCACGCACGCAACACAGACCCCGCCCTCCCTGCGGTCAGGTGCAGCTCACCTGGGGACTGCGTATCTTGGTGATAACCTTCCAGGCCTCGTTGAGGATGGACAGCCTCTCTGCCTCCGGAGGGTCCGCGCAGGCCAGACTGCGGCCCAGCGAGCCGAACAACAGATGCTGAAGGACAAGAAGAAGTAGCTTCACATACACTCTGATGTTCACACAAGGCTTTTGATCTGGAGTCGTGCACAACCACTACAGTGGGACGGACATTATTTTCTCGTTTAAAAAATAAATAAATATACAGTATATATATACACAATCATTGTATATGCTACAGAGTTTGATGAGCCCTCTTTGACCTCTGACCTTTGGAAAGCCGGCCTCATCGCAGTCTTTGATCATGCCGATGAAGTCCGTTGCCCTAGCGGCCACAAACTCCGCCCTGAACGCCCACATGACGGAATTCAACAGCAGGGCGCTGCAGCGAGAGGGGAAGTAAGACGTTCTTACTGTCACCTCCAATAGTGTCATCAAGGCTCAGTCTCACTGGCTGTTTGCTTTTGACATTTAGGCCCCAAATTTCAAACCAGCATCAATAACAATCTGAACTGAAACTGAATATCTATTAATCTATGAATTGATTATCCATTATCTGCACTGATTTGTGATACTCACTTGTTCCCCAGCTTCTTGCATCGCTCCATCATCTCGGTCAGAAGAGGCTGGAACAGAAAGACCCCTTACAGTCGTGTTCTCCTCTGACAGACCATTGTTAACCGTGTTAAACGGTGTCTGGAATCATAGGAACACTGTAAAGCCCTGAGGGGTTTGGAGCTGTGGTACTCTCGCCCTGGTGGCTGCTACGTACGTCGGGGGCTCGGTAGGCCACACACTGCAGGATCCAGTGGATGGCAGGGGAGTAAAGGGTGAGGTACTCTGGGATCTCCACGCGCTGCAGCACCAGCTGGTTCTGGACGCTGTCCCCGTGGATCTGCCGGAAAGTGCTGAGCAGGTCGAAGAAGTTCCGGTTCAGGGCGTCCTTCAGCTGGGGGGCCACCTCCACGCCCACCTGGATGAACGGATGAACGGATGAACGGATGACATCTTAACCACATTTTGGCAGGTGCAAAAGGACCATTGGTGTAAACTGCTCACTCCTACTATTACACCTCTGTAATAAAGGCTAGTAAGGTTATTTCAATGGATTAGGATTGTGAAGGAAGACATTCCAGATCCACAATACTCCAGTGGGGGGCTCACCCTGCAGAGGTAGGCTCTGGCGTAGACGGCGACCAGGGGGTCTCCTATCCCTCTGATCATGGCAGTCAGTCGAGGCAGGGTCTCCTGGATGCCGCTGGGAGAGGACAGAGAGAGAGTTGGTGGAAGTAGAACATCGTCCATGTTGAAAGAACAATACGGAGAGCCATCAGCCAGAGACAGCAGTTAACTTACGTTTTATTCAAGAAGCGGTTACACTTCAAGATGGCCGCCTCAACGTATCTGTCATGGCGGAGGTCAAGGAGTCAATGTGGTGATGGTTGGTGCACTGCATAGGCTTGTTGACAGCCTGTAGGCATCGTTGAGGAGCTGATGCCTAAGCCTCAGCTCCTGCCTGCTCCTTAATACCGACCTGTCACCAAGTTAGCTTGGATACAAAGGTCTACTAGAGGACTGGATGTTAACTGTACACAGGGAGTGTGTGAAGGACACAGCCTGGGTTAGAAGACTAGGTGCTAACAGTAACCAGGGTGGGTTGAAGGACAAGTTAGTAGCAGGGAGTGAAGGATACAGTCTGGGGATGAGTTCTCTGATGGAGGCGATCTTGAAGAACCAGTTGAGACAGGTCTCCTTTGCCGTGTCGTTGACATTTGCTGCCGTGAATGAGTCTGAAGCATAACAATGAATATCATAAATACAGTATCTCTATGTGTATCTTTGAAGTTTCCACTTCACATGCTAGCATTTAGCCCTTGTGTTAGCACTTGAATCTCTCTCTCACACACACACACACACACACACACACACACACACACACACACACACACACACACACACACACACACACACACACACACACACACACACACCAGATAACGGTTGCGGGTCCGTTGAGCACATGCTGGAGATTCTGTGGTAGACGAGACGACCTGGAAGCAGAAAGGTCGCAGCAGTCAGTACAATGCTGACGGACCGGGGGGCATCACTCACTCAAACAGCGGCTTTGTGTGTGTGGAAGGAGGAAAACAAAATTGTCTACGAACCGAAGGTGTCCAGGATGTCTGTGATCAGAACAAACTTGCTGGGATAGAACTGGATGACCGACGTGTCGGACAGGAGTTTGGAGCACTGTAATGCAAAGTAAAAGTACCAGCAGTGCATATTCATTGTCTATGAGTTTGTATACACACACACACACCGAGATTTGGAATCCATAAATGAATAAAAACTACAAGTAGGTGAGTTGAGAGGATGGCACTGTCTTGGGAGGGGGGTTCTGCTTGGTTCTCCTACCTGGATGACGATCTTGAGGGCTTTGACCTTCTGGTCTGTGGCCCAGGCCTCCTTCAGGGACTGGTTGAGCTCCTCAATACGGTTGGCGTACTCCTGTTGGGACAGGTTCAGAAGCTCCCTCTGGGAACCCTGGACGCACACGCACACACATTAGGACATGCACACACAAAGACACACACACACACACACACACATTAGGACATGCACACCCAAAGACACACACACACACACATTAGGACATGCACACACAAAGACACACACACACACACACATTAGGACATGCACACCCAAAGACACACACACACACACATTAGGACATGCACACACAAAGACACACACACACACACACACACATTAGGACATGCACACCCAAAGACACACACAGTGACACAAACATCAGGACACATGCATGCACACACACACATTAGGACATGCACACCCAAAGACACACACGCACACACATTAGGACATGCACACCCAAAGACACACACACACACACACATTAGGATATGCACACCCAAAGACACACACAGTGACACAAACATCAGGACACATGCATGCACACACACACATTAGGACATGCACACCCAAAGACACACACAGTGACACAAACATCAGGACACATGCATGCACACACACACATTAGGACATGCACACCCAAAGACACACACAGTGACACAAACATCAGGACACATGCCTGCACACACACACATTAGGACATGCACACCCAAAGACACACACACACACACACATTAGGACATGCACACCCAAAGACACACACAGTGACACAAACATCAGGACACATGCATGCACACACACAGAGTTTCACAAACACAAGGAGAGTCTATAAGGAGAGTCTATATCAGAGCTCTATAAGGAGAGTCTATAAGTAGAGTCTATATCAGAGCTCTATAAGGAGAGTCTATAAGGAGAGTCTATACCAGAGCTCTATAAGGAGAGTCTATAAGGAGAGTCTATATCAGAGCTCTATAAGGAGAGTCTATATCAGAGCTCTATAAGGAGAGTCTATATCAGAGCTCTATAAGGAGAGTCTATAAGGAGAGTCTATATCAGGGCTCTATAAGGAGTCTATATCAGAGCTCTGTAAGGAGAGTCTATAAGGAGAGTCTATAAGGAGAGTCTATATCAGAGCTCTATAAGGAGAGTCTATAAGGAGAGTCTATATCAGAGCTCTATAAGGAGAGTCTATAAGGAGAGTCTATATCAGAGCTCTATAAGGAGAGTCTATAAGGAGAGTCTATATCAGAGCTCTATAAGGAGAGTCTATAAGGAGAGTCTATATCAGAGCTCTATAAGGAGAGTCTATAAGGAGAGTCTATATCAGAGCTCTATAAGGAGAGTCTATAAGGAGAGTCTATATCAGAGCTCTATAAGGAGAGTCTATAAGGAGAGTCTACATCAGAGCTCTATAAGGAGAGTCTATAAGGAGAGTCTATATCAGAGCTCTATAAGGAGAGTCTATAAGGAGAGTCTATATCAGAGCTCTATAAGGAGAGTCTATAAGGAGAGTCTATATCAGAGCTCTATAAGGAGAGTCTATAAGGAGAGTCTATACCAGAGCTCTATAAGGAGAGTCTATAAGGAGAGTCTATATCAGAGCTCTATAAGGAGAGTCTATAAGGAGAGTCTATAAGGAGAGTCTATATCAGAGCTCTATAAGGAGAGTCTATAAGGAGAGTCTATATCAGAGCTCTATAAGGAGAGTCTATAAGGAGAGTCTATATCAGAGCTCTATAAGGAGAGTCTATATCAGAGCTCAACACCCTATGGCAGCTAGGTTGCGATGGTCTCCAAGCTGACCATGCAGGGTGAAGACAACCTGAGGGTCTCCTACCTCCTCCTGGTCGTCCAGCTCCTCCAGCCGGGTCCGGACCTTCTCTGAGACGGCTGAGGAGGCCGGGCTGGGAGCCTTACCTGGAGAGGACAGTGTCATCACACAGTATATTACTAATAAACTGACAGAACAATCATTGTATTGGATGTCATCAATCATATTTTAATTTGCATGTTGTTAGCCTACAGTTCTGATGGATCAAAATATACAAATTACCTTTATCCGTTCCCATGAAAAGATTCTAAAAAAGAAAGGGTCAAGCATTAAATTCATAGAATAAAACAACAATTAAAAGAGGTTCCTCAAGATGTATAAATATGTGCCCCTTAGTGGTGGAACAAGTCAACCAACCAACAAGTCAACCCCACTCTTGATAAAGACTTCAGCATTTTGAATACTCACGATGGAGAGCTTCTCTGTCGTGGTGAACCTGGCCAGAATCTCTCCTCGTTTAGCCGACCAGGGTTCAAAGTCTGCTCCCACCACCTGCTCCTCCTCTCTCCTCTTCCTTCCCAAGTCCTGGAGACAAACACAGGTTGGCTGAAAGTGTGCAAAACGTTTGTGCAATTGTGTGTTGGTTCTGATTGTAAATGTGTACCTATGTGAACAATGAATATGAGAGGGAGAGGGAGAGGGAGAGGGAGAGGGAGAGGGAGGGAGAGAGAGAGAGAGAGAGAGAGAGAGAGAGAGACCCTACCCCTGCTGAGCTGCTGTGTGAGAGGCTGGGGGTCTCGCTGGCTGAGGCAGCAGCGAACATGGACAGGGGGTCAGTCCCGTCCAACATGGAGCTCAGGGGGTCCGGGACGACCGAGGAAGAGGAGGAGGAAGAGGAGGACGTGCTGCCTTTACGTGTCCCTCGGCGTGACTTGGCGTCCGTCACCTTGATAGAGAGTAAGAGTGTTGTCATGGTAACGTATGTAGTAATGATGGATAGAGAGTAAGAGTGTTGTCATGGTAAGGTATGTAGTAATGATGGATAGAGAGTAAGAGTGTTGTCATGGTAAGGTACGTCACCATGATAGAGAGTAATAGTGTTGTCATGGTAACGTATGTAGTAATGATGGTCATGATTAGTAAGAGTGTTGTCATGGTGACGTATGTCAATTTAATTTAACTCTTGTTATTTGTGGAAGCAGGTACAAAGAAAATTTCACTGCACATTGTACTGTGTATGATTGTGTATGTGACAATTCTTGAATCTTGAATCTTGAATCTATGTCACCTTGATAGAGAGTAAAGGCTGGGTTATGCTTCGTTTATACTTCCGCGTCGACGCGACGCGGGGGGGGCGGCGGACCCACGGCGGACCCTTTACGTTCTCGACGTGCGCCTCCCCAAATCCTAGACGCGCGTCGAGGCGACGCCGTCCCAACGCGTTGGCTTTGGCTGTGATTGGTCCGCGAGCTACATTGGCTGGAGATCGCTTTTCCGGTTTCCACTCGTAAACACCGCCACGGTGTAAACACAGCCTTGATAAATGCTTCGGCTGATTGGCGACAACATATATATATATATATATATATATATATATATATATATATATATATATATATTGTTGCCAATCAGTCGAAGCATATATATATAAAACTTTTGCCTTCAGTTCTGTAAACTTTTTTTAACTCGCTAGTAATCCGTATGTAATAACCAGAATGGTCATTCTGGTCTCTCTACCGGTGTGGCAATGAATTGCATTTCGAGACGTAAACCCCACGCAATCCCTCCGCAGAAGTATCACGGGCTCATGACGGCGTCCGAGCAACGGCGTGGCCATTGCGTGATCACGACGCAATCCCTACGCTGAAGCATAAACCAGCCTTAAGAGTGTTGTCATGGTAACGTATGTAGTAATGATGGTCATGATTAGTAAGAGTGTTGTCATGGTAACGTATGTAGTAATGATGGTCATGATTAGTAAGAGTGTTGTCATGGTAACGTATGTAGTGATGATGGTCATGATTAGGTGTGTTATTTTACATTATGCTAGGTCATGTAAATGATTGAACCGTTATGTAGGTTATCTTAATGTTTGTTTTGTTAATGTATTCCCACTATTTTGCGAAAATCAGATTATTATTCTGAACATTTTAAGAGGGACCAGTACCCTTGCTTTGTTTTTATTAATAAGTAATGAGTGAAAATGCGGTGTTATGTGTTCCACAAGTTTAGGTTGTAACGTACAGTGATGGGCTTCAGGGGATGGTAGTCTCCAAACTCCACCGGCACGCACTCCAGCCGAGAGGCCTGCAGCTCCGCCTGGTAGCGGCGCTCCCCCGAACGCCTGAACACCGGAGACAGGATCAACGACGTGTCGACTAGCCTTGAATTGCCTTTTCGTTACTTAACGTTGATTGCCATTAGTGTCAAAAAGCGAATGCATGCACTGCACTGGGATCGTAACGCCTGGACGTATCGCCAAGAGAAGTAATGACGCAAAATTACAGATCATTTGATGAACCACCATGTCTTAAGAGATTTGACTTATAAGGCATCGGTTGTGTCTTAACGATCCGCGAGTGCTGTCACTAAACATGATATTGCATGTGACTGTGACTGTAATGTTGACAAATGCAAAATACAATACAAATTTAAGTGCAATGAACATACAAACATGAATAGTGTAAACACAAATAATACATATTACATTCATCTTATCCATTATTGACAATTATGCAAACATTTCCTTCAGAAAAGAGCATCTTACCACTGAACAGCAGCCATGTTTCTACACTCACATGACATCCGATTACTTCCTGGTTATACATAACTATCCAAAACTAGTTTTTTTATGCAATGACACGTGTTACATTCGAGTATACTACGCTCTTGAAAATCTAGACGGTCTAATACATCACATTTTAACATGCACCATCATCATCTTACGTCTTAAAACGTGAAATTCATTTAAAAAAAAAATGCTCCGATAAAAAAAACAACATTACCCATGAGCCAACACGGGGAACAGGAAGAGCACTATGAATATTTATGACTCATCTCCAATGGAGGCTGCAGCAGGCGGCGGGTCATGCGTTAGTGGACCGGTTCACTCGTTTAAAGGGTAAGTTATGGGTTTGAATCGAGTTGACCGGTTCTGTCGCGTGTATTTAATGGACCATGTTGGTGTTATTGTCCGTTCATAGGTCATTCCACAAAATGATGGCTACATTGTTGATTGTCACACGCAGACCTTCCTGTTTCACTTTAGCTGGTTTGCCGCTAAGAAGGTGAATTTGATCAAACTAGTAGAAGTCGATACGTAGCATACCATAAAGTAACATGTTTCTGTATTCGAGATGAAACCTGTCTTCTCAGACCTTTGCAAACGCAAGAGGTTAATACAATAAAGTCAAACATATTGTGCGATGATAAATGATAAGGAGCCCATGTTACCTCCTGTTTCTGCCTCATGTTAGGCGTGTGTTCATACTCACCCCGTTAGCAGACAGACAGACAGACAGCTGATGAGAGAGAGGGCTGATTAAAGCTTTCACCTTGACACGGTTGTCTCACTCAGTTAAACCAGATTTACACTTTACACCTGGTTGTGTTTCCATGGAGTCTGCAGTGCGGTTCTACTGTCGGATACAAAACCAATGACGTCATGTCATTCCAGCGGTGTTGTTATTTGGAAAGAAAATCGTAATGTGACCAGGACATAAATGCTTCCATAGCAACTTACTCTGACCTGTATCTTCTTTATTTTATTTCTTAGATACATGTCATGAAGGAGCAGCTGGGGTTTATTTAGACAACTTGCTCAAGGGTGCCTACAGGTTAGGCCGCACACATCAGGGTTTGACCCCGTAACCTTAAATTGTCGAAGCGCCCTGCCACACAATCATGTAAACTGTAATCTGAAATGCATAAACCAAAACATTTAAATATGTGTTTAGTATCAATTCACCACAGAAAAGGGGCGGCAGTAGCTCAGTGTGTAGAGCGGGTGGACAGAGCGGGTCATCCACTAACCGTATGGTCGTCGGTTCGATCCCCCCACCCCAACTGTCCACATGTCGAACCCCACAAATGCACTGATTGTAAGTCGCTTTGAACAAAAGTGTCTGCTAAATGCCCCCTTTACCCTTTAAAAGCAATAGTATCACACATCTGTTAACAGGTTCTTGAAATGGGATTTCCATAACAAACATGGCAGTCCCCATCATCTTGTTTTATTCACTCGTCACACATCTTGATGAACCACCACCACTGTTCGCCATGCGCTCCACCGTGTGCCAGCCAGGCCATTTATCTTGTGTAACCAATACTCACTTTCATACAATGCCGGCCCCCCGGATCATATAACCCCATTCCCTTAGGAAACTCACCCTCCTACGCGTGCCCTTTAAATATAAGGTTACCCACTTCTTCGACGCCGTCCCGTTCTTACAAGTTTTCTTTCTTCTGAACAAGGTATCAGGTGATCCCCTCCAACAGCCTTTACATGCTGCAGCCTGTATCCTGCATCTGTCTCGTGGCGTGCGGCTTGGATTGCACTGTTCTGTTTGTGTTGTCGGACTGCTGGCCAGAAAGGGTCCGAGTCACCCCCATTTTCGTTTCTGTTCTGTATCGATTCGGTGGTTCCGCTGGTTTTCAGTGCCTTGCTTTTTTTTTTCTTTTTCCGTCTTTGGGAATTTCAACGGCGACACGTGAGGCGACCTCCCTCACTAGAAGGACACCAATGTCCACGTCTCCGGCCATCAGACTTCGCTACGAGGAGCTGCTGTTCTACGCGGCCTGCCTCTGTAACTGCTGGTCCGTGTGCTTGTGCGTGTGTGTGTGCGTAGAGGCCGGTGGCTGTAGGGGAGGAGGAGGTGGTGGTCGAGGAGGCGGCGGCGGCATGCGTCTGGGCGCCCGCTGGACGTGGAAGCTGTCCCGCACCGTGCGGCCGGCGCTGCGCTGGTGCCGCGCATGGCGGCGCCGTTACGCCCAGGGCCCGGGCGTGGCGGCGGGGGACCTGTGGAGCTACGGGAAGCTGCTGCTCCGGTCGCTGTGCTTCAACAGCCTGAGCAACTCAGACACGGCGCTGGACTGCGTGTTCGAGCCGGTGTACTGGATCGTGGACAACGTCACCCGCTGGTTTGGCGTGGTGCGTTTTGTGATTGTTTGCTTTTTTGTTTTTGGTCAAGTTGGACGTGACTCGGCCTCGTCTGACTTTGCTGCTGTGGGACTGATTTGTTATTGTTTTGACCATACCTGAATTGTTCTGATCTCACTTCTCCACTTCAACGCCCCTCATTGCTCCTCTCCTCTCAGGCATTTGTCTGTCTGGTGGTCCTGCTGACCTCCTCGGTGGTGGTCATCGTCTACCTGTGCCTGCTGCCCATCATCCTCCAAACCTACCCGGTCCCCTGGGTGCTCTGGCACCTGCTCTGCGGCCACTGGCTTCTGGTCATGGTGGTCTTCCACTACTACAAGGCCACCACCACCCATCCAGGTCGCCCCCCGAAGGTGAGCTAAGCCAGGCAAAATGTCCTTGTTGTTGGTAAAGGGCTTTTGACTCCCAGCCGAAAGGTTGTGGGTTTGAACTGCAATTTCTGCAATCTACCTGCAAGAATCCTTGAGCAAAGATGTCTAGCCTCTTTCCCTCCCATGCTTCTCAATGACCGGTATCTGAATTCACTGTAAGCCACTTCAGTATGCAAGTGTAATAATGGTAATTAAAATGTATTTATGCAATGATTAGATGATTACATCGACTAATCAATGCTGAAATAATGTTATTGTTCTGATTTTTAATTTGATAGTCGATGTCACTGACACCGTATGTAAATATGGCATACAAATTTAACAAGGTATCTAACAATTTATCGTGATGACTTAAGGTCATTGTAGGCCAGAAGTGTACGTATCTTGTTTTTCGGGGGAAATTGACCCAGCACGTGTGTAGCTATGGACATTCTTTTAATTGGAAACTTACACTGGATGTGTAGGTTACTGATTGACAGCTTGACAGGAGCGTTTGATTAATGAGATGTGTCTGACCCACATCACACGGTCATATCCTCACCTTTTGGCTTCCTCCCTTGGCCTCAGGACAAGAGTGATGTCCCGGCTGTGTCCATCTGTAAGAAGTGTATCATTCCAAAGCCAGCCAGGACACATCACTGCAGCATCTGCAACACGTAAGACAACCCCAGCAGCAATGGAAACTGTTTGGCTCTGGGATGCATTACTTCTGTCTGGTCAGGTGACCTGAGACGGAAACTGAACTGCAATTCCTTGCAGCAAATTTGGATATGTTGTGAGATAACCTTGTGAATTACATGTATGTGTTATTTTTATGGAGCCACTCCCAAGAGTAGGTTAAAACATACAACATTAGAGTAGGTAGAAAAAGTGCTGTACGAATTGATCATAAGCAATTGGCCATAGTGTAGAGTCCTGCACTGTAGCTACAGGATTCAGAACACAAGCTTGGGATGTGTTATGTATCCTTTTATTAACTAAAGCATTTAAATTTATTTTTTGATCACAGGTGTATTCTGAAAATGGACCACCACTGTCGTATCCTTGTGACAATAGCCCCTCATGTTCTTCACATACTCACTCATACTCATCATGCCCATGGTTTATATTCCTGAGCATTTGGTTCTTCGCTGTGATCGGGGTTGTGTACCTTAACACCCTCCCCAGCGTGGCTCAACAACTGCGTGGGGCATCTCAATCAGCGTTACTTCTTCTCCTTCTGCCTCTACATGAT
The DNA here is from genome assembly GCA_036785325.1 of Urophycis tenuis. Taxonomy (NCBI): domain Eukaryota; kingdom Metazoa; phylum Chordata; class Actinopteri; order Gadiformes; family Phycidae; genus Urophycis; species Urophycis tenuis. Next base: position 2,914,433 of record JAXIVH010000041.1, read on the forward strand.
GCTGGCCTGCGTCTACTGCAGCATCAGCTCCAGACACATGTTCCAGGAGGCCTACAATGCTATCGAGGTGAGTCCCCCCACCACCCCAGTCTCTCAGGCTGGTAGGCTGATCCAGGCAGCTGTCAAACATCTGGGGGGACACGCCCATGGTGTGTGATGGCAAATCAAATGTAAATCTTTGAGGCTAGTTGTATGCTGTGTGGTAAGTGTTACCCTTATGTATTCATACGCCATTTTAAGAAATGTCAAATTGACAGCTGCCATCTTGGTTCAATAGGGTGAGGGTTCAAGGATAAATAAAAGAGTAATAGGTTAACTAAGCCTCCAGTGAGCTCTTTGTTTAAGCCAAGGTAACTACACTTTGCTCTTCAGCTGATTTTATTTCAGGGCTCGGTTTCTTCTTCTACTGTGTGTCACACAGACGAAGAAGAAAACATGTCATTCAACACAACGAAATGTGTCATTCAGTGTGGTGGCAGGAGGAGGGGCGCTGAGTCGAACACACACAGAGAGAGAGAGAGAGAGAGAGAGGAGAGAGAGAGAGAGAGAGAGAGAGAGAGAGAGAGAGAGAGGAGAGAGAGAGAGAGAGAGAGAGAGAAGAGAGAGAGAGAGAGAGAGAGAGAGAGAGAGAGAGAGAGAGAGAGAGAGAGAGAGAGAGAGAGAGAGAGAGAGAGAGAGAGAGAGAGAGAGAGATGAGAGAGGAGAGAGAGGAGAGGAGAGAGAGAGAGGAGAGAGAGAGAGGAGAGGATGGGCAAACGCAGTGAACCGCGCGCGGGTCGGTGTCTGTTGGCCGGTCTCGTGTTCCAAGAAGATGGGACATCATTGATTGATGGCCGCATGGTCAACAATTAACTGATTTTCATTGGCTGGGAGGGGAGGTTCTCCTGGCCTATGGAGGTGGGTGTGTTAGAAAGTAAAAACTGTTGCATGTGTTGCTCACCTGCTTTTAATTCCTCTTGTTTGCAGGAATTATTCAAGCCCTCCCCTCCGTCGTTCACCTTCAGTGAAACAACCTCTCACAAGGCCGTGGTGTTCCTCTGGGTGCTCACCAGGTCAGCAAACGTCTCCTCTCTGAACATCTCGTCTTCAACATGTCCCTTCAACATGGCGGCTATAAACTAGTTTATAATTTGGTAGTTTGAATAGTTGATATTTTTTCTGCATGTTAAAACTATCATTTTCTACAGTTTTATGACAGGATAGTGGAGTGGATAGGCTGACTTCATGTCAGTTAATGGTCCCCAGAGCAAAAAAAATGAGTGAATTAGAATTAATTGGAGAAATAAATAATTTAATCTAATTTTGAAAGTCTCTTCAGCAGTGGTGCAGTTTGTGTAAGGGGTGTAATGTGTCCTCCTCACAGCTCGGTGGCGGTAGCTCTGGGGGGGCTGACCCTCTGGCACGCCATCCTCATCAGCAGAGGAGAGACCAGCGTAGAGCGACACATCAACCGCAAGGAGAGCAAGCGGCTGAAGGGGAAGGGCAAGGTGCTGTCCCCCGCCCACGCCTGTTTGACTCGTGGCATGGTAGCCAGTTGGTAGTAGACGTGATGATGGGCTACAGTAATGGCTACCCATTATGATGGGTTACGGTAATGGCTACACATTATGATGGGTTACGGTAATGGCTACACATTATGATGGGTTACGGTAATGGCTACCCGTTATGATGGGTTACGGTAATGGCTACACATTATGATGGGTTAAGGTAATGGCTACCCATTATGATGGGTTACGGTAATGGCTACCCATTATGATGGGTTACGGTAATGGCTACCCATTATGATGGGCTACGGTAATGGCTACCCATTATGATGGGCTACGGTAATGGCTACCCATTATGATGGGCTACGGTAATGGCTACCCATTATGATGGGTTACGGTAATGGCTACACATTATGATGGGCTACGGTAATGGCTACACATTATGATGGGTTACTGTAATGGCTACCCATTATGATGGGCTACGGTAATGGCTACCCATTATGATGGGCTACGGTAATGGCTACCCATTATGATGGGCTACGGTAATGGCTACCCATTATGATGGGCTACGGTAATGGCTACCCATTATGATGGGTTACGGGTAATGGCTACACATTATGATGGGCTACGGTAATGGCTACACATTATGATGGGTTACTGTAATGGCTACCCATTATGATGGGCTACGGTAATGGCTACCCATTATGATGGGCTACGGTAATGGCTACCCATTATGATGGGTTACGGTAATGGCTACACATTATGATGGGCTACGGTAATGGCTACACATTATAATGGGTTACGGTAATGGCTACACATTATGATGGGTTACGGTAATGGCTACACATTATGATGGGTTACGGTAATGGCTACCCATTATGATGGGTTACGGTAATGGCTACACATTATGATGGGCTACGGTAATGGCTACCCATTATGATGGGCTACGGTAATGGCTACACATTATGATGGGTTACGGTAATGGCTACCCATTATGATGGGTTACGATAATGGCTACACATTATGATGGGTTACGGTAATGGCTACCCATTATGATGGGCTACGGTAATGGCTACCCATTATGATGGGTTACGGTAATGGCTACCCATTATGATGGGTTACGGTAATGGCTACACATGATGGGTTACGGTAATGGCTACACATTATGATGGGTTACGGTAATGGCTACACATGATGGGTTACGGTAATGGCTACCCATTATGATGGGTTACGGTAATGGCTACCCATTATGTCGGGAGAGTCGCTAGGTGTACGTCTTGTCTACTCGGGTAATCACCTGTTTGGATTCCTCTAGCTCTATGCGGCTCCAACTGTCTGTTGTACAACTAATTGTCTCTATAGCTCCAACTATCATCATTCTCTAACATTCTCATTCATATAAATATATGCATGAGCATAATGTTGGCACCAGGAAACATCCACTAAAACCCTTTCTGTGGTATCCTGGCTAAATTATTCTCATTTTGGAAACGCAGGTCTTCAGAAACCCATACCACCATGGCCCCCTCAACAACTGGAAGATCATGTTTGGTGTGGAGAAGCCCAGGTAAGACCCTTGATAGGCATTGGTGAAAAGGATCAACTATTCAAATGGTGGAGCATCAGCGCTGGGGGGAAAGGGGGTTAAAGGACATGTTATATCAACAACATAACATGGGTCCAGGAGATGTTATATCAACACCATAACATGGGGTCCAGGACATGTTATATCTACAACATAACGGGTCCAGGACTCGTTATATCAACAACATAACATGGGTCCAGGACATGTTATATCTACAACATAACGGGTCCAGGACTCGTTATATCAACAACATAACATGGGTCCAGGACATGTTATATCTACAACATAACGGGTCCAGGACTCGTTATATCAACAACATAACATGGGTCCAGGACATGTTATATCTACAACATAACGGGTCCAGGACATGTTATATCTACAACATAACATGGGTCCAGGACATGTTATATCAACACCATAACATGGGTCCAGGACATGTTATATCAACAACATAACATGGGTCCCCCTCTACCTCCCTCTAGTCACTGGGTGACCCGGGTGCTCCTGCCCTCCAGCCACCCACCCACGGGGGACGGGATCACGTGGGACTGTACGTACATCAGGAAGGACCCCATGGCCATCTGACCCTCCAGAGCCCCTGCAGAGCTGCTGCATCAAGTTCTGGCCATTTCCAGGCTCCGTCTGAACCTTCCATCGGGTTATGGACCGTCTTAGCGGGGGACAAGATCCATTCCTTGGTTGTTGTTTTGGGGGAGTCTCAAGTTGCAGATGGTGATTGATTCTGCCGGTCATCAGTGCTTCTGAAGCCGCTTCATCACACACAGGGCTGCTTCGTCGTCCTCATAAACCTTGACACTGGTCCAAGGTAGACCCAGACGTTGAAAACATCAGGGTTTGGCAATGCGGCAGCTTCTCAAAGCACACCGAGGTCTGTCGGGGGGGGGGGGGGGGGGGGGGGGGGGTGCCTGGATGGTTGTTGCAGGAATTTTGACATCTATGGTTTTGCTATTTTTCTTGGTTTTGGGTATTGTTTTTTTTTTTTAGGTACCTGGAATTAGCACCTCTCAATGCTTTCCAGTTGGCTAGTCCAGTTTTATACTTTGTTCCGTTAAATCATACTGTACTTTTTTTGTACAATTTGGGCTAAGCCCTGCTAAGGCTGATGTGTGCGTGATAGCAACTTTTTGGACTTGTAACTTCTAGCTAGGCAAGCTAACGTCATATTAGCGTGTCTCATTTTCATGTCAATATTTATTTACTTTGAATGAAACGATGTCTGGCGATCCTCACACCTTCCCTCTATGGTCACATGACCACGGTTAAGATGGTCGCCTGCCATCAGGCCTCACCACAGCCACTGGTTTCAGTCTACATGGTGCCAAAAAGACTTGAGGGGACAAAGCTGTAGAAGACTTGGCGACTGTTCACCGGAGACTTGCTTTAGTGGGAAAAAAAAACCCTTCTAAAGATTGAACGGTGACATGTTGAGATAAACAGTGTGATTTATTTCTATTTGTTTAAAGAAACAGAGCTTTACAATGCAAGTCAAGGACCATTTTCCATGCTTTCAAACATTCATTTTGAGTAACTTTGCATTTCAGCCACGAGCTCCTGTTGGATGTGAATACGAGTCGATAATTGTTTTAGCTTTAGATGGCCAGCCTTGAAAGGGACTTTTATATCTGGAGTAACTGCATTTCAGCATGATGAGTATTGCCCTTGGTTGCCATAGTGACAGTGGTTTTATTATGAACCAATGAGAGCTGTGCTCTCCATTGATAGATTTATCTTTCGCCCTTTTTTGTATTAAAAAAAGTAAGATTTTGAGTGCAATTGATGACTATCTATTTAAACTTTGAGATTAAAAGGAAAAACATTTTATACCAATTAGAAAAAAGGTTTAATAACATGTTAACATTTGAAACATTTTAAATATCCATAAATCCTCAGCATTATTCAGTGTGAGGTGAAGTTAGCTGACCTTATTGAAATTGTTTTAAGCCTCATCACACTCATCTGTTCAAACAGTCCTACTTCCTGTATGCATCTGTTCAAACACTCCTACTTCCTGTATGCATCTGTTCAATGTTAATACCTGGGTTACATAAACACCGTACAGCTGGCTTGAAAAAAAATAACATTCAATTTTGTATTCATCAATCGATAGACTGAAGTGAAGTCTTGGCATTTGTGATATTGATGTATGCAACGATATGCCTTGAGGACGAGAGCAGAGGGGTCTGGTCGGATACAATGTGTTGTATTGGAGAGCTTCTTCTGTGGCACTCTTGTCAAGTACTCCTTTGGGACATTCAAGTTTTTCCATGTTTGGCCGACTATTTGGCGTTGGTGCCAGCCATAAATACACGGGATGCCTTTCAAACCAAAACGTTTAAACGCTGCCTTGTGTATGTTAATGTGTACTATTTCATCTTTAATTGACCATTTATCAATTCATTTATCAGCATGTGAAGATGCATGGCCCTTGTCTGGTTGCTCTGTTCCAGGATCAGAGCAGCACATGATTACTGTAAGCCCAGCGGCTACTTGGGATAGACTCAACCTCTTGTCTGTCAAAGACATTTCATAATCTTCACTTCATTTAAATCTCTAAGGTTTTGAGCATTGTGACAATGTGAACACTGCCACAATCTTCTCAAATTGTGCGTTCATAAAAAAGAGGCAAATCATAGTGAAGAGGGTCAAAAACCAACAGAAGTACATTTTCATATTTGTAAAAGCGAGTGAAAATCAATTCTGGGTGGTTCCAGTTGAAAGCCCTGGTGAATGGAATTCAGAGACCTGCATCTGGGACTCTTACTGTGAAGTTCCCTCGCCACTTTCTTTTACCGAGAAGATCACTTCCCACCTGGGCTTCCCAAGAGGAACCTATGGAGCGCATAGAGAAGATGCCTTCAGGCTACAACGTAAAGACCGTAAAGCAAACAGCAGGAAACACCTGTCTTAAGCTAACTGGGATAGTAGAGCGCTAATTAACAAGCCTCTTGAATCTTAACCATTTCCCACCCTGTGATGACCTTGATTGCGTAAGGGACCACAAAAAGCAACATAGAAGGTGGTCACTGATGTGTGAATTTAATAGTTTAATCTAGCATTGAGCTTTTCATGTTCAATTTTAACATGAAAAAGTTCCATGTCCAATACGCCTGATTGAAATTCACTTGGCATTTACCCTGAACCTAAACTGTATTTCTTAGTTCTGACATTGGCCTCACCATTCTGCTCGCGCCAGCACTGCCTCGCTCCTCACCAGCCTCTTCTTATCATCCAGGGGCTTGGCCAGCGCCCGCAGAACCCTGGCCCGCAGCGGAATAACCTGGAACACATCCACAACCACGCTGTTAACAGAGCTTTACAGCATTACCTGGAACACAACCATGCTGTTAACAGAGCTTTACAGCACTACCTGGAACACAACCACGCTGTTAACACAGAGCTTACAGCCTTCACCTGGAACACAACCACACTGTTAACAGAGCTTTACAGCACTACCTGGTACACAACCATGCTGTTAACAGAGCTTTACAACACTACCTGGAACACAACCACGCTGTTAACACAGAGCTTACAGCCTTCACCTGGAACACAACCACACTGTTAACAGAGCTTTACAGCACTACCTGGTACACAACCATGCTGTTAACAGAGCTTTACAACACTACCTGGAACACAACCACGCTGTTAACACAGAGCTTACAGCCTTCACCTGGAACACAACCACACAGTTAACAGAGCTTTACAGCACTACCTGGAACACAACCACGCTGTTAACACAGAGCTTACAGCCTTCACCTGGAACACAACCACACTGTTAACACAGAGCTTACAGCCTTCACCTGGAACACAACCACACTGTTAACAGAGCTTTACAGCATTACCTGGAACACAACCACGCTGTTAACACAGAGCTTTCAGCCTTCACCTGGAACACAACCACACTGTTAACACAGAGCTTACAGCCTTCACCTGGAACACAACCACACTGTTAACACAGAGCTTACAGCCTTCACCTGGAACACAACCACACTGTTAACAGAGCTTTACAGCATTACCTGGAACACAACCACGCTGTTAACACAGAGCTTACAGCCTTCACCTGGAACACAACCACACTGTTAACACAGAGCTTACAGCCTTCACCTGGAACACAACCACACTGTTAACACAGAGCTTACAGCCTTCACCTGGAACACAACCACACTGTTAACACAGAGCTTACAGCCTTCACCTGGAAGACAACCACACTGTTAACAGAGAGCTTACAGCTTACAGCTTACAACTAGAGGATGACCTGGAACACACCCACAACCATGCTGCTAACACAGAACAAGGGGTCTGAAACACACCCATATGATTAAACAGGGTCAGTATTAGAGATGATTTACCTCATGCTCGGGGAAGTGTGACATGGCATGGAGGCAGCGCAACGATGCTATCCTCACAGTCTACAAAGAAACACACAAGAATTACAACGGCATACAATCACAACTGCAAGAGTGGGTGACAGTCAGCATTGTGCATGCATAGCTCCCTGTGTGCACTGGTCCTGACCATGGAGGAGCTGCAGGTGAGGGCCAGCAGCCTGCTGACCAGGGCCTCCAGCTGCTGGATGAGGGCTGCTGGGGGCTCCATGAGGACGGGCTCCAGGCAGGACAGAGTGGACAGCTGGACCCCCTCGTCTGGACACAACAGCGCCTCCAGCAGCAGGGACAGGAGCTGGAAACACACCATTTACATTGGGTGAAACACCGCCCCCTGCAGGAACCAAAAGCATTGCAATGCTGTACATCCTAACAAGTTTGGAATAAAAACAGTTAGGGAGAACTCAAAAAGAGTAGAGAGCCAACTCATGTGAGAACAATAGCCATGCCCGGTGAGCCACAACTCAGCCAGCCAGAACTCTGCATGGCTGAGTTCCCTTGCCTGGCCAAGGTCCTTGTGTAGACTAAGAAATACTGTCCTGTGTGTTGGGACCTCTGGTTGTAATCCAGAGTGAATAAAAGCCGTTGTTACTGAAGTAGAGGTCAGCGGCACCAGCTGATCAAGCCTTCTTGTAGTCACTCCATGGCCACACATCGTCTGTGCCTCTCTACTCACCGCTGGTAACTCGGTGAGCTGAACCTCTTTCGGCAGGTTGCTGACCAGGTGAGACAGAGCCTTCAGGTAGGACGACTTCTTATCTATGAAAAAGTAAAAAAAATATTGATTTATTAAATGCAAATGAACACAAAACAAAAAGGAGTTCAGGAATTTGAATGGTGCGTTAGAATTTGAAGTCTACTGATCTCTGAACATAGGGATTTGCACTGACAAATGTATGCTATCCTTGTCAACATAGCACACTAGACCCTAGTACACCACACCCTGCTACACTAGAACCCAGTACACTAGATCCTAGTGCACCCTGCTATACCCCCCGCTACGCTAGACCCAAGTACAATAGAAGATAGTACATCACCCCCTGCTACACTAGACCCTAGTACACTAGACCATAGTACATCACCCCCTGCTACACTAGACCCTAGTCCACTAGACCATAGTACATCACCCCCTGCTACACTAGACCCTAGTACACTAGACCATAGTACATCACCCCCTGCTACACTAGATCCTAGTACACTAGACCATAGTACATCACCCCCTGCTACACTAGACCCTAGTACACTAGACCATAGTACATCACCCCCTGCTACACTAGACCCTAGTACACTAGACCATAGTACATCACCCCCTGCTACACTAGACCCTAGTACACTAGACCATAGTACATCACCCCCTGCTACACTAGACCCTAGTACACTAGACCATAGTACATCACCCCCTGCTACACTAGACCCTAGTACACTAGACCATAGTACATCACCCCCTGCTACACTAGATCCTAGTACACTAGACCATAGTACATCACCCCCTGCTACACTAGACCCTAGTACACTAGACCATAGTACACCACCCCGCTACACTAGATCCGAGTACACTAGACCATAGTACACCACCCCCGCTACACTGGACCCTAGTACACTAGACCATAGTACACCACCCCCGCTACACTGGACCCTAGTACACTAGACCATAGTACACCACCCCGCTACACTAGATCCTAGTACACTAGACCATAGTACATCACCCCCTGCTACACTAGACCCTAGTACACTAGACTATAGTACACCACCCCGCTACACTAGATCCGAGTACACTAGACCATAGTACACCACCCCGCTACACTAGATCCTAGTACACTAGACCATAGTGCATCACCTCCTGCTACACTAGACCCTAGTACACTAGACCATAGTACATCACCCCCTGCTACACTAGACCCTAGTACACTAGAGTCTAGACCATAGTACACCACCCCGCTACACTAGATCCTAGTACACTAGACCATAGTACACCACCCCGCTACACTAGATCCTAGTACACTAGACCATAGTACATCACCCCCTGCTACACTAGACCCTAGTACACTAGACCATAGTACATCACCCCCTGCTACACTAGACCCTAGTACACTAGACCATAGTACACCACCCCGCTACACTAGATCCGAGTACACTAGACCATAGTACACCACCCCGCTACACTAGATCCTAGTACACTAGACCATAGGACATCACCCCCTGCTACACTAGACCATAGTACACCACCCCCGCTACACTGGACCCTAGTACACTAGACCATAGTGCATCACCTCCTGCTACACTAGACCCTAGTACACTAGACCATAGTGCATCACCTCCTGCTACACTGGACCCTAGTACACTAGACCATAGTGCATCACCTCCTGCTACACTGGACCCTAGTACACTAGACCATAGTACACCACCCCCGCTACACTGGACCCTAGTACACTAGACCATAGTACACCACCCCCGCTACACTGGACCCTAGTACACTAGACCATAGTGCATCACCTCCTGCTACACTGGACCCTAGTACACTAGACCATAGTGCATCACCTCCTGCTACACTGGACCCTAGTACACTAGACCATAGTGCATCACCTCCTGCTACACTAGACCCTAGTACAGTAGACCATAGTGCATCACCTCCTGCTACACTAGACCCTAGTACAGTAGACCATAGTGCATCACCTCCTGCTACACTAGACCCTAGTACAGTAGACCATAGTGCATCACCTCCTGCTACACTAGACCCTAGTACACTAGACCATAGTGCATCACCTCCTGCTACATTAGACCCTAGTACACTAGACCATAGTACATCACCCCCTGCTACACTAGACCCTAGTCCACTAGACCATAGTGCATCACCTCCTGCTACATTAGACCCTAGTACACTAGACCATAGTACACCACCCCCGCTACACTGGACCCTAGTACACTAGACCATAGTACACCACCCCCGCTACACTAGACCCTAGTACACTAGACCATAGTGCATCACCTCCTGCTACACTAGACCCTAGTACAGTAGACCATAGTGCATCACCTCCTGCTACACTAGACCCTCGTACACTAGACCATAGTGCATCACCTCCTGCTACACTGGACCCTAGTGCATCACCTCCTGCTACACTGGACCCTAGTACAGTAGACCATAGTGCATCACCTCTTGCTACACTGGACCCTAGTACAGTAGACCATAGTGCATCACCTCCTGCTACACTAGACCCTAGTACAGTAGACCATAGTGCATCACCTCCTGCTACACTAGACCCTAGTACACTAGACCATAGTGCATCACCTCCTGCTACACTAGACCCTAGTACAGTAGACCATAGTGCATCACCTCCTGCTACACTAGACCCTCGTACACTAGACCCTAGTACACCCTGCTCCAGCCCTCCTCCCCCTGGCACCTGGCGGGGCAGAGTTGAAACCCTGCAGCAGCTTGTCTGAGTTCTCAGTGAAGAAGCGCTGGCGGTACATGATGCGCACGTCAGCGTGGCAACCACGGTTGAGGACGTCGGGGGAGTCGCTCATGAGCAGGGAGAAGCCGTCGGCCGCCAGAGAGCCCAGCTCAGGGTCTGCCAGCAGGGAGAACAGCTACACACACACACACAGAATTAAATACGACGAATTACAGGGTTAAATAATAACACTACTACCACTACTACTACTGCATGTCCACGGTTGTTCATTCTTACCTTGTCTGTCAGTGCGGTGGAGAGGGGGTGGTATCTGAGCAGCAGGCCCTTGGCAAGCTGAAGACAAAGAGAGGAGAATGTACCATGTGATATGTACCATGTGATATGTACCATGTGATATGGACCATGTGATATGGACCATGTGATATGTACCATGTGATATGGACCATGTGATATGGACCATGTGATATGGACCATGTGATATGTACCATGTGATATGGACCATGTGATATGTACCATGTGATATGGACCATGTGATATGGACCATGCGATATGGACCATGCGATATGGACCATGCGATATGGACCATGTGATATGGACCATGTGACTTTAGGTTTGATTCTCATTCAGATTGGACTAACAATGGAGACTCTGGAGCCGGCCCTCCCCTAAGAGGGTGACGGGGAAGGGCGAGGGCTCCCCTCTTCAAAGATTGAAGAGGGGAGCTGGTCTTACCCAGAGCAGGAGGGTGAAGGCCTGAGTACGTTGAGGAGACGCCGGGGAGTCCACCTCACTGGACAGTCTCTTGGTGCTGCGCTGGATCAAGGCGTTCAGAGACTCACCTGAAAAACATCACCGAAAAACTGTCAACTTCCCAATCCGTCGTCCACAGATAAAAAGATTTGGACCCAATATTCCACCAGAGCTACACTGTGAGAATGAAAAAGCTTTGACACAGAGAGACAGACAGACAGAAGTATTTCTGTCTGTCTGTCTGTCCTATTCTGAGAGCAGACTGAACCGACCCGCGGTCCTCTTGTTGACCAGGCCAGCGTAGCACTTGGCGGCAGACGTGTAGGACAGGACGTGGCTACAGGTGATGCTCAGCTCCTCCAGCTGCTCCATCAGTCGCTCCACCTGGGGCACCTCCACCTGGATGAGGGGTTATCATTATGGTCGTTAGCTGAGGCCCTAATAAGGAAGGTGTCCATTTTACCAGCTAGGTCTCATTGAGATACATTTTTCAATGGTGAACTGGCCAAGAAAGCAGCATGAGGCCACATCAATTATGCAATTTATGCAATTTCCCTCAGGGATCATTAAAGTATGTCTGTCTGTCAAAGTTTCAGGCATGAAAAGGACAATGAACACATAATACGTTTTAAGCTGGCAATATTTTCATGTTTCAGCAGATAAGACAAACAGATCCAAACACTGTTCTCCAGATACGTTTACCCTGACATCTGCAGAGGAATTGTGTTCACCATTTTGAAAATCATAAAGGTGTGCTTTGTATATACTGTACACGGGAAACGTGGAGGTTGACTTACATTGCGAGGCAGGGAACACACGCAGGCCATGAGCAGACACACCAGCTGGGAGAGGGTCCAGGACGCCCCCTGCTGTTAGAGAGGCAGAGAGACACATCCAGAGTGGTGAACGCCTCCAGGGTGCTTGTGAGATCTACAGGGGTTTCCGCTGTATGAGAGTACTGAGCTAGGACTAAATGGTGATAACATGTATTTCTGTCTCAAAAGGTTCAAGTTCATTCATTAAAATACACAGTGCCAGATTGTGTATGTAGGATGTATATTATGGCCCCAAATATTGATTTTGATCAGAGAATTTGTAAAAAAAAAAAAAAAGGGACACATCTCGATCAATTAACTCCACGAGCCTCACCAACTGAGCTACAGTCCATGACAGACCCCAAAGATCTGACCACCAAAGCTCAATCTGACCTGCAGCAGGTGGACGTGTGGAGGGAGGGAGTCTTCAGACAGGAAGGACAGGTCGCCACCCAGGAAGAGAGACACCAGCCTGCAGGCCAGCTCTGCTGCCAGCCTGGTGACACACAGGAAACCACATCAGCCTCCCCAAACTGCACAACAACTACACAACTACACAACTACACAACTGCACAACTACACAGGAGACCACAAACACAGAGACACACGGATGCTGGGGGGAGGGATGGATATGAGACGATATCAGTTTTCACTGCGCTGCGTCACTTAGCCTTTTGCTTCCAATTTCATTTGACTTACTCGGGTTGTAGTTTAGCACAGGTGGCGCTGATGACTCCCGCCATGGCAGACAGGACCGCCTCCTCCACCAGAGGACTACGGAGCCCAGAAGACCCCTCACCTGTCAAAACAGGAAATGGACACCAGGTTCAACAGTGTTCAATTGCATTTCAAAACAACAGCATCTTAATGCAATTCTAGAAATGGAAATGTATGATTTAAGGATTGTTGTAAAGGAATAACTGCGCTAATATGAGAGTTTGACAACAAACCAATTAAATTTAGTCTCAATATTTTGTCTTCTCATGAAAAAAAATAATTTTGCTTACCTTGAAGAGCTGCCTGCAGAGCCAGAGTCAGCAGTCGCGGGATGATGATGTCATGGAAGCAGTGGCCAATCTCCTCAGAGTCCAGCGCCTGGTCAGCTATCCTCTGGAGGCTGAAGCACACGGCCACCACCTGCTCCACCGAGAAACCACCACTGCCTGAAGCAAGGTCAGCACTTTACCAATCCCAGACAGGAAATGCATCACAGCAATGAAATGTAAAAGATAAAAATGTATTTTCAAGATTTGCATGCTATATACAGAAAGTCATGATCAAGTTGAGGCAGACGTTAGCGACTGTATATGCTACATTCCATCATGTAAACCTTACATTATTGACCGACAGACAGACAGGGGGTGGTGTACATTATTGACCGACTGTAGAC
>JAXIVH010000041.1:2928472-2933472 GCA_036785325.1 Urophycis tenuis
CACTTTCACTAAGAACTCACAATGAATTATTCTCTGCTTTTCTTTGTTCCGAGGACGAAATCAAAAATGGACACTTGGCATTGTTTTTGGGTTTCCGAGGGTCCGTCGGTACCAACGCTCAGTGGTTCTGGATCCACAGTGTGAAGTGCGACCCGTTCCAGAACTGTGTGGCCACGCAGCACACTGTAGCACGTGTGTGAAGGATCAGCGTCTCACCAAAGGGCCCCACAATGGACAGCACTGTGGAGGATGTGGGGTCAACAGGAGCACAGGGGGGGGGCTGCATGAGCCTCTGAGGCCGTATTCATGGTGATCCTCTACTGTACAGACTCACAGCCAAGGGGTCTCCCTCAAAGCGCGCCATTCAGCCGTCTCCATGGCAACCGGCAGCGGTGAGTGACATCAGCGCTGCCACGCTTCAAGGGAATCCGGAAGATTCCGGAACAAATTGTCTCGAGTGACCAAAGGCTGGCCTGTGTCTGCGCTTATTGATGTGCGCCCTTGTGGTGTGAGTGTCTGTGTGTGTGTGTGTGTGTGTGTCTATGTGTGTGTGTGGGTGCATACGGGCCGCCTCTGTGTTACAACGTCTTTCCATTCATTATTGTCGGTGGACATTTTCCGAAAGGCAAAAAAGCTGGCCTCCCGAGTGCTTGGACTCAGAGAGCCCGGACGCCTCAGGACACACAGTTCAGTACCGGCGCTGATATACACTTCTATTTCGGTCTGATATCCCACAAATGTTTGAGTGGAATTCAGCCAGGGCCCTGCTGGCTGCTGGAGCCTCTTCTATGGCCTGCTAACAAACGGCAGGTGGGATGCTGGGTTACAGCATCATTTCAGACATGACTAAGCAACCCAGGTGCTCCATCAGATATCCAGAACAAGACGGTGTGGAGGTCTGGCTGCAGACGAGAACCTCGTGAATCTTCACCGAGCTGCCGTTGAGTAATCTTCCGGTGCCCAGAAAATCCTCGCTTTAAACCGAGGACTTCCAATTAAAAACGTTGCTGTTAAAAAGGAGATATTTTCTGCAAATCAGGCATGGTTTTAACGAGCTGCCCAGCGGGGGGTTCTGAGAGGTGGGGATGAAGAAACAAGATGGAGCATGGGGGGCAGTGAGAGGGTGAGAAGGGAGAGGGGATGAAGAAACAAGATGGAGCATGGGGGCAGTGAGAGGGTGAGAAGGGAGAGGGGATGAAGAAACAAGATGGAGCATGGGGGGCAGTGAGAGGGTGAGAAGGGAGAGGGGATGAAGAAACAAGATGGAGCATGGGGGGCAGTGAGAGGGTGAGAAGGGAGGGGGATGAAGAAACAAGATGGAGCATGGGGGGGCAGTGAGAGGGTGAGTAGGGAGAAGATGATCATTAGTTCCATCGAGTGGATGCTCAGTGAGGCTGAAATGCTTTCTTACTAACCTAGAGTCAATCAAATTCAGACAGATTGGAGTGAGGAACGTCTGTGTGTTTCATGCTAAACGGCAAGTAAATGAATGACGCTAATGGCCAGACGCGGTGCTAACCCTGATCATGTGACTCCAACTCTAGCTAACGGATGCTGAGTGGAACGTTCTGCTTTGGCTCAAGGTTAAGCCCGTGATGATAGGCACGATAAAACCCGGGGTGCCTAATGCATTTATTGCCGCCGGAACGTGCGCACAAGTTGGAAAAAAAACTCATGCACACGCAACACTAGGAGTGCGCTTCCTCAAACGTGTTTCTTGTTAAGCACAAACACAGGAATACAACTTTCAATGGCAGATGTGAGGGGATGTGGCTGCAAACACACACACACACACACACACACACACACACACACACACACACACACACACACACACACACACACACACACTCCTGGGTGGATGAGGGGCCAAGTGTCTGCTTTCTATCCCGTTTATTAGCCTGTAATCTGGGGCAGGAGCAGGCGCCTGGCTGGCAGTTGGTAAGCACCCCGCCAAGGTGTGCAGGAGGGAGAGAGAGAGAGAGAGAGAGAGAGAGAGAGAGAGAGAGAGAGAGAGAGAGAGAGAGAGAGAGAGAGAGAGAGAGAGAGAGAGAGAGAGAGAGAGAGGGAGAGAGAGAGAGAGAGAGAGAGAGAGAGAGAGAGAGAGAGAGAGAGAGAGAGAGAGAGAGAGAGAGAGAGAGAGAGCACGACTAGGAGAGAAAACCAGGCAGACCATCAGTCCATCTAGTCTTTGTCACATGGGGATTGATGGAAAGAGACAGCCCATCCCGCGGTGACCTAAGAAACATTTCCTAAATGTAAGGCGGTGTGCGAGGGTGAGGGGCAGGGGGAAGGCTAACAGCATGGCTGTGATAGACACAACACAGCCCCTCCAACAGAACCATAGCCACACGAGGAAGAGGAGGAGGAGGAGGAGGATGAGAGCTAGGAGGTGAACGGTTGAAGGTGTAACCATGGAGCACACCCCTGAGGGGGCCTGCTGTCCCACCCTGGACCCTGCCAAGCCAAGCATGTTTTGTGGTCCCGCCGGTGGTACTTACGTTGTCTCCAGGTTGAGGCCTCATCAGAGACACCTGATCGTAGCCGCGGCGAAACAGAGCCCAGATGGCGTCCAGTTTCCCCTGCAGAGGAACACCACAGGAAGTGACCGTTTTGTCCAATCGCCAGCTGCGCTCTGATATTTCCTATCGCTTTGCTTATGACATTAAACGCTTGAAGAAACACACCAATCAAAGTCATGGTGTGAAATTGTTTTTCCACTGTTTTGTTGTTTGAGAGATAAATGATGACTAACCTAACTCAACTCAAAAAAAATTAATTCAAAAGCCACATCTGGCTTCCATTGGAGAGGGCTCTCCAGCCAAGGAGAAGTGTCAACATTGTTCATTCAGTCCATCAGCTGGAGTTCTGTTTTCTTATCTCAATGGGTTTGCACTGTGGCTTCCTGCCCTGAGTTTCTATACCCACGTGAGCTCGCGTGAGCTTCCACTTCCTCTTGTGTTTTTTTACAACTCTACGATCAGGTTAGTCTAGCTGGGCAAGGTGTTCCACTAGCAGCCGGAAGGCACTGGGTTTGATTCCCAAAGTCAGCAGGGTATCTGTATCAGTGTCCCAGAGTAAGGCACCACTCTATATGATTCTGGGTTGTGTGTGTGTGTGTGTGTGTGTGTGTGTGTGTGTTTACCTGTATGGGCGTGTACCACTTCCTGTCCTGAGGGGCCTTCCTGTTGTGAGATTTCTTTGGTTTGGGCTCAAAGGGCTCGTACTCCTGCTCGGGCATCTTGACCACGGCGTTCTTGGGTTTCTCCAGCTTGGCGCCCTCTTCAGTGGAGCCCTTCCCCCCCCAGCGGACCTGCCAACAAACACAGCAGTGATGCTGGGCCGCCTCGTATCCAACCCCCTCACTTACATGACCCAACAGCAAACACAGCAGTGATGCTGGGCCGCCTCGTATCCAACCCCCTCACTTACATGACCCAACAGCAAACACAGCAGTGATGCTGGGCCGCCTCGTATCCAACCCCCTCACTTACATGACCCAACAGCAAACACAGCAGTGATGCTGGGCCGCCTCGTATCCAACCCCCTCACTTACATGACCCAACAGCAAACACAGCAGTGATGCTGGGCCGCCTCGTATCCAACCCCCTCACTTACATGACCCAACAGCAAACACAGCAGTGATGCTGGGCCGCCTCGTATCCAACCCCCTCACTTACATGACCCAACAGCAAACACAGCAGTGATGCTGGGCCGCCTCGTATCCAACCCCCTCACTTACATGACCCAACAGCAAACACAGCAGTGATGCTGGGCCGCCTCGTATCCAACCCCCTCACTTACATGACCCAACAGCAAACACAGCAGTGATGCTGGGCCGCCTCGTATCCAACCCCCTCACTTACATGACCCAACAGCAAACACAGCAGTGATGCTGGACCGCCTGGTATCCAACCCCCTCACTCTCATGACCCAACAGCAAACACAGCAGTGATGCTGGGCCGCCTCGTATCCAACCCCCTCACTTACATGACCCAACAGCAAACACAGCAGTGATGCTGGGCCGCCTCGTATCCAACCCCCTCACTTACATGACCCAACAGCAAACACAGCAGTGATGCTGGGCCGCCTCGTATCCAACCCCCTCACTTACATGACCCAACAGCAAACACAGCAGTGATGCTGGGCCGCCTCGTATCCAACCCCCTCACTTGCATGACCCAACAGCAAACACAGCAGTGATGCTGGGCCGCCTCGTATCCAACCCCCTCACTTGAATGACCCAACAGCAAACACAGCAGTGATGCTGGGCCGCCTCGTATCCAACCCCCTCACTTGCATGACTCACAGCGCTTAAGTCAATCGACTGCAGGAGACCTCCTACGTTGCAGGATGTTATACACCATGGTTTGTGGTCCAAACCCTGGTGTATAACATCCCAGGGTGCGGACCAGCGACGTCCCGCCAGTAGAGCCTCACCTCCATCCTCTTGATGCCGCCCACCCCTCTTCCTCCGTAGTAGGAGGCGTCCACAGTGGGCCACTTCTTCTTGGGGAGGCCGTCCTCGTCGTCTGACTCCTGGTTGGACACAATATGGCGCTCCGTTCAGAACAAGCCCCCTCCGAAAGCTAGCGTAGCTCGTGTTAGCAACGTAGCATCATCATAACAGCCACCGCTAAGCGATAACGCCGCGGGGATTCTAACGTTTAACGTTTCCCTCCTGCTGCTCATGATATGTAAAGATGTTTTTTTAATGTATAAATGAATACTTCTGCTGCTGCGAAATCCAAAATTCCCATAGGGCATTCATTACCTTGATTTATCCGTTCTTATCTGTATTCATTGTGTAATCATAACAGAGCTCTTGGGGCTGTTGTATTTCTGTGTGTGTGTGTGTGTGTGTGGTTGTGCAGCATTGCAGTTTTCAGAAGTCGTGATCCATCCAAAACTTTCTCTGACATTCAATAAAAAAAGGAGCAGATGCTTTGAATGGAGTGGTCGCTGTTAGATCAGAGAGGACACACAATCCTCCACTCCCC
>JAXIVH010000041.1:2935972-2938472 GCA_036785325.1 Urophycis tenuis
TGTGTAAATCAGCGTGTCTAGTTGTGCTTATGGGCATTTTTCAGTCTACCTATTTAGATGGAATGGAGAAAACATCAGATCAGAGCAACATTTAGGAAGCCCAGTGAGAAGGCTACAGTCTTGTGCATGTTTCATTTGCCTGAGATAGAAAGCAGACACTGAGAAACAAGCATGTCACTGGATTCCAAAAGCCACATCTCACCGCTGTACCGAGAGAGACAGTGGGACTGCAGACTGTCAAGTCCCTGTGGACTGACTACTTGGAGCCATCGGCACGGCGGTCCCTTCCACGAACACACGTCGCTAATTGTTTTAGCATGTCAAGCAGGGCGTTTTAAATCCCATGCACACCGTAAAATGGACCCCATCCCCGGGATATGATGTCATATGGGGAGTGGGGTGTCTCACCAAAGGGAGGGTGTGGTGTGCTTGGGATGAGTGTGGTGGGGGATGAGTGTGGTGGGGGATGAGTGTGGTGGGGGATGAGTGTGGTGGGGGAATGGGGCGAGGGTGAATGTATATCTAAGTGTGTTGCAACTTCCATCAAGCATGTGACTCTCCAAGAAGAAAACATATTGTCCAGGAGGATTGGAAGAGGAGAATGAACTCCTCCACAGAAGTTCACTCAGGGTTTTTCTATGCAATTTGGTCCAAGATCCAGATCTCAAAACTTCTTGCAAACCTTGTATTCCTGGACTGAAAAGCTAAGTTTGTAGATGGAAGATTTGACTTAAAATCGTGAAGTCTAGGACTCAGACTTAACCAGGAACAAGATCAGCAGACAAAGCTGACAGTGTGTTTGACTATGAGGACATTGCATTTACACAACGTTAGCATGAAGCGTACTTACACACTCTGTTGTGGTGATGTGCACGTTACTGGTGATGAAGGACAGGCCGTCATTCATGCTGACTTGCAGATAAATCACCCTGGGAGGGAACAACAGCAAACAGTCAGGATAACTGTGTCAGGGCAGGACAGCGGTTTTGGGTCGACTTCTCGCAGAAAAGGTTCGATCCTGAAAGTCTGCTGCTAAACCTGTAAGCATCCTTGAGCAAGATGCCCTAACCTGTAAGATGCCCTAACCTGTAAGATGCCCTGACCTGTAAGATGCCCTAACCTGAATGACTCTGTCTAAACTGTATAAATACCTGTTACAAAAACCAAACACAATGTGAACACAAACAGCACTCCCAGGACACTGCCACCAGCAGGCCTGTGTTTGGTCCGTTGTGTTTTCTTTTGTGGCCTGAGGGATGCAAGCCTGAGGCTGTAAACACCTAACAACATAGTGTACACAGGGACATGCAACCGGCCAGAGAACCCAATCTGCTTACTCTGGAGGACTCAACACTGAAAATGAAATCCCCAAAGACCCTGAGACAGGATCTTTCACAGTTCTGTCAGCTAAAAAAAAAAAAAACAAGTTGTACATTCGGGGAAACAAAGGCCTGGATGTATCGGCGTGGATTTATATCAGTGACGATTAAACTCCCTTTTAATTCTGTCGCTGTCGACTCCAAACCCTGGAATGGATTCAAGATGCCTTTGTGTGTTTTCCACAAAATGGTTTATATTACCCCGACGTCTTTCAGAATATCGTCTCAGAACAAGTATTTATCGCTTTACGGTTTCCCGGTGTTAGGAGGAAATTCAAAACAGTGGCGGCAGGGCTGAGTGGATCCTGGTTAAACATCCCGCGTGTCTGAACGGAAACGCTGCGCTTCACGGCTATCAACACGGACACTTTGTTATAACAAGGTCCTGCCGGGTCCCGACGTCAGGTCACAACGTCAGGGCGCCCAGGGGACTGTCAGGGACCTTTAGAGGGGACTGTCATGGACCTTTAGAGGGGGACTGCTTTTGGAATGAACGGGCGGCTGTTAGGTGAGGAGTAGGTGTGGGTTAGGTTAGTTAGGTGAGGAGTAGGTGTGGGTTAGGTTAGTTAGGTGAGGAGTAGGAGTGGGTTAGGTTAGTTAGGTGAGGAGTAGGAGTGGGTTAGGTTAGTTAGGTGAGGAGTAGGAGTGGGTTAGGTTAGTTAGGTGAGGAGTAGGAGTGGGTTAGGTTAGTTAGGTGAGGAGTAGGAGTGGGTTAGGTTAGTTAGGTGAGGAGTAGGAGTGGGTTAGGTTAGTTAGGTGAGGAGTAGGAGTGGGTTAGGTTAGTTAGGTGAGGAGTAGGTGTGGGTTAGGTTAGTTAGGTGAGGAGTAGGAGTGGGTTAGGTTAGTTAGGTGAGGAGTAGGAGTGGGTTAGGTTAGTTAGGTGAGGAGTAGGTGTGGGTTAGGTTAGTTAGGTGAGGAGTAGGTGTGGGTTAGGTTAGTTAGGTGAGGAGTAGGAGTGGGTTAGGTTAGTTAGGTGAGGAGTAGGAGTGGGTTAGGTTAGTTAGGTGAGGAGTAGGAGTGGGTTAGGTTAGTTAGGTGAGGAGTAGGAGTGGGTTAGGTTAGTTAGGTGAGGAGTAGGAGTGGGTTAGGTTAGTTAGGTGAGGAGTAGGAGTGGGTTAGGT
>JAXIVH010000041.1:2943472-2983472 GCA_036785325.1 Urophycis tenuis
GACCCTCAGTTGGATTAGTCTTCCTAACCCATATTTCATAACTCCAGCAATTAAGAGAGTTACACCCACCATGTGTGCATGCACCGCCGTACCTACCTGTGATGTGTGTGTGTGTGTGTGTGTGTGATGTGTGTGTGTGTGATGTGTGTGTGTGTGTGTGTGTGTGATGTGTGTGTGTGCATCTCTGTGTGTGTGTGTGTGTGTGTGTGTGTGTGTGTGCTTCTATCCGCGGTCCATACACACCTCCCGCACACACGCTGGACGGCTCAGCTGCCAAAATCTCGATACAGGACTTCTTAATGATCTGGAGGAGAGAGAGAGAGAGAGAGAGAGGAGGAGAAGAGAGATGAGCAGACCGTGTACTCCTGGTAACTACACTATACTTCTTTTTTGTCAGTTTCGTTGAAGTGTCAGTGATTTCGGCTTAAATAAAAACACTAAAAGTGACCTCGACCACACAGAAAAAGCCACACAGAGTGCACTTACAAACGGGTTGGCACATTCTGGGTTCACAGCCCCCTTCCAACTACCTCACATGTGATGGAGTGTGAGCTGTAAAACTAAAATGTATCCATCTCTCCACATTTAAATCCCTCCATCCATCATCCGCCTTCTTCTGTGCTCAACCTTTCAGATGTGTCCCTCTGGTTAGCGGCTCCCTGCTCAAAGTGACTCCTCCATTTGTGCTCTTTGACACAACACTAAAGGTTACCCTCTGGGACCCCTGAAAGGCCTGAAATGAGTCGGTGGTTCTTCTCTGTCACTTCCAAAATAAAAGTCTCTCTCAGCGCTGCATGATTTAAGAGCACCGAGAGGAATGGGATGGATCGATTCCTCCCCCCCGCCCCCGCCCCGTGTCCCTGTGTGCACAACACAGGCAGAGCTGCTGAGCTCCACCAGCTCAGTCTGCATCACATTTACATCACATGTAATCACATGTAATCACATGTAATCACATGTAATCACATGTAATCACATCTCCCAGCGTGGTTCAAGTTCTCCCCCCAAACAGGGGAGGAGGCTGCGGGGGATGGTTGGAAAAATATTTTGTTTGTTGGTAGCCAAAGAAACAACAGCGTGTCTGGTGAAGTTCTAAGTGTTTGTCTACTCTGCAGAGAGTGGCAGCGTGTCACTTTTAAATCCTGTGGATGTCACCGCTTTGCTCTTGTAATGCGCTGCAGATGAGCTTGTTTTGAACACAGGGAGAGGGACTTCTAAAATGCAACATGCTTTTTCTTCTTCTCTACTTTATTTACCGAGTCGATGACCCCTCGGAGCGCTTGGAAGCCTCCCAACACAGGAAACACATGCTCGATTGTGTCTGCAATGGTGGCCAGCTAGGAGGGGGAGAGAGAGAGAGAGAGGGAGAGAGAGAGAGAGAGAGAGAGAGAGAGAGAGAGAGAGGAGAGAGAGAGAGAGAGAGAGAGAGAGAGAAAGAGAGAGAGAGAGAGAGAGTGAGCGAGAGTGAGAGAGAGAGAGAAGAGTTGGCATAGAGGAAGAAGAAGGTATGTAGAGAAGAAAAAATAACAGAGTGGATCAAATATTATGAGAGGAAGCGTGTGTTACTCTTACAACCATGCAAATATGGAACCAGAATCCATTATCAGCAATGCCCCTATTCACTCGTGAAGACATAACATTGCACACAAATGCATTTCAGAAAATCAGGTCCTGATGCAATTATAACAAATTACAGAAGCATATATGTTATATCATCTGTGTGTGTGTGTGTGTGTGTGGGTCCACTTGGTAGGTTACAGAGTTAAACATACTTGGCAGGGTGCCGTAACCAAGGGAATGACCCGTGTTGACCTCTACATGAAGCGTAATCATATAATAGGTGCGTTTATAATCAATACAACAGCTGATGGATCACTGTTGCAGGAGGAGTCATTACCGATATGAAAGAATATGGTAAATATGAAACCTAGGAAGCTGAAACATCCTTATCCTTTTCAAGGTAGTGGTTTAAATACCCCTGAAATTACAGACACCGTCCCAGACCGATCTGGGAGATCGGCAGCCAAAAAGACCCAAGAGGCTCTAAGAAAAATAGAATCCATTTTTTCTTGAGGATTGGCCTGATGGTCCAGGAAGTGTTTAAATTACAGGGTCGGGCAAACTGCAAGTGGTGAGAACGTACATGCGGTAATGTGACGCGGGTTTGATCGATGCGGAAACCATCTCGCGTATCTGTCTTGTCCATTAAGATGCGGTCATCCCTCTCAAAGTGTTCAGTACATGCAGTTCTTTTGGTAAATCCTGAAGCGTGTGGAGCCAGTGTGTGTGGACAGCCTGGTTCTCAACACCTGACCAGCAGGGGGGGGGGGGGTTGGGTGCCACTCCCCCCCCCACCATTCAATGAATGTATTACACTTTGATGACCGTCTTGTGGAAAGGATTCAATGGATAAAACCATCATGGAATTCAATTGGCTTACCTGAGTCTCGTTAAATTCTTTGACTCCAACGCAGTAAACAATAGCACCGAGAGAGCGGGCCCTCTCTGCCTGTTGGAGGGAGACATGAGGACACTCTTTGAGGCAGTACTGATGCTAAATGTGATGCAGTACCGTAGAAGAGGACAGTGGAGGAGTAGCACAGGAGTGCAGTAGTAGACGACAGAGAGTTAGATCATTAGTAGAGAGTAAAGTAATAGAATCAGGAGATAGGCACTAGCAGAGAGCTAACAAAGAGCTGATGTGCCTTCGCTCATGAGAGGTTACCTCCTGCTGAGCATCGATGAGTTGATGTTCCTGCAGCTCTCCATCTGTCAGTGCGATTATAACACTTGCCGTCCCTTTGGAAAAAATGCCACGTGTTAAAAATGGAACCACTGATCGCTGAAGCTGTGTGTGTGTGTGTGTGTGGATAGTCTTGCAGAGAGAGTTCTTACCAAAGTTCTCATGGTATATTTGCGTGTTTGCCTTGAAGGGAGAAGATGACAATAGAGTGAGGATCTTATTTACGTTTAGACTTTACGTGAGACTGAGAAAAGTAGAAAGTAAAGCTGAGGAGTCATTTATTATTCCAGGTCACCAAGTTTCCGGTTTCATTATTGGTGGCCAAACAACATTAGTACAAAGTCAAGCCATTCATCTAGCAGGTCAATGAGGTGAAGAACTTGGAAGAAAAATACAAGTAACCTCCACCCCTAGCTGGTACATAGCACCACATGTTCTCCACCCAAACCCACCAGGTGCAGACCCTGGTCCATGCAGGTGTCTCCACCGGGGATCTCTCGATGCAGGTCGTTCAGCCCCTTTCTGATCTTCACCCTGAGGGAGGAGGTGAGCGCAGGGATCACACTTAGTCATGGGACCGTTCATAATCCTATTGAAGTCATTAAGTTTGTGAGCCTGTGGGGACACGCTAGGCTGGGAGCCAGACAAATCTGTGAGCTCGTGTTTTTTGATTTGCTCTGGCATTTGCATTTAGCAGCCCTCCCGTTCAGACAGATTTCCAGCAGACCTGATCTGCATGCATTGAAAAGGCTCTTTGGAAATCGTGAATGAAATGAGAAGTTCCAGGGCAAAACGCATTTGTGAATTGGTCTGCCAAAGTCTTGCGATGCGTGACATACACATAGCTGTTGAGATAACATTGTGTGGGCCAGATTGTGTAGTATTTTTGATCATTTCTTTTGTGGGAATCATTAGGTAGTATGGTCATCTTTATTAGTGTAACCAAATGTCTATCTGAGGCACAGAGGGACTTAACATGCTTGGTCAGGATATGTTCTGTAATGACATGAATGGTGACAACATGAACCTGTTCTCGGTCAACTTCATGATGGTGAACGCGCTGGAGGAGAAGGTGATGAAAGACATCCTCAACATGGGGCTGTTGTCAGAAAACAGAAGATATTGAACTAAATACATGGCCCACAATTCAATCACATTCAATCACAACGGGAGGCCGTAGTTTTCATACATTTCTCAGCATCGTGCATTCTCATAAGTGTTATAACAATAAAATCACCAAAATGAACTACTACTTCCCTTTTTGTTATAGACACTACTATGCTTATTGACGTAAGTGGATTCCTCTGTATGAACGGGGTACAGACGCACAGTGAGCTGAAGGAACTGGACTCAGTCTGCGCCATGGAGGGTGTGTGTGTGTGTGTGTGTGTGTGTGTGTGTGTGTGTGTCGTTTTTCTGTTGATGTCGCCTGTTGCCTGCAGGACCACAGACACCTGGAACAACCGCTGAGCACAGATGTGCCCCAGCAACACGTTGCACCCAAAACCCCCACAAAAATACCCATCCACGTTCATTTTTCTTGTGATTTCTCTTCCTCTTCCCGGTCTCTCTCTCTCTCTCTCTCTCTGCATGTCTGTGTGTGTGGGTGTTTATGTGTCTCTGCATGTGTGTGTGTGTGTGTTTGTGTGAGGATGCTTTCTAAATAAGGGTCCAACGTGTAAACAGAGAGCAGAGGAGATCTCTCATCTGTTTTACTGGAGAGGCTTTTAACCCCACAGGCCGCCATGCGGGCCACGTGGCAGCTGAAATGTACTCAGAACTGACAGGGGTTTGGAGGAGGGGGGCTTGTTTATGGGCTGCTATCAAAAGCCAAGGACTCGAAAGCTTGAATTGAAAAAAACATACCTATCGTGCTATATGAATCGGTATTCTTATCACGATTCTTTCCGTGATTGATTCAGCATTTTGTTCATAGTCATTTTGGCTCTTTCAGAAAATTATTTGGCAGCTATCTGACCGGTTATCTCTGAGGGATTTTGACTTTGGAGGAGAACTTTTTTCCATACATAGCACAGTCTATGCATGGAGAGCTCTTTGTCTTCAAGATTCTTGAGATAGACGTCTGAAGCTCAAACCAGACTGAGAGGAGACAATATTCTGCACCTCAATCATCATCGCCTTGGATACCGCGAGACTATCCCCTCATCAACTCCCTCATGCCATCAGCCAAATAACAGTCAATAATGTCAGGGCTGTTTGTGTTAGCGGCTCACTGAAAAGGCACAGCCTGTCAGCGGAGACACATGGCCCGGGGATGCTAAGTGACTTAGCACATGGCTTCTCCTCCAAGATGGAGAATGTTTGTTTATTGGAATGAGTGATGTGTGGTTGTGTGTGTGTGTGTGTGTGGTTGTGTGTGTGTGTGTGTGTGTGTGTGTGTGTGTGTGTGTGTGTGTGTGCTTGCATATAAGATCTTTCCTAAGTGCCAACATAAAGATTCTTGGAGAATTTTGAATTCTTTTTGTGGAATTGTTATTCAGGTTCCTAGCTAAGGTCTAGACAGCAACACTAGGGTTGTTGTAAATGAATGTGTGTAGATGAATATATACAGATAGATAGATAGATGGTCTTTAAGGCTTTCTAATAAGTGTGCATTCAATACAACATATATAACAATATTATAGCAATAATATATTGTAGCTTACCTTTTGAATTTCTCTGCCAGGTTTTCCACAAAGAAATAGATATCATCCCAATGGTCCATCACACTGCCAGACCTGACACAGACACACACACACACACACACACACACACACACACACACACACACAGACACACACACACACACACACACAGACACACACACACACAGACACACACACACACACACACACACACACACACACACACACACACACACACACACACACACACACACACACACACAGTGATCAGAACAAAGTGTCTGATCCGTTAAGGAGGGGTGTGGTTGATGAGATGAAAGGGGGGTGGGGTGACCCTGGATGGAGAGGGTGGTGTAGTTTACTACCCGGCTTAACTGGACCCTGAAGGCCCAGGAAACACGCTCCCCAGGGGCCTCCATCATAAACACACTGCTATGAAACGCTGCCCAGAAGGTCCCAGTAGGTTCAGCCCCCACTCCTGCTGCACACACTGGTGTGTGTGTGTGTGTGTGTCTGCACAGATGAGTGTGTGTATAGAATATATGTGCTTGACTCTGAGTGTGTGTGTGTGTGTGTGTGTGTGTGTGTGTGTGCGTGCGTGCGTGCGTGCGTGCGTGCGTGTGTGTGTGTGTGGGGGGGTGACGACAGAGGATAAGTGACTCTGAAAGACTTGGAGACTGGAGCAGAGAGTCAAGCAGATGTGGACAGGAAAACAAACTCACAGGAAACTGCACTAAACAAAGCTGTCTCTTGAGACATAACATATGCACAGTAATATACAGTACATTTACATGAACTGCTCTGGTTTCCATTGCATTTTAATAGAGACTCATTGTGTCATCGATCAAATACACTATACACACTTATACATTTCTAAAGCTTTGTGTCTAATATTTATATATTAGACTTTCTGTGACTTTTTGTCACATTATTGCACACGTTTGCTTACTCAGAACTCAAAGTGCCAATGCTGATTTTTTATAAATAAATAAAGAAAATACTTTGTTTTTAGAGCTTACTTAACAATCTCGAGTTAGCTTTTGCTCATAGGGTCTGCTCATATTTTTACAATTAAATCAAATGTTTTAAAGTGATGGTTCGGAGTAAAATTCACCCTGAGGTAATTTCCACCAATAATCCAGCCAAATACCCCCTCAGATGCATTTTTAGCGACGGTCAATATTTATCTTTTAAGTTTAGGGGTATCAGCCGAATGGCTTAGTATTGGAGTGTCCGGTACACTGTGTATATCTCGTAAATTACCCCACTAATAATGCATGGATTGTTACCCAACTTCTGTAGTAGTACATATATGGTCTGTACTCACAAAACGAGGCATTTTAAAGTTTGGAAGTACACCAGGAGTTTATTCAAAAGAGCACTTTTCTGATAGCTTCAACTAGCTGTTGCTAAGGCTACCGCTGCGTCGACGTCTCTTCCGTCTTACCGGATAAGTTCGTAAAAGTCCTCTTCAAAACTCACAAGTGTAAGGAAAAAGTTAGTGAATTCAACACTCCATCTAATTTCAAGTATTCAATTATTCCAGTTGTCAATACATTTCGATGAGTGTTGAATTCACTAACCTTTTCCTTATACATGTGAGTTTTGAAGAGGACTTTTACGAACTTATCCGGTAAGACGGAAGAGACGTCGACGCAGCGGTAGCCTTAGCAACAGCTAGTTGAAGCTATCAGAAAAGTGCTCTTTTAAAAAAACTCCTGGTGTACTTACAAACTTTAAAATGCCTCGTTTTGTGAGTACAGACCATATATGTACTACTACAGAAGTTGGGTAACAATCCATGCATTATTAGTGGGGTAATTTACGAGATATACACAGTGTACCGGGCACTCCAATACTAAGCCATTCGGCTGATACCCCTAAACTTGATGAATATTGACCGTCGCTAAAAATGCATCTGAGGGGGTATTTGGCTGGATTATTGGTGGAAATGACCTCAGGGTGAATTTTACTCCGAACCATCACTTTAAGACAAATAATAAAAACGATGATGTCATGTCAATCAACAAAGGATTTTTAGTAGTATTTTTTGTAGATTTTAAGTAGTATGGTCCTGTTCTTGCTAAACTCCACGCCTGTAAGGTTTATTCTTAGACACAGTCGGTTCTCAGACACACACACAGACACAGTCATGTCCTGAAGACATAGCACCCAGACAACTGTTCCCACAAGAGAGACGTGTGCTTTCAGGTATCCTGGGGCCAGCTCAGCCCATACCTTGCGTCTCACCTTTACACGGTAAAAATCTCAACATACATTTTTGACGTCCCTATACATTCGTTTTGAAGACGTTCCCGAGATGTTTCCTGGGTCCAGATTGATCGTGTTTTACCTGGTCTGTGGGCTCGGCCTGAGATGGCCACACAGTCCAGATTGATTGTGTTTTACCTGGTCCGTGGGTATGGCCTGAGATGGCCACACAGTCCAGATTGATCGTGTTTTACCTGGTCTGTGGGCATGGCCTGAGATGGCCACACAGTCCTGGGTCCCTCTTTGAAAAAGTGCGTTTGGAGCAACAGGACATCGCAAAACAGGTGTTTTTTCTCATGACAAGTGCTCTCCTTCACCGCCTTCAGCATTCAGACTTGGGGGTGTTCAATGCGGCTGACAAAGCAAAGGCAAAAGGACAAGACCTTACAAGCTCAACAGAATCCTTTTAGAATAGTGTGAGGGGAGGACCAGTGGGCCCTTTTTTTCTCTTCACTCTGGTGTTTAAAAGAATCTGCAGCGTGAGCAGAAGGGTTTGAAAACACTGGGTTACAGACAAACATCCACTCTCCTCACCACAACATGCTCTTTCTGTATATCTGTCTCCCCTCCCGGTCACACGCACACACAATCACATGCACGCACACACACACACCGACCAATGGATGGGAGTGTGTGGCCAGTGTCTGCCCTGGAGGCAGAATGTCTTTATGGGTAAAGATAATTCCGTTGCATCAACAGGGAATGATGGTAACAAAAAACTAGAATGCACGCCAGGGATTCATCACCAACCGTCTCCCATACAAACTTTTCCATCGCCAAACAGTCAGAAAGATGTAGGTATAATTCACTCAATGTATTTACCATGGGCCCATGTTGAAGGTCCCAGGCCTTTCTGAGTGTGTGTAAGGTATATGTGTTATTTCTGAGTCACAATGGCTCATGTTTGCGTTGGAAAACGTTGCGGTGCTGAGGTATAGCATGTAGCCGTGGGACGAAGACTTAGCTTGCACTTTTCCATCACCTGTCCAAACAGAGCACAGAGGAGGGAGAGAGAGAGAGAGAGAGAGAGAGAGAGAGAGAGAGAGAGAGAGAGAGAGACACACACACACACATGAGAGGAAGTTGCCCATTTTCTTATTAGATCCTGAAGGTGGTGTTTTTCTTCTGATCTAATTTTAATGGCATGATTGTGGTTATGAGTGTTTTCCTGGTTCAAATGGAGACCTCAAATGGAGCATGTTCACCTTGTGAGTGAACTCTGACCTTTTTTGAACCCTACCCGGTAGCCGCAGCACCAAAACTCTCAGTCGTTTACCAATTTATTGCAATGTTGTTGACACTGTTTGTTATTAGTGGATGGCTTGTTTAGGTTTCCCTTTACATGAAAAAGAGCTCCACCAGTGAAAAGAGTGACCAAAATTACAGCAAGAAGGGACTGGGGTTTACACAGCAGCAAACAGACAATGATGCTGGGAACATATTTCAGGCTGCAACGTTAGATAAACAGACTTGACGCGATTCATTAGCTTCTCTCCCAAAGTGACTGGGGCTGTCTTTAGCTCGACCGTGTTGAAATGCACTATCTCACTTCTTTTTTTAGAACACACTTTTTTTGTTAAAGCCATCAATCCAATACAATACAATTATACCAATGTTTTGTCCTAAATTATATCTACGCTACAACAAAATGTAGAGTTCAAATGCAAAAGTAAAAAAATGTAAGGATGAGCGATTTCTCGTACACCGGCAGGGGAAAATGAGGGGGCTGATTATTACGGTGGAATCGTGACCACAGGGGCAGAAATTCCCCTGCTGATCTGTGCATGTGTGAGCATCTCAAAACCACACCAGCTGGCATTGTCCAAACTCCCAATGACACGAAGGGAGAAGACAGCCTTGCAGTCAGGGACTCAATGCCCAGATAGAAACAGCTCCTCTGACTGTGATGATGAATCCAAGAATCCTCCTGAATTGCTCCAACGGGGATGGTCTGAGACATGCTAGGAAGGTTCATGAGGTTTAAGGTTTATGGTGAAGGGACAAAATAACAGCTCCGCTTCTCTTGTTGTTGCTGGTGTGGAAGGAGAAGTATGCGAGCATGATGTCACACACCACAGGTTTTCTTTCACAAATGAGAAG
This sequence comes from Urophycis tenuis, assembly GCA_036785325.1. Taxonomy (NCBI): domain Eukaryota; kingdom Metazoa; phylum Chordata; class Actinopteri; order Gadiformes; family Phycidae; genus Urophycis; species Urophycis tenuis. Next base: position 2,953,232 of record JAXIVH010000041.1, read on the forward strand.
CATAGGGGCTCTTATTTTGAAAAAAACATAATTCCTGGAAAAGACAGGTTTGGGGAAAAATGTAATAGAATGATGAATGAAGGAAAGACAAATATAAACCACGATTGGCTGAAACAGAAAAAAACAAGAGACAGGGAATGAAAGGGGGAGTGAGATAGACAACAGCTGGTGATTGATGCACACCTGGCCAAGTCATGTGTCAAGTCATCAAAAAAAGTAAACTGAGGAAGAAGAAGAAAAAACCAAAAACATAACAGAAAATGCCACCCAAAAGGCTGCTAGTACCAAACCCCCTGAGCCAGTCCTCCTGAAGCTACCATGTGACTCCCTGCTGACTGTGCCATTTCAAAGCTAGACCAGTTCCAATACAACACCATGTGGGATGAACCTCCGTCAACCTGCGGCTTCCACAGTCCCGCAGCGTTCTTCTCACCCTTGTGAGTGTTGTTTCAGGGGCCGACCAAGATGGCCTTCCCAGCATTCCATCCGGGCCCACGTGAACCGCCTGTCGCCAGCAGCCAGTTCAACGGACTCAGCGTGGACACATGTTAAAACCGCTAACCTACTTTTCACCAGATGTCACTGTTGGTGGGAGCACCAGGCGTTACTTCTGCAGGGCAGTCAGGGGGTTTTGGCCCCAGGCTTCAGCCTCTCTTCAGCCTCTTCATCCTCTCTTAAGCCTCTTCAGCATCTCTTCATCCTCTCTTCAGCCTCTCGTCAGCCTCTTCAGCCTCTCTTCATCCTCTCTTCAGCCTCTCTTCAGCCTCTCTTCAGCCTCTTCAGCCTCTCTTAAGCCTCTCGTCAGCCTCTCTTCAGCCTCAGCCTCTCTTCATCCTCTCTTCAGCTTCTCGTCAGCCTCTTCAGCCTCTCTTCAGCCTCTCTTCAGCCTCAGCCTCTCTTCATCCTCTCTTCAGCCTCTTCATCATCTCTTCATCCTCTCTTCATCCTCTCTTCAGCCTCTCTTCAGCCTCTCTTCAGCCTCAGCATCTCTTCAGCCTCTCTTCAGCCTCTCTTCAAGTCCCTACATGACACCAGGGGTCTGAGAAGGGCAAACAAGATCATGGCCGACCCCTCACACCCAGGTCACAACCTCTTCACCCCGCTTCCTTCTGGGAGAAGGTTGCGGCTGCCTGGAACTGCTAGGACCCGTCACAGACTTAGTTTTTTCCCCTCAGCCGTCAGGCTGGTAAACGAGTCTGGCTACCAACCCCCCCCCCCCCCCCCCCCGCCCCTCCTTCCCTCCTCCCCGTGATACTGGTCCAGGACTAGTAATCACACTGGACTCAATTATGCACTTGCACTTTACTCTGTATCCTATACCTCATCACCCATCACCATGTTCTCTCAAATTGTCCTGTTACTGTCCTGTTTGCACTGTCCTGTCCTGTTTGCACTGTCCTGTCCTGCTGCACTGTATTCGTTGATGCACACATTGGAACGCTGAGTCAAATTCCTATTTTGTTAGCAAAAATGGCAATAAATTATTCTGATTCTGATTCAGCCTCTTCAGCCTCTCTTCAGCCTCAGCATCTCTTCAGCCTCTCTTCAGCATCTCTTCAGCCTCTCTTCAGCCTCTTCAGCCTCTCTTCAGCCTCTTCAGCATCTCTTCAGCCTCTCTTCAGCCTCTTCAGCATCTCTTCAGCCTCTCTTCAGCCTCTTCAGCATCTCTTCAGCCTCTCTTCAGCCTCTTCAGCATCTCTTCAGCCTCTCTTCAGCCTCTTCAGCATCTCTTCAGCCTCTCTTCAGCCTCTTCAGCATCTCTTCAGCCTCTCTTCAGCCTCTTCAGCATCTCTTCAGCCTCTTTTCAGCCTCGGCCATCAGAAAATAGAAACGGTGCCGTCGAACGGGACACCATTTCATACACTGCTCGTTGAGAGACAAAAGGGAACCGGATTGTGCAAACACATGTTGCTGTGAGGAGCCCTGCCAATGAGGCCCACTGTTGTTCTCTTCTGCCAGCTAGCGTTCAAAGAGCTTCTTGCAGACCAGAACTGTTTGTTGTGGTTGGTCCCCCCCAGTGCCCCTGGGGAGACCCCACATTTTGGACATTACACATGGCTCCCCCATTCCGTCCGCCAAGAATCACAGCCAATCAGAAACTTGTGTTCCCCATTAGAGACGGACCAATGTGTGGGACTGTTGTGTACCCTCATAGCGTGTACGAGAGAGTCAGAAACCCCATGTGGAAAAGAGAAAGCATTCCAAAGTAAGGAGGGTTTCTGGCATGTTTAAATTATTGATGGTGTACAGCTGTAGCGTTGGGCCCTGGTGTTGGTTTGTCTGGACATCGGCACCATGATGTCACGCTCACAGGGTGCCAAACAATGACTTGATCGCAAACAAAAAACCCAATATTTGACCGTTACCATTAACGTAGTCATTAAGAGAGAATATGGCAAAGATTATTATTATTGGCAGTGTCGGAGTAAATGTATGAACAACAAGAAGGATTCTACACTGAGTGGGATCCTGTGTTAGGTAATAAAAGCAACGAGGATGGAGTGAGGTAATGGGAACTACGGAGAGAGGGGGAGGAAGAAAAAAGTCAGAGTGGCAGATTCTCTCACTCCCTCTGTATGTTGCAATATCACCATGAAATCTTGAGTTAACATTACAAACTCCATTGGTGTGGACATTTACTCAAATCAGGGTAACATAATGGTTGGTCTTTTGTCAGATATACAGTTCATATTACAGTGTATAACAGCAGCAGTGCAATTTATCTACAATGCCTTGACCCCAGGAAATTACAGAGGTGTTTTGTAATGATTCAAGCTTTGGGAGTAGCTAAACCTAAAACCATGTCTTTGGCAATTGCAGTGAGGCTCCACGGCACTCCTGAATCGGCATCAATGTCGACACCGGCCTCTGGGCCCAAGAATGGGAGGCCAGCTCCGTGTTCATGAATGCCAAGTTTACTACTGAGGTGGAATGCTGTTAGCCAATGCCCAAATGCTGGTAATTACATCTGGTGACTGCTAAGCTTTGGTAATGCAGCCATGATTGGTTGGTATGACTTATAGTAGTGCTGCATCAGCAACTGATGATTTAGTAGAGAGGAGTGGGAACAGACGCAGACATGTGACTCAATATACTGTATTCACCACAACACGGCTGTGGCTTTGGAGTATGTGATGCAATCGACGAGTTAGGCGTAAAAAGCTCTTTCTGGTTGGAATTGCTTGGGTTAAATGGGCAGGCTGGATCACATCCCGAAACATTTGATGAGGTCCAAATATATGAAGATGTTTATGTTTAAACCCAACAACAAAACCCTACCACTGTCAATGGTACACGGGATTTATTGCCCTAGCCACAAAAAGAGAGGGACCACGCGTCAACTTTAGAAGCTGGTTTGAAAGGTTAAAAGAGAAGTAGCCTTTGAAAGGACAAAAGCTACATTACCTGCAATTGAAATGCTTGAAACTTGTTCTGGTGACTTTCTAACTGTGTTAGCAGCAATGAAATGTTTCACCTTCTTATGACAAATGTACTCTTTGTAAGTCACTTTGGATAAAAGTGTCTGCTAAATGCCCTACATGTAAATGTAAATGTAAATGAAAGGAGGTTTGAAATCGTACTTCCACACAAGAAACGAAAACACATCTCTGACTCAGATAGACTTCCAGTATTTGCAAATGACCCTCATGACATCATTAAACTCCCCCCCTGCTGAGTGACATGGGTCTCTGGAGCCAAGAGGATAAATGAGGTCTCAATGTTTCTTTACAAGCCACGGGAGGGTGTTGGATCAAACCCTCATTAGAGTGAAACCTCGCCAACCTCCTCTCATCTAGCCTTAATAATGAGCCCAGGCCCCATGGTAATCCTTTGTCTTGAAGCCTTAATGTAGCACTCACATGTAGCACTCACATGTAGCGCTCACATGTAGCACTCCCATCACTCACACCGCTACATGTTCCCTCAGTCCTTTGATCCTCTGGCTGGGAAGACCTAACCTGACACAAATTATGAGATTATGGCATAACCCTAACCCTAACCCTAACCCTGAAGTGAAAGTGAAATCAGAGACAAGAGCAGGTAGGTTTAGGGCATAGGTCAACGAGGCCTGCAGATATGGCTACGGATGATTGGGGATGGAGTCCATAACCTTCTGACTGCAGCACCAGAGTCACTACTGCACTATACTGACTGTGTGTGAGTAATGACCAACATTGTCACAGGTTACATGGAAATGTAAAACAGCCTTGTAGTGCAACGTGTGTGTGTGTGTGTGTGTTCTCAAGAAGCTACGTTTCAAATGAATCACATTTAGCAAAGACTTCCTTAATATGAATGTAGGACAGAGAGCATGTGTGTGTGTGTGTGTGTGTGTGTGTGTGTGTGTGTGTGTGTGTGTGTGTGTGTAAAAGCAGGGAGTCTTTAATTAACCTCCTGTTTATTAGAGGTTCCTAAACCTAAATAGTCAGCAAAAACTGAACTTCCTGATTCTCTTTCTGCCTAATAATAAACTAAAAAAACTAAAAAAACCCAGTTGTTCTTTTAGTAACAACATGTGTTCGTTCTCATGGAGGAGAAAAACAACCCATGATCTTTTCAACATCTGGGCAGCATGACATGTTATATACCAAAGGACGAATAGAGACTAAGAAGAATTTCAAACTCTTCTGGTTAGATTAACAGACTATAGATTGTGTGTCTGGGTTCAAATCCCACAATCAACCTAGAGGGATATTACATGCAATGGTCATTAGATCAACAAAGTGGATCATAGGTTCCATTCTCATATCCATTCACAACAAATGGTAGGACATTGTGAATTAGTGTTTCACTTCGATCATCCATGCAGAAAAATTTATTCAGCAATGTCAGCAAAAATTCTGCAAACTGGCAGAAAAGATTTCAAAGGCTGTAAAAGCAAAATTTCAATTTGAATCAGTTAGGGCTGATATACCTATGTATTCAGTGACTCCTGAAGTCCTCCTCATTCCTGCTATCAGACCCACATAAAGGGAGGCCATATGCCTACTTGATTGATAGCAGCACCACTAACGTTTTAATACAGGGCATTAGGCCTTTGGTGACTCGCAACTGCCGAACTGCAAATCCCCTGTAATGTCTGCCCATGGGCAGAGCTGCTTTCTGCTTCGGTCCGGCGTTGCACACGCCGCCACAACCACAAGATTTTCCGCTGTGGGCGGACAGAATGAAAAGGAATACATGGGTTGCTGAGGAAGGACATTGGTCCCGTAGGAAAAGAAACCTTCGGGGGAAGATTAAAAAAAAGGCCTGCAAGTGCTGAATTGATTAAGATTGAAGAGAGGAAGTGGCTTTCTTTTAGTCTTGCAACATTTTGCGTTGGTAAACGATTAAAAGTAATCACCGCAGGCATGATGGAGTGATAACTCCAACATGTTATGACATGTGATAACTCCGACATGTTATGACATGTGATAACTCCAAACATGTTATGACATGTGATAACTCCGACATGTTATGACATGTGATAACTCCGGCATGTTATGACATGTGATAACTCCAACATGTTATGCCATGTTATAACTCCAACGACACGTTACGAGCAGCCAGCCATCAGAGCGTCTAAAACCAAGCAGGCAAAGATGTACTGACGGTGAATGGCTTTTTTCACTGTCATGAAAAAACAATTCAGTTCATTAGTTTCGGGTTCACCTCTAATAGGCTAATCTATAAGTTATAATAAGAAACTATGAATGTTAAAATGTATTTTATTTGTATATTATATTAGCATAATTGTAGCACAGGTTAGAGCCTTCACCACCTCTGTATTTGCATGATGACAAAGTGCTGACTATTTAGCGATAAGAGACTTTATTGATCACTCATGGGTGAAAAATCACAAAAAAATCACTTACTTATCGAGCACGAAATAGAGGTCAAAGGCCCCCTGGCACGAGCTCTCCTCCTCCTCGTCCGTGGGTTCGGGCTCGGGTTCGGGCTCGGCTCGAGCGGATGAAGAGCAGCAGAGCACACATAATCCCACAAAGACGAGCACAATGGACACGTTCTTCGAACAACGTGCCATGTTGTTTTTTTCTTTAAAGAATAAAATGTCTATTCCTTGAAAAAAAACACACCTCGCACTGAAATGTAGGTCAACGCCTTCTCACATTACAACGTGTGTTAAAAAAAAGGTACAAAGGTGTTAAAAAGGCAAACCAAAAGGTGCAGAGGTAAAGTCAAGTCGAGTCGCTCCGGGACCAAAGTGAAGATGAATTCAGTTCTAGTCTTTTATGCGAATCGGTTTTCAGTCATTTGAATAAAGTCATTTGAGTAAAACATGACTCAAAGACTTGAATGCAACACCTAATGGCCGCATGGGATGACAACTCACTTTTCTGCGAAAAAAAAAAAAACCTTCCTCACTATATGACCACAATCCACGCGTGTAGCGATTTTAAAAAGGCTTCGAAAACAAATCCGGCGATTGAAAAGTAAAATGAGGATAATGAAAGGGAATAGGGAGATCTTACTTTCCTGTCAACAACGTCGTTGTTTTCATGGAAATGGGTCACAGCTCTGAAGAACTATGAGCCAGCAGAGGACAAACTTGGCTAAATTGGACAAGGTTTCATATTTCATCTTGAGGAGGAGAGAGAGAGAGAGAGAGAGAGAGAGAGAGAGAGAGAGAGAGAGAGAGAGAGAGAGAGAGAGAGAGAGAGAGACCTGGCGACAGAGAAGGAACGGGAGGGAGGGAGGGAGAGAGAGAGTGAGACCTGGCGAGAGAGAAGGAAAGGGAGGGAGAGAGAGAGAGATGAAGAGAGAGAAGGGGGAGTATGGAGACGGTGGTCTCACTTACTCCTTTGAGTATGGTTTTGGGAAAATAGAGGGATGGCATACTAGCGAAAATAAGTTATAATAATAAATATTTAGGCCTCATGTTATACATAAAGTGTGTATCGTAATTATGCTAACATAAACTCATTATCCACACTGGCAGGATCTGACTTCAATGTAGCTAATACCTTCAAATGTGTGTGTGTGTGTGTGTGTGTGTGTGTGTGTGTGTGCGCACATGGTTTCTCCTGATCACTAAAAATGAAGAAGTCAAAACGACAAACACAACAATAAAGCCTGCTGTGTTGCTTTTAGTTTATTGTCATCCACCACTGGAATTGAGACAAGCCATGTAGCCTAGAATAATATCACATTGCACTCTGCATTGTATTTCTCCAGTTAAAAAGCACCAAATGTGAAAATGTTCTAAAAAGATAAATTCCTCCTTTTAAAAATCAGAACAAAGTTGTAACTTTACAGCACAGAAGCAGAATGTGAGCTGTGTGATTTACCAATCTTATATTATTAAAATCTTGGCATGGCTTGTGTGCAGCCTTGGTGTCTGCAGTTCATGTTGTTTTGGTAATTAAGTAGATCACAGATCCAAATTCTCTAAAGAATGTGAACTCCCAGTCAGCCACACGAGGACCTACTGTGCTACAGAAACGACTCTTCTACACACCCTCCTTTTCACAAATGAAAATGATTTCGAAAAAAAAAACGCCTCTTAATTTATCCGGTCATACAATCACAAACAGTAAATAATGCGTCAAAACAGAAAGGCCTTGAGAGTAGAGGGAGAATGGACGCCGTGCGACGTGGCCTTGTACTCTTCATTCTACGCCTACCATTTTCCACAAAGGTCGGACTCCTCAATAGATCAGATAGTTGAGTGGCTTGGCCAGGCCCAGCCAGGCCCCCAGGCCCAGCCAGGCCCCCAGGCCCAGCCAGGCCCCCAGGCCCAGCCAGGCCCCCAGGCCCAGCCAGGCCCCCAGGCCCAGCCAGGCCCCCAGGCCCTCTGCACGGGCCTCACTTCTGGCCTCCGAAGTGCTTGTTGAAGATGCCCTTGGCTGCGCCCAGCGCCGCCTCGGCCGCCACGGGGATGTGGGGCGCCACGCCGGTGCCCTCCCAGGCGGGCCCAGCGGCGCTGTCAGAGTGGACGGTGGGGATGCTGAGGAAGACATCGGTCTCGCCCACGCGGAAGGCCTCGGCCGGGTGGGATGCTCCGGCGGTGGGCTCGCCCACGATCATGGCACGGCCGTGTCTCTTCATGATGTAGACAAACTCTTCGGCCGCGCCAGCAGTGGCGCGGCTGGTCAGGATGATCAGGCTCTTCTTGGTGCCGTACCTCGTGCCTGAAGGAGGGAGGATGCGAGGAAGGGAGGAGACGAGGAGAGGAGAGGAACGGGAGGGGGGGGGGGGAAAGGGAGCAAGGGGGAGGGAGGAGGAGGGCACGGAGGGTGGAAGTTCGCAGACGAAGGAAGGAGAGGGAGAAATGATGAAGAGGAAGAGAGGAAGAAGATGGAGGATGCATGCAAGGATGGAATGGAGGAGAAGAAGGGAGTAGGAGAGGACACAAGGAAAGGAGGAAGGAAATTATACATTTTGGATGAAGGGAAGGAAATTAGGAAGAAACAAATACAATATGTGAATGTTCAAAACACGAGTTACACAATACTTCTTATGGGAATTGCAGTTCATGTGTCAATCAAAATAATGGTCGGTGATTATGGGAAAGTTCACAACTGATGGTGTATCATGCCTTATCTTCATGATCATACCTCCCCTAATTGCAATCTAGTCATGATATTTATTGTGCTTTTGAATACAGATCACATAATCACATGAAGGGATTTGCCTATCCCTTATTCATTTGAGCCTGTTCAACGTGCATGTGGAGGTATTTGTACAGTTTGGAGAGTTTTTATTACCTTTTTGTGCATGCATGACAAAACATGCGATCAAGCATGTGTGAGTCATTAAAGCTGAAAATGTATGATCAATATGTTGTTGTTTCTTCCTTTTACCAGTAAGCTCGGGAAGGGTCCAGAGTTCTTTGGTGGTTCCAGAGGGTCTGTCATACAGCTTGTCCAGCAGGATCTTCTTGTCTGCGTCAAAGAAGTAAGAGCAGAAGCCAGATATGGCCGTAGTGGGGCCCCCGACATTGTTCCTGTAATCACAATCATAGAGTATGTGTTCTTCAGGGCCCATTAAAAGTAACCAGAGAACTCGATTTGGAGATTTGCATAGTGGTAGTTAAATCTCAATTGAAGTCTCAAGGGTATGACTTAAAACACAGTGCAACCAATGAAATGAGTCATGCCAATGAACACAAGTCAAGCTCTTTCATTGTTAATGGATTCCTAATTCTGGGGTATGCTAGCCGACTGCAATAGGCTTCAGCCATGAGCGGGCATGTCTTACTCACCTGAGGTCAATGATCATGGCGTTGGTGTTGACAACTTTGTTCCAGACGTGCTCGACAATGATCTGGGCGATGGCCTTGACCTCCTCAAAGTCTCCAAACATGTCGAAGCGCAGATAACCGATGTTGTTTTCAAACACGTCAGTGTGGAAGGACACCTTGATCAGCTCGATGAAGACCTCAGGGGTGTAGTTCTGAGGATGAATATATGAACACATTTGAGGCGATAATGTCAGTAGGCTGTTGGGGGGGATGCTTTTCCATTGGGAAATGCACACTTTCTATTCTATTCTACTTTTTATAAAAAATAAAAAAAAAGAATATGTGCAGTAAACACAATCTTTCCATTCATTATGGTCAAATTCCAACTCATTAAATCAAATCAACGTAATCGTATAATGGCAGCTTCGCTCTCACCATGGGTGGCAGGGCAGGTATGTTGCTCGTGGTCTTCAGTCCCTTGTCCCCAGACAGGGTCTTTAGATCTGCCGAGAGCTTGGCCTCCAGCTCGACCTTGGAGTTGACGGCACTGTACGCCCCGATCGCCAGCAGCCCTTTCAGCTTCTCAGCCACCTCTGCTCCGGTGGCCTCGAAGGCGTACTTCTCCGCGATTAAGGTGGCGGCGCCCTCAATGATGGCGGGCACCTGGGCCCTGAGGTTGAGGATCTTGATGGCGGTGGCCAGGGCGTCTTCAGCGTTCACCTTGACATTGGGGGTGACCCCTTTGACCTCCCAGGTGCTGCCTGTGACGGGGTTGATGGACTTTGCGGTCGGCACGGTGATGTAGAAGTCTGTGTCGGTCACCTTGATCTTGTCGACTTTGACGGAGCCGCCCGAGGTCTTCTCCCCGACTATCGTGGCCCTCTTGAGCTGCTGCAGGCAGTAGGCGACATCTTCGGCGATCCCTCTGGTGCTCCCGCTGGTGAGGATGATGAGGGGCTTGGCGCTGCCGTACCTCTCCCCCAGCAGAGTGGGCATGGACCAGAGCTCCTTGGTGGTGTTGGAGGGGCGATCGTACACGCTGTCAATGTGGATCAGGGGCTCGGCGTCCGTGAAGTAGGACACGATGTACGGGACCCCCGATATATCACCGCTGCCAGTGTGACGCATGTCAAAGATCAGCGCGGAGGTGGGCAGGATTTTATTCCAGACCAGCTCCAGGAGCAAGGAGCCGATCTTCTCCGCCACCTCCTCCCCGAGAATGTGATCAATCCGGAGGTAGCCGACGTTGCCTTCCAAGATGTCCAGTTTGATGGAGCTCTGGAGGATGGTGATGAGCTGCTCGGGTGGCAGCGGGGGCATCTGGGGGGCAACGACGGGTACGTAGTTGGGCTCATGGGTGATCTTAAGGCGCGGGTCGTTGATAGTGCTCTGAACCCCTGCGGTGAGCACGTTGGCCAGGGTTTCCGGGTCCGGGATGCTTAGGATTTCGGTGTTGCTGCTGGCCGCATCGATGGCTTCTTGCATGCCCAGCAGCTTCTCTGGAGAGCAGTAGTTGTCCAGGAGGATCTTAGCCATGTCTACAATAAGGCTGGGAGTAAATGCAGCATAGGCAACTAAGACATTGCTAAAAACAAGCAGAGATGCTGCCAAGAAGAGAGCCTTCGCCATCGTTCTGGTTCTGATTAGACTTTAGCCGAGCAACGGCGGTAAGGATGACTGTCCAGTGAACCTCAGTCCCAAGAGAGGTTGTTGCTAAAATGACACTGTTTGGGCTAAAAGGTTTCTGTTAACACTCAGTGTTAACAGTTAAGAGGATTACCCCCCCGCCCCACACTCAATAAACCCTTAATCGTATTATCCTGAGTACTTTTGTTAGACAATAACAAGCCAGCCAAGTAGGGGCAACAGTGTGTTGCCCAAGATCCCAGTCTTAAACACACACACAGGAGATTCTGAATCTTTATTTCAAGTCACCTGTTCTCTGTGCTGTATTTTTGTGCTTTTGTGCTATAGTAAACTGACTTTGGAATATCTGTCAGGGATCATGGCCTGTCAAGGTTTATCTAGGTTTGTTAACTTTTCAAAATCTTTCGGGAATTTTTGTGAAACCTTATGGAAGAGATTAAGAATTCAATTTTGTTATGCTGCATGTCAGTCGCATACTCTCCACTGTATGCTTGTGTCACTACCAAACTAATAATTAACAAACTAATTAACTCTCTGATCAACCGGTTAACAAACTGACTGACTAACTAAATAACTTGATTACTTGGTATGTAAACAAACTTCCCCTGGGCAAGAAGGTCACCCATATTTTCTCCCTCTACAGATCAGTCTTAACGGTATGTTAAGTCTTGTGGTATGACTTGGCTTTATTCCGAAACAAAACAATCACACACTGTTGTGTCTGTACTGTACTGCACTTGGGGTGAACTTTTGAATATACAGTTGGTAGTTATATGTTGGTAAATGTACCTTTGTTAGTGTGATCTATTACAATCATATTTTACTTTTGCGGACAACGGTATCATGAGCAAAGAGCATAGAGGTATGCACCACACTAGTAAAGCAATGTGTTTTTTTTTTGGAAATGAATATAATGCACAAACAGATTATTGTTGTATTGTCTTTTAATGCTTACTGGCAAAGTTACTGTTCTGGCATCCAAAAACAATTTAGCCTTATGGAGACGTATGTGTGAGTGGCGTCCTCTATTGGCGCTTTTTAGAAACTACATCACATTCCAGTAAAAAGACATGGGAAAGACTTCAAATTCAAATTCAAGGGTAGATAGAATATATTAAACATCAAAATGATTATAATGCTCAGCAGCCTAATTATTAATAGATAAACAAATGTTACATGTTTAAATAATTACTGCAAGTAAAATTACAAATAATAGATTCACCAGGATACATCTGATACAATAACACTTGCACAATGCCCAAATTGGAAATAGAGAAGATACTCCTAGAATACTAAAAACAAAGACATTGTACAATTTGAATTAAATAATACATGACATATCAATGGTCGTTCTCTGTATTATGTGTTATGCATATGAGTACATTAATATTGCACAACAATGTGATGTATTTGCATAACATCATCATTGAATATAAATCGCTCCACACAAATTGTATTGTTGAAGCCCCACAGATGATACCTTACTACTTTGTTGCGTGGACCATTGTGTCATTAAGTCTACTACCAAGGACCATTAGGCAATAGTTTATTTTTTCAGTTTATGACCTTATCGCCACATTTATTTATCTTCCAATGAAAAATTAAAAATGTCCTCAATTATAATCAAGTAAGAGAAGGTTAGTAGTAGGTAAGTTGTTTACACAAAGGCCAGAAACTATTTTTCTTTCTCTATCTTCATCTGTCTTGCTGCGATGATTCTCTGAGCCACGTTCAGAGCGTCTGTTGCCTGGGTGACCACATTAGGCTCCACCCCTGACAGGGTCCACACCTTCCCGGTCACCGCGCTCAACACCACCTGGTTGGGGATGGAGGCGCACAGCACACTACCAGGGATCTGATAGGTTCCACTGGACAGAGACCCGCCCACCGTGGGCTCCCCGATCACGGCGGCCCGCTTCAGGTCCTTCATGGTGCGCGTGAAGGTCTCGGCCGCCGACCCTGTCATGTGACTCGTGAGGATGAGGAGGTCCTTGTGCGAGCCGTACCTTGGACCGAGGGTGCGAGGCAAGGTCATGACCTCCGTCACGGTGGTCGTGGAGCGGTCAAAGACGGTGTACAGGAGCTGCAGGGGTTCTGCATCGAAGAAGTAGGTGCAGAGGAGGGGTATGGCTGTGGAGTACCCTCCCGTGTTGTACCTCATGTCCAGGATCAGCGCGTCCGTGTTGACGATCTTGTTCCACACTGCCTTGATCAGTTGCGGTCCGAGGGCCTTCACGACCTCAATGTCGATCATCATGTCGAACCGCAGGTAGCCGACATTGCCCGGCATCACTTCTATCTTAAAAAGCGCGTCGATGATGTACCCCACTTCCTCCGATGTAGGGATCTTGGGAAGCTCGCGCATGGACTCTGGCTCCACGTCGCAGTAGAGGATGTGGATGCGGTGGTCGCCCGAGGCCTCCTGGAGGTCTGACGTCAGCTGGGATGCTAGGGACTCCAAGTCCACCACAGAGCGGTACATCCCTTCGGTCCATTTGTTGCGAAGCACCTCACTGACCTTCAAGGCCACCTCGTGGATGGCGTAGTGCATCTCCAGTAGTTTTCCCATTTGCTGGATTAGCTGCTGTAGCCCTCTGTGGAATTTGATGATCTCATGGGTGTGATCCACGGCGTCTTCAGCCAGCACAATGGCGTCAGGGACCACGCCGCCTCCCAACCAGAACTCCCCGTTGTTGTCTATGAAGTTAATGAAGGGAACAGTGATCGCTATTCCTGTGTTCTCTACTTGGAGTGTTTTCGAGTGTGTGAGGGTTCCCGATGTGATTTCGCCGATGACTGTGCCACGATGTAAAGACTGCATGAGGTAAGCAAACTCCTCCCCGACACTGGCTGTGTAATAGCTGGTCAACACGTAAACCCCTCGCTGGGAACCATAGCTTGGCCCTGTAAGCCCCGGAAGGGTGTTATATTCGACCGTTGTGTTTTTAATTCGATCGAATATTGTGAAAAAGTGTTGTTTCTGGAACACGTCTTGGAGGTTTGACAGTGTATAAGACAGTGAGGCAGAGGAACCACCTGTGTTGTAACGCAAATCAATGATCAGATTTTCAGTCTCTTTGAGAGGTCCCCATACCCTTTTCTCCATATGTTCCACTAATTCAGGCACCAGGTAGTAGTCAACAAATGCATCAATGCGGAGATAACCAGTATTACCTGCTAGGATTTCCACTTTGAACAATTGCTCAGCCAGTGTCCCCAAAAACTCTGAATCATCAGAAACCTTCTCGTCCTCAGAGTCCTCGTCCGTGAATGCAAACGGGTCATCCTCAAGTCTGATAATCAGTCGAGGGTCTTCGGAGATGATCTGGCACTCTTGGTTGAGTTTGGTGGCGAGATCCTCCTCAGATATGACAGAAAAGAAGTCTGCTGCCTTCAGATGGTGAAGGAGAGCCGGGACACGATCTGTAAATGCATAGTACCTCTCAATTATGTCGGAGATGCTCTGAATAGCCTTGGGAATGGCACTCCTTACTGCCAATAACAACTTGGCGTTTGCGATTGCTTCCTTTGCGATTATGTTAACAGACGGGGCAACACCACTCACCTCCCAGCTCTGGCCTGTGATTGGGCTGACGGACCTTGCCACGGGTACCGTTATGTAAAACCCAGAGTCTGCAATTTTGATCTTCTGGAGCTTCACTGAGCCGCCTGCAGACCTTTCTCCCACTACAATGGCCCTCTTCAGATGCTTGAGTGTGTAGGCCACAGCCTCTGCAGCTCCCGTCGTACGCTTGCTCGTCAAGATGATCAAGTCCTTCTTTTTGCCGTACCTGTCAGCCATAATGGAAGGTGTGGTCCACAGCTCCTCAGTGCTGTTTGAGGGCCTGTCGTACACGGTGTCGATGTGAATCAGCGGCCCTTGGTCCGAGAAGTAGGACACGATGAACGGAACACCGGAGAGTTCCCCGGCGGTGCTGTAGCGGAGGTCAAAGATCATGGCGGATGTATGGGCCACCTTGTTCCAGATGTTGTCCCTCAGCAGGGGGCCGAGCTTTGCCGCCATGCCCGCCCCGATAATCCGGTCCATGCGCAGGTAGCCCACATTGTTTTCCAGGATGTCCAGCTTGACCGAGTTCCTCACCAGCCGGACGAGCTGCTCGGCAGGGAGTGAAGGGAGCAGCGGGGGCAACACCGGGACGTAGTTCGGCTCGTAGGTCACCACCAACCTGGGGTCGTTCAGGGCACCCTGGACCCCCGCGGTCAGGACAGCCGCCAGGGTCTTCCTGTCTTGGATGTGGAGGATCTCTCCACTGTGGATGGCCTGTTGGATAGCCTCCTGCATCCCAACCAGGTTCTCTGGGAAGCAATAGTTCTCCAGCAGGATCTCTGCCATGTCCAGGACCAAGGCGGTCTGGAACGGTGCTGCACTTGCGGAAAGCGTGAAACAGAGAATCATCGCAAGAGGAAGCAATATGAGTTGTACGCCTGCCATCGTTGATCGAAAGATACCTTTTCCCCCTGGTTATGTCTTCCGTTCCATGCAGCTGCTTTGGTTTATTCGACTGGGGAAAATGGGGGCGACAGCATTTTTTGTTGTAGGGGAATTTTCACTGGCAGCAATTTTTTTTTTGGACAACAACATTGAGATAAGCGGCTTTTGTCTCCAGTCAATAAACCTTTAATCATATTATATTGGCGCACCGGTCTAGCGGTCAACAATAGCAACCTAAAAAAAAAAAGTTTGGGAACGTATTTTGCTTGCGTGGATGTAATCATACACAGTGGTGGCCTGACTGTTGTTCTATAATCTCTATATAGGTCATACGTAGAAGGAGAGGGTTGGCCAAATGTTGTTCAATTGCACTTTTATCAGGACAATACAGAATGATTCTGGCGGTCCCAATGGCACTGTGCTCCCTATGTGTTCAGCAGGTACAGAAGCCGCTCGGGTTTTACTGGGTCATGCCCGGGTCACTCCACAAATCACATGATTACAAAGCCATCGTTAAATAGATGAGGGATCAAAGTATATTTTAGATATTGACATATAGAGGCGGGGTTGATCCAAGAGAATTTAATAATGCTAAAAATATCAATAATATCCAATAATATTTATTTTTTATAGCATGATTCTTAGCAATATATCTCAAGGTGCTTTACATAGAAAAATAAGGTTAAACAAGTATGTATTTTAAAAATAGGAACAAAAATAAAGTGCAATTAATTAATCATTAAAAACTATTACAAAAAGTTGTATAATTTACTTTTCTTTTGCAAGGGTACTTTTCTTTTTTATTTCTAATTATTTTATTATATAAAAAACAGTGCAGAATCTTAAGAAGTCTTATGCCATTAGAACCTTAATCCTGAATTTGAATAGTGTCCTGTGAATCTTTTGTACTGTAATTTCTATAAATCCCTTGTGGATTACATAAAACAGTCCTGTCGGTGGGAAACCACACATTCGTCTATTCTTTAGAAACACCTGAACCTGTCGGGAGGGAAAACAGGGAATGATAAAAATGTACTGTACTGTATTTTTACATTTGTCAAAATGAATGATAATTCGTAAAAATGGAAAAACTGAAAAACTAACCACACAATATGTGTATTCAGTGAGCTCTGAAGGGACCTCAGCTGCTATGTATAGATGTAAGCTAAATTACTTTTTCCAAGAAGGAAGTACAAGTTGGTCCACTCATCCTCTTGTTATTTGCTGTTGTCACAAAGGTCTCGGCGGTGATAAGGATGAGCTGAAGTCACTGACTCCAGTGTTTACAATGCTGTTTATACAGCCATCACTGTCAGTTTCACTGCATGACATTTTGATGGATGAAAACACAGAAAGGAGTATTTATTTATAGGGATTATATAGGGATTTATTTATATTTCTTGTAATTTCTTGTAAACACAACCCTACTGGTAATTCTGAATTAACTTTGAATTATTTAATTCAATTGTTTTTTGTATAAAGTACAAGTATAATATAGTATGCTAGAATATATTTATGAGTCATAAACATATATTATATTATATATTTCCATACATGGATATGCAGTATCGATATATTGATATGATAAAGTTGAGTATTTCTGAACAGTATGTATATTCCAATGATTAACTGAACCCTTTTATCATAATGGTTTATTCATTAACAAAATAGCATTTATAATAGAATGTACAAATTTACATAATAACGTATTAACAGTTGATGATTGATAATTATTATGATCATAATAAACCAGTCAGTAACATGCAGAATTAAACAATGTATCATGGATTAATCCATTTAAATTGACTAACCCATGATATATAACTAAATTAAATGTACAACTTATTATTCTCATTATTCTTTCTTTCACAAATAATCCACCTATAGTCTGTATCTTGTTGACCTTTTTTTGTATACAAATCCTATTTACACCATGCAGCATGGAAAACAAAAATCTTATTTGACAAAATTAGTGGTCACCGTAGAGTGAATTATGGGGACTAAATGTAAACCAAAGATTTTACATAACATTCAACATTCAATTACACCCTTTTGGCTGAAATTAATCATTCTGCCGTAAGTCACAGGGCCAAACATGATTAATTTCAGCAATGTAACATCATTTACGATTATTATTTCCTAATTTGGCAGACGTGTATCTGAAACAAGGTTAGAGTTGATGCCTTTGGACGTTGGAACTTTTTAAAACTTTGGAAAATTAAAAAAACAACAAAAAAAAACAATGTATGACAGTTGGGTGTTTCGCACCCATAGTAGTATACCATTACTACTATGGGTGCGAAACACCCATAGTAGTATACCATTACTACTAGTCCTCAAGCAGACACATTTTTCTAAGGTGCCTGTAAGGGCTAAGGGCATCCTGATCTCATATGCCTACCGGTAGATTGCAGACATAGGACCCAGAATGTTTCGGCAGGGAATCTACAGGAAGTCGCCTATCCCGCCCCCCAAGACCAGTCCCCGCCAAGCCCTTTCCCCGGTCGGCACCGACCATGTCCCACTACCTGCAACCGCACTCTGCCACCTTCATCTCCTCGTACAAGTGTCTGATGGTGAGGCGCCCGTTCTCCTGGTACATGACTGTGATGGGGTCCAGCTTGATCGGCACGCAGCACGCCATGTTGGCCTTCTTGGGGTTCCGGATGTTGATGAGCGTCTGGATGAGAGCATGCCTGGACGGCGTCATCTCGTCCGTGAGCGGAAAGAAGCACTGGCCCCGGCACTCAAACGCGTCATACTCGGGTGGCGCCACGATCCAGCTGTCCCAGCCAATGTCCTTGAAGGTGACCTTGAGTGAGGTTTTTCGGCAGTACTCGCGCTCCGCTTTTCTTCTTGTCCGCTGGGGGCGCAGCAAGGGTGAGGACTCGGACCCGGACTCGGACTCCGGGATCTCATTCGGGAGGTGCTGCCAGTCTGTCCCAGGGTTGTACGCTGTGTCCTCTTCGTGGAGAATCATCTCCTTCAGCTCCTTCTTTGCCTCCCTCTTCCTGCTCTCCAGGTCGTCGGAGAACACGATCAACGCCGCCGAGGCGTTGTCCCCGATGGAGACGCTGATGTCCCAGCAGCACGCCTTCCCGAATCCCCCTTCGTAGGAGAAGCAGTCCCTGTTATCCACCATCACCTCAAACTCAGTCTCCCCGCGGCCCATCTTGATCCACCTCTGAACGGCTCGGGTCACATCAAACTTCTCCCAGGACCCGCGCCGGCCGGCGACGACCTTTCCCGCCAAAAGCTGGGCCAACGGGCCATACTGGTCTTCGTAATTCACCTGGTAAACCTTGACAGTGGCCTTCACCCGCTGAGGGCTGACCCTTGACCCGACATCGGGCAGGAGGAAGAGCCGCAGTTCAGCGGCCGTGACCTTCTCGTGGTTGGGCACGCTGACGTTGAACAGCAGCCTACGCGCTGACTTGGTGCCGTTTGATGCTGAGTAGGTGATATCTGTGGGAGGGGGTTTGTAAGAGAGGGTGAGAAGAGAGTAGGCTGTGACTTATGGCGTATCTTAAGATCACGCAACTCTTGGGCAAACTACCGGTAAAGGCAACATCATCTACTTCATGTTTCCCCAGGAAGGCAGACATCATCATTTGTTTGAGTGGTAGGTTGATTTCGATGGGCCCACCCATTGTAAAGTTTAACCACCCCTTCCACCCATTGCAAAGACCAACCACCCCACCCATTCATTTTAAAGATCCACTGTTAACCAAAATTTGTACAAGTGACAAAGCTTTTGGCCACAACATCACAAGCTGTACCCTTACATACCCAATCCTAGTATTGGGTATCATTCAATAATTCAGGTGCAATTCAAGACTTCCTCAGACAAACCTTGAACGGTGAAACTCCGAATCACATCAGACTGAGGGATGGCAGTGCTGTTGGAGGCATACTTGTTGTAGAGCTCCATCATAAACTGGGGAGGGTAGATCCTGCCAACCGTCTGAGGCACATCAGACATGTTCAGCTTCCTCAGAAAGCCCTCCTTCATGGTTCCTAAGAGGTCCTCCAGTCTTGCCTCTGTGTCTCCCTCGAGAAGGTCCTGTTCCGGGTAATGTCCTTCGGGGTCCTCCAGAGAAACGTCATTGTTCAGAGGCTTACAGCTACAGGAGCCTGTGGAGACCACCAGGCTGAAGCATACCTTGAACAGGAATGTCCTGGAACACTGCATTTTGAATTTGGGATTTGGGATTGTCTCCCAGACGACGTGGGGGGTTTGCGCTCCGGGCTGGGACTCTACAGGTTTGAAAACAGCCTTTGACAATGAAGTGTTTGGAAATGGAGATTCTCAATGCGAGGACTACAGTCCTGGAGGTCTGCTCCCATGCTCCAAGAGTAAACAGGGGGGGAACCTCATGTCAACGAAAGGAGAAGGCCGGCAGGGCTTATCTCACACCATTGATGCCTTCTTTTAGCGTCTGTTATCAATTGAGGGCCTGCTGTTAATGAGCACACTGTAAACACTTGACATGGATAATGAGGAGCAAGCTAGAAACAGTGTGATTACTGACAAACAGACATGTCCATAAAATGGACTTTCCCAGCTTAGGGGTGAAACTCTGAGGCCATCAGGGACACTGTCCACAGCTGCTCACAAAAATATAGACAGCATTGCATTCCTTGATGCATGGCATATTTCTTGTGGGTCATTGTTTTCTTGACTGCCATCTAAAGTTTGACTCAGTTTCTGTCATGATATACTGCTGCACACCGTGTGCTTTAGCTGGCTAAAGTCATTCCGCTTTTAATCAGTAAGATATAAAAGAGAAGCCATACGCTTTTTCCCTTTTTTCAAGAGGTATTTTACCTGTCAATTTGATGAAGGGGCCATCATTGTTTATTGTTAGTGCATATGGCGGTGGATAAAAGCATCTGCTAAATTACTATAAATTGTAGTAGATCTACATGGAAAATACATTGTACTCTAAAATCGCCGTATAACGTGTATGGTTTCAACAACTGTCATCGTACCTTATAAAGCACTTGAATTATGTGTGGGAACAGAATCTTGGATTGACTTGAAATTACTCAGTCCAGGTGATCCATCTTGAAACCATGGTCATCCATTCATGTCTGCCAAATTACTTTATTACTCCAGTAGTGCAATGAATTTAACTTTATTTCACGGTTTCAGGGGCATGCCGTTTGTTAAAACCCAGCTGTCTGTCTGCAGATTTTTTTTAGAGAAGATTGTTGAGTGTTGTAAGGTGTGCTGTTCTTTTAACTCGTTCTTTTGCTTTTATCTTGTTCATTGGTGAGAAAAAATGTAAACAAATAGGTGTGTTATTAGACCTCTTAAAGAATTGTTAAAACAAAAATGTTACATCATCTTCATCAATACATATAACCAGGTTATATATTGAAAACATATCATAGCATATCAAAGTTTTATTACCATTCAAAGGTCCACTAAAATGACCCTCTCAGTCACCAGGTTTGAGTCTCCCATGGCCAGACCATTAGTAATATTAGTTTTGCAGACACTCATTCACACTAATTGCCTTTTTGGACATTGGTGAAGAGCTGACGGGAGTTGAAACGCGGGGCACTGCGGCAGGAAGCGGGGCTGTAGCATTAGCCTCTGTGCCAAGTTTAGATGTCTAAATGGCATGGCCAGATGGGGCCAGGGGAGACCATGGGAGAGCTGGGAACCTAACAGGATGTGAGAATGGACCATGGTAAGTAGATCAAATCTCATTGGAAGTTGTTTTTAAACAATGGACAATTACTAGGCTTGTTTAATGCTCATAGCAGTTATAGGGATCATGTAGTCCAATCCTGAGATCCTGCAAAGTAATTAAGCCCAATAACATTGCAAATATGTCCCGATAGTTACTATACATTTTAATGACAAATAATAAAATACTACTAATTCTACAATGACTAATACTTACATGACTACTACTACTAGCCTACTATTTTTAATTTGAACAGGAATAGTAGTAGTAGTAGTATTAGTAGTAGTAGTAGTAGTAGTAGTAGTAGTATATATTGTGTTTCCAAAAGCTAAAAGCTACTATTGATGACAGCGTGAAAACAAGGATGGCAGACATGTGAAGGCATTCTATGCCACAGCAAGGAACAAATCAAAGTGGATGACAGTCGGCCCCTCATAATATTATGTCCCCAGATCACCAAACGGTCCCCAGAAGCACAAGTTAGCCAGTGTGACTCTTGGGGCTTGTAAGCCCACACCAGAAGCCAGTGTTTTTGGGGACATTAGCCCTTGTCTAGTTATCTTGAAATTCATTTTTGTTCGTTATTCCCACAGCCACTCAATGTCAATATGTGACTGCATGCTGGGCTTTATAAAACATGCTTTCATTCTGGTCTTTTGAGAGTGCTTAAGTTTGTCTCTATGGAGTTGACCAATGATGGATGATTAGGAACAATATCTGTTGGCATGTATTCACGAGTCAAGTGAAGTGACAGGCGGCTTGACAAGAATGTGCCCAAATACTTTCATTCAATTAGTGCTTGGAAGGGAGAATATATATATTCTCCCATATATATATATATATATATATATATATAATAATGTACAGTATATGGCATTCAAATGCTGGATAATTTCAAAACAAGCATATATATTTCAAATAATAACATAGTTTTTTTTTTTTAATTCAAACAAATTATGTTAAAGCATGAGTAATTTAAAGTTAGAAATATCCGTTTTCCAAACTGAAGGGGCTGCATTCGCAGCATACGGAAGTTGCACTTCTTCAATGAACACAGCAGGTGGCAGCATTCTACAATTTTTATTGTTCTCTGAGGCAGTAACAACAATAACGGTACAAAACTATGCTCAAATATTATTTAACTCAGTAGGTATCAATATATAATCATCATAACCATATTATATACAATACATAAACGGGTCTGTTGTGAAACGCTTGAACAAACGTTTATAGACAAGCAAGAACGCCTTTGACTACAACGGTGGCACACTGCATAAAGCGACACCTTGTATTTACAAAATAAGAGTACCAGTTACTTGCATTAGTCACATAGCTATTTACATGTCACAAGTTATGGTTGTTATTTCATTAGAGAGTAAATATGCTTCCATGCAGATTCAACATTGCTCTCCCATTCAGTCTTTTCATTTGAATACAAACTTTTTTCAAGGCTTTCAATAAGTGCGCTGTCTTCATATTTCCAACTGCTCTCAGAATTAGTCTCTGCCAAACACCGCTGAGTTTGAAAAGATTCCTTGGAATCCTCTTCGTGTTTGGTGATGATGCATGTGATGATTACATCATGTTGCCCCGGTAACGGTTGGACCCCTGGCCCAAAGCTGCCAAATCCCCTCCCCATTGGTCCATGCGATTGTGACTCCCGAATCACCTAAGCCATCTGTGAGATGGAGGTTGGGTGGGTGAATGGGGATTAGGTGTTTTTGGGGGCGGGGTGTGTGGTGGTCTACGGTCTACCTGCAGGTGCAGGTGTCCACGGACATGGCGGGGTACACCTTGAGCACCAGGTCCCGGCTGGGATCCAGGAAGAGCACGGGGAGCGAGCTCATCTTGTCTGGGACGCAGCAGGGTTCTGGTACCCCGGGGACGATTCCCACCGCCCTCACAATGCTCTGGATGGTGGCGTGGTTGGAAGGGTGCACCATCTGGGTGGGGGGGCAGGAGGAGTCTGTAGTCAGTGTTTAGGTCCATGCATTGACATTAAAGGATATACAGGGATACAACTTCACTTTGATTGCAGTTTTTGTGTTTTTGTGTGGAGCTGGTGCCACTGTAGATTTATTTTGAACTGTGTTTGTTTTTAACTGTGTTAAACAAGCATCAAGCGTAGAATGAAAGAAAAGACCTCAAAGTGGCCCATCTGACTTACTTTAGGGATGGGGAAGCCACAAGTCCCTGAGCAGTAGTAGGCGTCAAAGGCCTTCGGCGCCAGAACCCATTCACTCCATCCGATGTCCGCAAAGTCCACCCTGAGGTACCTGCGGGCGCACACCCTGGGCTCGCTCCACTGCTTCCTCCGGGCTTTCTTCATGGTCCTCTCGTCGAAGCTCAGCACCCGGGGAACCTTGGCCAGGCTGCTCCCTCTGCTGCTGCTCTCCTGCTGGCCGTGCTTCCGCCCGTGCTTACCCCCCGCGGCCTTGGCTTTAGGTGGGAAGTAGGTGCTCTGCCACAGCTGGTGGTTCTTCAGGGTGCTGTAGTGGACCTCAGGCAGGTCGTTGGTCTGGATCTGCTCCAGCAGGGTCAGGGGAGGGGGGGCCTCTCTCCGGGTCCTGGAGGCCGAGGACGGAGGCCAGAGGGAGGAGGCGGGGCGGGAGCCCTCCTCTCCGAGGGGAACCGTGCCGTAGCGCTGCAGCGACAGCGCCACGCTGTTGGGCTCGTCGATGGCGCGGTCATCGGCGTACACCAGCAGGTACGGCGCGCCTTCCCGGACGCTCCCCTGCCGCTCTCCCCCCTGGGCCGTGAGCAGCAGCTGCCGGGAGGCCCTGGCCTGCCGCAGGGCGGCGGTGACGTCCCTCACCTGCCACGCCCCTCTCCTCCAGGGGGAGCGCAGGGGCAGGCTGACGTTGGCCAGCAGCGTGGGCGAGGCGGCGTTGCGGGCCGTCCCATGGAGCAGGAGGTGCTGGGGAGGGCGGGGCTGAGAGCAGGACGGGTGGCGGGAGCCACGGCAGGTCAGAGGTCGCGGGTGGCGAGGCCGCCTGTGCAGGAAGTGGAGGGTGGCAGACAGGATGCGCTCGGACTCGGCCATGGAGGACAGGTTGAACTGGTAGCACTCTGTGTTCTTGGAGCACCCTGGAGGGTCGGGGTGGGGGAGTGGAAGGGGTTATTAGAGGAAGGAAACCATCTAATGGTGCACTTTGTTCTTCATTGTTTGTGTCTGTGAAGAGCTACGAAGGAATGGCAAATGCAAACGACGTTGAACAAATCTTTGTGTTTTGCATTTGTGTCGATATCATCTAAAAGCCTCTTTGGTTGTTCAGTAGAAAGACAATATGCTGACAATATTTGAAGAGCGACCTTAACCATTTTATGACAAGGGACCTCAGTAAGTGAAGTTAGATAATACAAATACAGTTGCAATTTGCCTATACAACAACTGTCAATATATACGCATACATGCCTGTGTTACCTTATAACAGGCATAATATAACACTCAAAAAACGTTTGAGGCTTGAATTATCGCCCTCTCCCCCAGACTCCACATTTCCCTCCACGGCCCACTGAGACGAACCTGAGAATTCGCCCAGGGAGAGGGAGAAGGTTATATGGAAACGCTTAAAAGAACAGTGGATCGCCGAGCGCTCCCAGCCAGCAGGCAGTGTCTCTCTGGGTGTGATTATGGGCTCTTGTCTAACACCTCCACCGCTACTGGCGAACCAACACTTCTTTACTTCCCCTCCAAAAACCACTCCATTATATCGCTGACGGGGCAGAGTGCAGATATGTGCCACATGTGATACCGAGAGATTTCTCTCTGGGTATATAGGCCTATAGGCCTGCCAAGTAGCTTGCATCTGTATCACTTAATTAACGGCAGTAAGTAACGGCAAAAACAGCTATGCATAGTAAGTCAGTATGGAATTTAATAATAGGCCTGAATGCAAGTCTGTGTAGCGTTTTTAAAGCTCATTTAAATTAATTCTTAGTTCGTTTTTATTTTAAATGGAACGTGCGTGTTTTATTTCGCTCCATTGATCCATTTCATCATAGAAAAAGTTGCATAGTCACCTGCGACAGCCTTGAAACTCCGCACGGTATTTCCATCTTTCTCTCTCTGCGGTTCTTTGCTGTACTTCTCATAGAGTTTGAACATGTTGATGGAGACCATGTCTCTGTAAGATGTAGAGATGGTAAGATGCTCGCTGTCTTCTTGGGTACCGCTGCCCGTGCGCGATGTTTTCCAAAGTTCTTCTGACGCAACTGAAGCCTCCAAAATAAACAAGAAATGCAAAATATGTAAACGTATGTTTGCCATGTTGAGCTAAATTGAAAAAAAGTATTCCATGAAAACAAAAATCGAAGTTACGCGATGCTTTCTATTGTCCGCTGGTCACTGGTCAAACAAATACCGGTCAGGGTTCGACGCATATAATTACGCACGTGGTGTCCACCGAAAATGACCAAAGAACCGCATTACGTTATCCAGGTAGCTCCTCTGTAACTCCGCAATCCGCAGTTTGAGTTCAACAGTTGTTTCTGCTAGACGACCGTACGTGGATTCACGACCCACTGCGTCTGTTTGACAGATGGTGACGCTTTTCTGCGTCCAGCCCTCAGTGGTCCAGCCAACGAGAGCCCGGGAGTCTTTTCAGTTGAAGTAGTCTACAAGAGAAACCCGACCAGATATGAGCCCACCCGAAGCCTGACAGACTGACGGACTGACGGACGAACTAACTGACATCAATATAGACGACGGCGCGTTTCTGACTGGTTCATATCGCACGGCTTGGACATTCAAGTCAGATAAATAAGCCGTCCATTGAGAAATGTTAAATATGCAAGACGCCTCCTCCGTTATTTCACTATACGTTTCGTTCTAGCTTTCCTGTGAAAGGAAGAGTGGACGGCCCACTCTCTATTGTAACTTTTCTTTCTTTGATTAACTTCATTGAGAGACAGAGGGAACGAGGAAAGGGGGGACACTGCAGTTTAGGGGAGGCAGAAGAGAGAGGGGGAGAGAGAGAGAGAGAGAGAGAGAGAGAGAGAGAGAGACAGAGGGAAAGAGAGAGAGAGAGAGAGAGAGAGAGAGAGAGAGGGAAAGAGAGAGAGAGAGAGAGAGAGGGAAAGAGAGAGAGAGAGAGAGAGAGAGGGAAAGAGAGAGAGAGAGAGAACGAGAAGATTCTGGCGCAATTTAATCCTTGCCAAGGATGGCAGCACAACAGACTCAATACGTTGGGGTGGGGGTGGTGTGTGTGTGTGTGTGTGTGTGTGTGGTGGGGGTGTTCTTGGCTTTCTGATGGTTTCTGGTGTCTAGTTAACCAGAGTACAATGGCGTCCCTGTGTGCGAGGTGTTGACAGGCCAGGGCCACCGTGGGTCAGACGGCCATTAAAATACCTCCCCCCCTCCCTGGAGCGGGGGAGGTGGATCACAGAGGCCTGCTCCTCGGACACTGACTGGATGTCCGACATGGTGGTAGAGGGGCATTACAGAGGGGAGAGGCTTCCTTCAGACATGGTGGTAGAGGGGGGCATTACAGAGGGGAGAGGCTTCCTTCAGACATGGTGGTAGAGGGGCATTACAGAGGGGAGAGGCTTCCTTCAGACATGGTGGTAGAGGGGCATTACAGAGGGGAGAGGCTTCCTTCAGACATGGTGGTAGAGGGGCATTACAGAGGGGAGAGGCTTCCTTCAGACATGGTGGTAGAGGGGCATTACAGAGGGGAGAGGCTTCCTTCAGACATGGTGGTAGAGGGGGGCATTACAGAGGGGAGAGGCTTCCTTCAGACATGGTGGTAGAGGGGGCATTACAGAGGGGAGAGGCTTCCTTCAGACATGGTGGTAGAGGGGCATTACAGAGGGGAGAGGCTTCCTTCAGACATGGTGGTAGAGGGGGGCATTACAGAGGGGAGAGGCTTCCTTCAGACATGGTGGTAGAGGGGCATTACAGAGGGGATAGGCTTCCTTCCGACATGGTGGTAGAGGGGGCATTACAGAGGGGAGAGGCTTCCTTCAGACATGGTGGTAGAGGGGCATTACAGAGGGGAGAGGCTTCCTTCAGACATGGTGGTAGAGGGGCATTACAGAGGGGAGAGGCTTCCTTCAGACATGGTGGTAGAGGGGCATTACAGAGGGGAGAGGCTTCCTTCAGACATGGTGGTAGAGGGTCATTACAGAGGGGAGAGGCTTCCTTCAGACATGGTGGTAGAGGGGCATTACAGAGGGGAGAGGCTTCCTTCAGACATGGTGGTAGAGGGGGCATTACAGAGGGGAGAGGCTTCCTTCAGACATGGTGGTAGAGGG
This sequence comes from Urophycis tenuis, assembly GCA_036785325.1. Lineage (NCBI taxonomy): Eukaryota > Metazoa > Chordata > Actinopteri > Gadiformes > Phycidae > Urophycis > Urophycis tenuis. Next base: position 2,980,470 of record JAXIVH010000041.1, read on the forward strand.
GCATTACAGAGGGGAGAGGCTTCCTTCAGACATGGTGGTAGAGGGGCATTACAGAGGGGAGAGGCTTCCTTCAGACATGGTGGTAGAGGGGCATTACAGAGGGGAGAGGCTTCCTTCAGACATGGTGGTAGAGGGGCATTACAGAGGGGAGAGGCTTCCTTTATGACAGGAAGAGAAAGGTTTGTGTTTTTTGTTCCAGGGGGATCTCAGGTGATCTCTGCTGCTTCAAAGTCAAAGAGAGATAGCATCTGTCTCCCCCCGGACATAGGGGGGTGAGGGAGGGGAGGCAGAATCAAACAGAACTAATTATCTCTCGCTGGGGAGCCGCTCTTAATTGTTTATTTGGTTGGAGTGTAGAGGGGAGAGGGCCTCCTCGCTCCCCTGGAGGAGGAGGAGATGGAGGAGGAGGGGAAGGAGGATCCTGGCTCCTGCAGTGTCCACTGGCTTTGAATGAAAGTATTTACTGAGACATCAGTAATACTTAGTATTTACTGAGACTGTATTTACTGAGACATCAGTAATACTTAGTATTTACTGAGACTGTATTTACTGAGACATCAGTAATACTTAGTATTTACTGAGACTGTATTTACTGAGACATCAGTAATACTTAGTATTTACTGAGACTGTATTTACTGAGACATCAGTAATACTTAGTATTTACTGAGACTGTATTTACTGAGACATCAGAAATACTTAGTATTTACTGAGACTGTATTTACTGGGACATCAGTAATACTTAGTATTTACTGAGACTGTATTTACTGAGACATCAGTAATATTTAGTATTTACTGAGACTGTATTTACTGAGACATCAGTAATACTTAGTATTTACTGAGACTGTATTTACTGGGACATCAGTAATACTTAGTATTTACTGAGACTGTATTTACTGAGACATCAGTAATACTTAGTATTTACTGAGACTGTATTTACTGAGACGTCACACGGCCCTCAGTTATTTATTTTTAGCAGACGGTTTTATACAAAGGGACTTACGGTGCAGTTGTTCTTTTTGGTCACTTGAGGTACCCGTAGGGCTGCTCAAGGACGCCCACGTCGGGGTTCAAACACGGAGCAGATTAGCGCTAACCCTAACCTCTGCTCCACATGTATGGAGGACACCACCAAGCACTAGAGCAGACTGGCTGCTGCTCCACATGTATGGAGGACACCACCAAGCACTAGAGCAGACTGGCTGCTGCTCCACATGTATGGAGGACACCACCAAGCACTAGAGCAGACTGGCTGCTGCTCCACATGTATGGAGGACACCACCAAGCACTAGAGCAGACTGGTTGCTGCTCCACATGTATGGAGGACACCACCAAGCACTAGAGCAGACTGGCTGCTGCTCCACATGTATGGAGGATACCACCAAGCACTACAGCAGACTGGCTGCTGCTCCACATGTATGGAGGACACCACCACGCACTAGAGCAGACTGGCTGCTGCTCCACATGTATGGAGGATACCACCAAGCACTACAGCAGACTGGCTGCTGCTCCACATGTATGGAGGACACCACCAAGCACTACAGCAGACTGGCTGCTGCTCCACATGTATGGAGGACACCACCAAGCACTAGAGCAGACTGGCTGCTGCTCCACATGTATGGAGGACACCACCAAGCACTACAGCAGACTGGCTGCTGCTCCACATGTATGGAGGACACCACCAAGCACTACAGCAGACTGGCTGCTGCTCCACATGTATGGAGGACACCACCAAGCACTAGAGCAGACTGGCTGCTGCTCCACATGTATGGAGGACACCACCAAGCACTAGAACAGACTGGCTGCTGCTCCACATGTATGGAGGACACCACAACGCACTACAGCAGACTGGCTGCTGCTCCACATGTATGGAGGACACCACCAAGCACTAGAGCAGACTGGCTGCTGCTCCCCATGTATGGAGGACACCACCAAGCACTAGAGCAGACTGGCTGCTGCTCCACATGTATGGAGGACACCACCACGCACTACAGCAGACTGGCTGCTGCTCCACATGTATGAAGGACACCACCAAGCACTAGAGCAGACTGGCTGCTGCTCCACATGTATGGAGGACACCACCACGCACTAGAGCAGACTGGCTGCTGCTCCACATGTATGGAGGACACCACCAAGCACTAGAGCAGACTGGCTGCTGCTCCACAGGTATGGAGGACACCACCAAGCACTAGAGCAGACTGGCTGCTGCTCCACATGTATGAAGGACACCACCACGCACTAGAGCAGACTGGCTGCTGCTCCACATGTATGGAGGACACCACCAAGCACTACAGCAGACTGGCTGCTGCTCCACATGTATGGAGGACACCACCAAGCACTAGAGCAGACTGGCTGCTGCTCCACATGTATGAAGGACACCACCACGCACTAGAGCAGACTGGCTGCTGCTCCACATGTATGGAGGACACCACCACGCACTAGAGCAGACTGGCTGCTGCTCCACATGTATGAAGGACACCACCACGCACTAGAGCAGACTGGCTGCTGCTCCACATGTATGAAGGACACCACCACACACTAGAGCAGACTGGCTGCTGCTCCACATGTATGGAGGACACCACCACGCACTAGAGCAGACTGGCTGCTGCTCCACATGTATGAAGGACACCACCACGCACTAGAGCAGACTGGCTGCTGCTCCACATGTATGGAGGACACCACCACGCACTAGAGCAGACTGGCTGCTGCTCCACATGTATGAAGGACACCACCACGCACTAGAGCAGACTGGCTGCTGCTCCACATGTATGGAGGACACCACCAAGCACTAGAGCAGACTGGCTGCTGCTCCACATGTATGGAGGACACCACCAAGCACTACAGCAGACTGGCTGCTGCTCCACATGTATGGAGGACACCACCAAGCACTAGAGCAGACTGGCTGCTGCTCCACATGTATGGAGGACACCACCAAGCACTACAGCAGACTGGCTGCTGCTCCACATGTATGGAGGACACCACCACGCACTAGAGCAGACTGGCTGC
>JAXIVH010000041.1:2988472-2990972 GCA_036785325.1 Urophycis tenuis
CTGATCTTTAATCAGGCGTGAAGCCCCGCCTCTGATCTGCAATCCCGCATGAAGCCCCGCCTCTGATCTGTAATCCCGCGTGAAGCCCCGCCTCTGATCTGTAATCCCGCGTGAAACCCCGCCTCTGATCTTTAATCCGCGTGAAGCCCCGCCTCTGATCTGTAATCCCGCGTGAAGCCCCGCCTCTGATCTGTAATCCCGCGTGAAGCCCCCGCCTCTGATCTGTAATCCCGTGTGAAGCTCCGCCTCTGATCTGTAATCCCGCGTGAAGCCCCGCCTCGCTTCACGAAGCCTCTCTCCGCGTCCAGCCTTCCTGAGGAGAAGGCCCACGACATCATGGTTTTTGGCAAGTGAGGCCGATGAGTTAACATCTTCTTTTCACAATAAAAGCCCCCCCCCAACACAACACACATCCCGCTGTTGTTGATGAGTGTGATGATAGTGTTTATCAGGGGGGTGGTGTTTTCACAGCGCTGCGCCCTTCATCCCCGGCGCTGTCCTTAATGGAGCGGTCGGCCCGATGGCCCCAAGCGCTCTGCTGTCTGTCTGTGTGTCTCTGTCTGTCTGTCTGTCTGCCTGTCTGTCTGACTGTCTGTCTGTATGTCTGCATGTCTGCATGTCTGTCTGTCTGTCTGTGCATGTCTGTCTGTCTGTCTGTCTACCTGCCTGCCTGTCTGTCTGTCCTGTCTGTCAGGCCCTCGCTCTATCTGTCTGTCTGTCTGTCTGTCAGGCCTCTGTCTGTCTGTCTGTCTGCCTGTCTGTCTGCCTATCTGTCTGTCTGTTTGTCTGTCTGTCTGTCTGCCTGCCTGTCTGTCTGTCAGGCCCTCGCTCTATCAGTCTGTCTGTCTGTCTGTCTGTCAGGCCCTCTGTCTGTCTGTCTGTCTGTCTGTCTGTCTGTCTGTCTGTCTGCCTGTCTGTCTGTCTGTCTGTCTATCTGCCCTTGCTCTGTTCATCTGTCGCTATGCACCGGCTCACCACGGTGTTCTCCTGCTGTCGGGGTGTTTTTTTTAAATATCTCTCCTGTCTCTCCACTGAACTGAGCTCAACTCTGTGCTCTCCGGGCAAACTTTGGAAAAGTGTTTGGTTAGGAAAATGCTTCTGGGGGGCTGCAATCGATTGTGTTGTTTTTGTATATATATATATATAATTGATTAGACATGTGTTCGATCAAATCCATGCTAATGATGAATTGAATTACCGGTGCAGTCTACAGTCACTGTGTACATATTCATCTGTCTACATATTCATATACCTGCTGCAGATCTCCACCTGTTTGCTGAGAGGTGCAGACAAGTCTCTCTCTCCCCACCCATTTTTCCCCAGTCATCTTTCTCTCTACTCCCATCTCCCCTGCTTGTCTCTCTCTCTCCTCCTGTTCCCCCCCTCATCTCTCTTCTCTTGTCCCATCACCTCACTCCCCCCCATGCTCAATCTTCCCATCTCTCGTTTTCCTTCTCAAAACCAATTCTCTGAACCGGCCCCCTGATAACCCTTAAATAACCCCATCATAAGTCTGTCATTAACCCTATCATAACTCTGTCATTAACCCTATCATAGCGCGGCCCCGTTCCCCCCCCCCCCCCCCCCCCCTTACTGTAGCGTAACATTTCCGTGCGTGGCGTTAACTCGCCCGGACGCCGCTCCAGCTCCAGACGAGCGCGGCTGACGATTCCAGCTGGCGCTGCGCTGGTTCTTCTCATGCTGGAGAAGTAAAGCCGCTGTGCTGGGAGACAGCAGACCAGAGCCCCGCTGGCCGCAGTCATTGTTTTCCTTGGCCGTCACCCCCAAGTCTGGTCCAAAGTCCGGGGGGGAATATTTTAAACCTTTTTTGTGTTTTTTTTCCTTGTGTCTTGTGTCTATAAATGGGTGTCTTTTCAGATCTAGGAGGGAATGCTTGATTCCGAGTGTGTCTGGGGGGGGGGGGGGTTAAGAGGCTACAGCCCCCCCGCCGTTTTAGATCCCCTCTTCATCTTCCTCACGCACTCCATCATCTTCACGTGTATAGGCATGGCCCCGTGCCGAGCCCAGTTGTCACGGTTTTATCAAAGGACCGGGGGGGGGGGGGGCAGCCATGGAGGCATGGTGATGAGAGAGGCTAGTGGATCACTTCCTGTCCACTGAGGCCACGCCCACTGAGCAAAGAGGGAGGGAAGGGAGGGAAAAAAAACAAGAGGGGAGAACCATGGTGTGTGTGTGTGTGTGTGTGTGTGTGTGTGTGTGTGTGTGTGTGTGTGTCTGTGTGTGTGTGTGTGTGTTAAAAGGACATGGAGTGTAAAGAAGACATGGTTTATGCAGAATGCCTTCCGGTTGAAGGTGTCCTCGCAGGCAAAGCGAGCTCAGACAGAAGTTTGAGCCATCATCGTTTATTGTTCCTTTTCTAAAACCGATGTGAACAAAACATAGAAAGAAAGAAAAATAAAAAAGAAACATAGAAAGAAAGGAGAAACCTGTATGTATGTATGTAGGAATGTATGCAGGTTGTCAGTCAACCTATCAGGGT
>JAXIVH010000041.1:3000972-3018633 GCA_036785325.1 Urophycis tenuis
CCGCCCACACACACACACATACACACACACACACACACACACACACACATGCACACATGCTGTTGTCATTGATTGTATTACAAACACTGTATTTGAGACATAATATAGACTTAATGTTATTACCTGAAATCAGAGGAAAATGGGAAAATGCAGCCCTTGGCTCAACCACCTCTCTGATGGATTACGTCTAAATGTCTTTTGTGAACATCTAGTAGCAAAACAAAATCCTTTTATGGTAGCAGGCCAGGTAGACATCGGGGGCATGTTGTAAAAGCTGAATAATCGGCTAAAAAGTTGTTTTGGCTTAGAGGACAGAATGAGAGTTTGGGTCCAGATATTTAGGAGGGCCAAGCTCTCTTTTTATGTCCCAAGTCAAGACATAAAGGAGAAGTTTTTATCTGACTGTTTAGGATTCGCTTTTATTTTGGAGAGAGTATAGGGACAGGCTGTTAAGGAGCAGGTAAAGGTTTGGGGATTTTGCTTTAATGGATGATTTCTTCTGGCCATTTGCGGGCTTGAACCCAGAGCCTTTTGGCTGGGAACGGTATGGTTTTTAGCATATACCTCCAGGGAAGCATTCAAAGTTTCCGTGTCACGAGATTCCCGCTTTGCTTTTTTTCATCTTGCGTCACTGTCTCTACTGATACTGTGTGCGGTGATAATGCTGTTGTGTAGTGATATGTGCTGCCTGTGATGTCTGGAAGCTTTTCCAACGGGCATGCGACTGTTCCTCACAGCACCGGGTCCTTTATTCCTACAACTGGCATGCAGGAGATGTGTGTGTGTGTACACGATCACGGTTGTCGTGACAACATGACAATTCATGTTGTCACGGTGGGTGAAACCTTTACCGCTGCCACCTCATCACAGGTCTTCACAGCAAGTAACCGCCCCAAACCACTTTCTTCTTCAGCGGAGAACCATTCTCATCACGGAAGTGAACATTTCTCTGCTATTTTCCGCTAAAGTGTAGGCACTTGTTAAACAGGACATTGTTTTCTAGAATACGAGGTGTCTGCTAATTTTCAGTGGAAGCGGCCTGTCCAGAGTTGGTGATGTTCCCTGGCTGGTGCCAGTGTGCGGTGGGCTTGACAGCATTTGAGTACACCCCTCACTGTGGAACTCAGTGGCTCCATTATTCTGAAACCTCAAACACCTTTTTTCCCCCAAATTCTTTAAAATTCTCCCGGGGCCAAGTTCTCCAGCTAATAATCTGCCTCTCAGATAAAACATCTGCTTCTCCATAACCCAGAGAGCAACGCTTCTCCACGCCCTTTGATCTGTTATCTGTTTAGCTAATAGCTATAAACAGATTGTAATTCAACTCTTGGTAAGCTACAAAAAAGACAGGAAGGAGAGGAGAGGGGGTAAGGAGATATGTTAAAAAGAGGTTTAAAAATCTGCCCGATCTTCAACCGCATGGGGATCACACACATACGCACACACAAAAACACACACACGCATGCACGCATGCACACACACGCGCATACACACACACACACATACACACATACACACACACACGCATGCACGCATGCACACACGCACACACGCACGCACACACACACACACACACACACACACGCACACAAGCACGCACACGCGTATGCACACACACACACGCACGCACGCGCTCACACACATACGCACACACACACACACACACACACACACACACACACACAGACACACACACACACACACACACACACACACACACACACACACACATACAGACACACACACGCACACAGACACACAGACATACACACACATACACACACACACACACACACACACACACACACACACACACACACACAGACACACACACACACACACACACACACACACACACTTCCCGTCTATGGGGGTCTATGGGTTGGTGTGCTAGTGGAGGGGAGGAGTGAACGGTCAGGGTCAAAGGTCGTGAGTTGCACGGTTAGCCGGCATACGCGGGCTACATATGTACATATGTACATACGCGGGCTACATATGTACATATGTACATACGTGGGCTACATATGTACACACGCGGGATACATATGTACATATGTACGCGGGCTACATATGTACATGTACATATGTACACACGCGGGCTACATATGTACATACAGTATGTACACACGCGGGCTACATATGTACATATGTACACACGCGGGCTACATATGTACATATGTACACACGCGGGCTACATACAGTATGTACATATGTACACACGCGGGCTACATATGTACATATGTACACACGCGGGCTACATACAGTATGTACATATGCGTACGTACGCGGGCTACATACAGTATGTACATATGTACACACGCGGGCTACATATGTACATATGTACACACGCGGGCTACATACAGTATGTACATATGTACACACGCGGGCTACATATGTACATATGTACACACGCGGGCTACATACAGTATGTACATATGTACGCGTGGGCGCCATGGTTGGTTGTGTGCGAGGTGCACCTTCTCAACGTGTCTCCTGCCGCCGCCTCCCTGTAGTCTGTGGCAGTGGTTCCGCGGACCCTGAAGGAGCCGCTGAAAGGCTGGAGCTCAGGAGCACGGCACCCGGCGACACATGTGATACGGTTACCACGGGAACACTGGTTCTTTTGTTACGGTGCAGGATCAAGGCTGTCTCTTCCTTCCATGTTCCCCCCGAAGGATCCCTGGGCCTTTAGACACACGCACACACGCACACACACATACACATACACAGACACACACAGACACACACACACACACATACACAGACACACACATACACACATACACATACACACACATACACAGACACACACACACACACACACACACACACACACACACATACACAGACACACACACACACATACACAGACGTGTGATCCATCCCCCTCCACCACCAGCATCACACTGTGATGTTTGAGTCTGAGGAAGAGGAGGAAGAGGAGGCAGGAGGTTCTCTCTGTGCTTCCCAGGGTCCACGCAGACTCCATGAATCTCTGCAGACAGCACATGACCTCAGATCTTCTGAATGACTTTCCAGTGACTCGCCTCCTCCTTCACACACACACACACACACACACACACACACACACACACACACACACACACACTCACTCACACACCCATACACACACACTCACTCACACACCCACACACACACACACACACCCATACACACACACACACACACACACACACACACACACACACACACACACACACACACACACACACCCACACACACACACACACCCATACACACACATACACACACACACAGACGTTGTGTGGGGTCCTGGTGTTCAGCCAGCTAGTGAGGATGTCGTCTTTGCTCCGTGTCCGTTCCTTGGAGATCTACCTTGAAGACCCACGCTGGGGTTTTCTGGTTTGTTGTTGTTTAAAGGACACCACGTACTTGAATCGTGTTCTTGAAGGGATTTTCCAACAAACATCCATCAATGTCTATCTTGAATGCCTGCTCTTGTGTGTATGTGTGTGTGTATACAGGGCTGTGGCAGACAATCAGAGGTTTTGGGGAATTCTGCCTTTTGCTTTGAGTTGGTAACCTCAACTTGCAATCACTCTATGGCCTCTATGATTAACTTACCCACAATTCATTGCGGTCATCATGCCTTCCATACACAGTGTATACGAGTCTCAGTGCAGCCTGTCCATGACTTGGTATGGATGATCTGTGTGTGTGTGTGTGTGTTTGTGTGTGTGTGTGTGTGTGTGAACCTCAGGTTGGCTAATTGTGTGCTTTTTTTTGTTACACATGAAGGATCCCGCACCTATATGTCTCAATAGATGGGCCTTCTAACCTTACTAATATTAGCCTTTAGCTACCTCTGTGTCCCTTTCTCTCAATGTTGTATGGACGGCCATATTATGTGGTTAGCTTAGTTTATGATCCAACAAAACAGAAAAATAATCTGTGTCAGGGAGTTGCAGAGGGGTTGGACCCAAATGCAGAGAGGCGAGGCAGGCGAGAGTACTTTTGCTATTTTAATTGCAAACTTAAAGTGATGGTTTGGAGTGAAATTCACCCTGAGGTAATTTACACCAATAGTCATGCTAAATACCCCCTCGGATGCATTTTTAGCGACGGTCAATATTTATCAAGTTTAGAGTTATCAGCCGAAAGACTTCGTACTGGAGTGCCGGTACACTGTGTATATCTCGTAAATTACCCCACTAATAATGCATGGATTGTTACCCAACTTCTGTAGTAGTACATATATGGTCTGTACTCACAAAACGAGGCATTTTAAAGTTTGTAAGTACACCAGGAGTTTATTTAAAAGAGCACTTTTCTGATAGCTTCAACTAGCTGTTGCTAAGGCTACCGCTGCGTCGACGTCTCTTCCGTCTTTCCGGATAAGTTCGTAAAAGTCCTCTTCAAAAGTCACATGTGTAAGGAAAAGGTTAGTGAATTCAACACTCCATCGAAATGTATTGACAACTGGAATAATTGAATACTTGAAATTAGATGGAGTGTCTGGGGGCGGAGCCGGCCGGACAGCCTCCAGAGAGCGAGGAGCGAGCGTCGGCTGGACCTCCCCAACTGGGGACAGCTGCGGCCCTCCTGTCCCCGCTGGGCCGCAGCGGCCTCCTGTCCCCGCCGCTGGGGTGCAGCGCCCTCCTGTCTCCGCCGCTGGGCCGCAGCCGTCCCCAGTTGGGGAGGTCCAGCCGACGCCCGCTCCACGCTCGCTGGTGGCCGTCCGGGCCAACGCCCGCTCCACGCTCGCTGGTGGCCGTCCGGGCCAACGCCCGCTCCTCGCTCGCTGGTAGCAGTCCGGCCGACGCCCACTACTTGCTCGCTGGAGGCGGTCCGGCCGGCTCCGCCCCCAGAGACTGCAGTCGCTCCGGAGGCTCCGCCCCCGGAGACTGCAGACGCTCCAGAGACACCGCCCCCGGAGTCTGCAGACGCTCCAGAGACTCCGCCCCCTGAGTCTGCAGACGCTCCAGAGACTCCGCCCCCTGAGTGTGCAGACGCTCCAGAGACTCCGCCCCCTGAGTCTGCAGCCGCTCCAGAGACTCCGCCCCCAGATTCTGCAGCCTCAGCCTCCCCTGAGGCCCTGGTCCCAGCGGCATTCCATGAGTCCAAGGGGTTCCGCCTTCACCGCCGGCCTCCGGAAGGTCCGCGACCCTACCGCTGGCCTCCGGAGGGCCCGCGACCCCGCCGCCAGCCTCCGGAGGGTTCGCGCCACCACTGCCGGCCTCCAGAAGGGTTCCGCCTGACGTTCCCTGCTCCGCCCCTGGTAGCCCTCCTCCAAGCCCCCTCCTCCCACCCATCTTGGTGTTGGGGTTTAGGGACGTCAGGAGCCGTCCCTTGAGGGGGGGGGTACTGTCATGGTCTGTGTCTGTGTTGTCGTTTTCATTGGTTTGCTCTGTGTTTCCCCTGTGTCCTGTTTCCCTCCTTGGTGATTGCCCCATCGTGTTCACCTGTGTCTTGTTCCCTCACCTGTCTTGGGTTTGTAATTAGTTTGTGTATTTAAGTCCTGTCTTCTGTTCAGTCTTTGTCCGAGTCTTGTTGTCGTTCGTTGCAGTTCATGTGAGTTGTCATCCGTCTGTTCTTGTGTCTGTGCTTAAGTTTGCAATTAAAATAGTCAGAAGTACTCTCGCCTGCCTCGCCTCTCTGCATCTGGGTCCTACCCCTCCGCAACTCCGTGACACTGTGTATGCGTGTGGGTGTGTGTGCGTGTTTATGATCACCATTGGTAACTATATGGGAATGTTGGGCCTGACTACTTTGCCTGAAATTAAAGTTAAAACAATAACACTATATATATCAATATACCCTTTTACCCTACAGGTTAAAGGAGGTTGAGACTCAACGAATGAATGCAGTTCCAACCTGTTGCTTACTGATGGTTTATTTTGGCACTGATGGAAAATAACTCAATGAGCGATTCAAATAGAACCCAGTGCAGAGCACTGTCCTACAAAATCCATACATATTTTGAAACTTTGCAAGCTGAAAATGATGCTTTGCAGGAATCTTTGAGGCACACTTCCCCAGAGGTTTGATGCACCATGCAATATTTTAAAGAAATGTTGAACTGGATCATTGACCTTGACGCCTACTTCAGGACGCACACACACACACACACACACACACACACACACATTTACTAGCACACACCTCAGCCCCCCCACCTCCCCATCCTGCCCCTTCTCTTGGTCTTTAGAATACTCTCGCAAAGTGTTTAGAGAAGTGTTTAGAGATCCTCAGACACTTTTATGTGCTTGAGTCATGTCTATCACACACTGTTCACTGTACAACCTTCAGAGGTGAAAACACAAACACACACGCACACCCACACACACACACACACATGCACATACACATTCCAAGGGCTGAGCAGGAGGAGACAGGGCCTGAGGGCAACGCAAACAAACAACACACCATGAGGAGGAGCAGGGGCCCCTGCTGTGGTCCCCCTGCCCACAAAAAAACATCATCTCCAAGTGGACTCCTAGTTACAGATTGTCCCACTCCAGCCTCTCCACTCCAAGTTAAGTCATCATCAACTCCTAGTGAACTCCAGGACAACTCCTACCTAGCTCCAAGTCAATTAATAAATAACTCAAAATCCATAGCTAGATAACTCCAAATCAATACCTAGATCACTCCAAATCAATGCTGAGATAAATCTAAATCAACTCTTAGATAACTCCAAGTCAACACTTAGATAACTCCAAGTCAACACTTAGATAACTCAAAGTCAACACTTAGATAACTCCAAGTCAACACTTAGATAACTCCAAGTCAACACTTAAATAACTCCAAGTCAACACTTAGATAACTCCAAGTCAACACTTAGATAACTCCAAGTCAACACTTAAATAACTCCAAGTCAACACTTAAATAACTCCAAGTCAACACTTAGATAACTCCAAGTCAACACTTAGATAACTCCAAGTCAACTCTTAGATAACTCCAAGTCAACACTTAGATAACTCCAAGTCAACACTTAGATAACTCCAAGTCAACACGTAGATAACTCCAAGTCAACACTTAGATAACTCCAAGTCAACACTTAGATAACTCCAAGTCAACTCTTAGATAACTCCAAGTCAACACTTAGATAACTCCAAGTCAACATTTAAATAACTCCAAGTCAACACGTAGATAACTCCAAGTCAACACTTAGATAACTCCAAGTCAACACCTAGATAACTCCAAGTCAACTCTTAGATAACTCCGAGTCAACTCTTAGATAACTCCAAGTCAACACTAAGATAACTCCAAGTCAACTCTTAGATAACGCCAAGTCAACACTTAAATAACTCCAAGTCAACACTTAGATAACTCCAAGTCAACACTTAGATAACTCCAAGTCAACACTTAGATAACTCCAAGTCAACACTTAAATAACTCCAAGTCAACACTTAGATAACTCCAAGTCAACACTTAGATAACTCCAAGTCAACACTTAAATAACTCCAAGTCAACACTTAGATAACTCCAAGTCAACTCTTAGATAACTCCAAGTCAACTCTTAGATAACTCCAAGTCAACTCTTAGATAACTCCAAGTCAACACTTAAATAACTCCAAGTCAACACTTAGATAACTCAAAGTCAACACTGAGATAACTCCAAGTCAACACTTAGATAACTCCAAGTCAACACTTAAATAACTCCAAGTCAACACTTAGATAACTCCAAGTCAACACTTAGATAACTCCAAGTCAACACTTAAATAACTCCAAGTCCACACTTAAATAACTCCAAGTCAACACTTAGATAACTCCAAGTCAACACTTAGATAACTCCAAGTCAACACTTAGATAACTCCAAGTCAACACTTAGATAACTCCAAGTCAACCCCTGGTCAGCTCCTCACATGTTCTGTGTGAACAGGTGACTGATGTGTCTGGAGAGCAGACAGTGTGATCCGCAAGGTAAAAGTACAGCTTTCATCTACGACTTAAAAGAAAACACCCTGGCTTGTCTTGCCTATACCTGCAGGGCACACACACACACACACACACACACACACACACACACACACACACAGAGACACACACACACACACACACACACACACACACACACACACACACACAAACAGACACAGACACACACACACACACACACACACACACAGACACACACACACAGACACACGACACACACAGACACACACACACGACACACACAGACACACACACACACACACACACACACACACACACACACACACACACACAGACACACACACACACACACACACACACACACACACACACACACACACACACAGACGCACACAGACACACACACACAGACCTGTGTGCATGCTCCTGTATTGCTCTGTGTAAGGATCATAGTGATAAGTGTAATTATTTACTATTGATTGTTAGCGCAGCAGATTAGATAAAAGCATTTTTTCCACACCTACAATCACAAAAACAAAATATTCTCGTAATTTGTGAAGCATTTTCACTACTTGTATCAAGTTGTATCAAATCTCTAGCTTCTTCTTTGAAGAAAATGATCTCCAAATTCACTCATTCCTAAAATAGAAAACAAACTAAGGTATAATGTCGCTACTGTTTTTATTAATCTTCGTTTCTGTGTGTTTTGGGTTGAAACAAGAAACGAAATACCCCCAAAAAGCCTTACAAGCAAGGGGCCCCTGAAGTGGTCCCCAACAGACTCTGTAGACACAAACACATACGTATCAGCTGACACTACTTTCTGTTTGCACTCATTTCTACTTCTGTGGACACAAAACATGAAACTCTGCTCACAGGCAGACACGTGATGCATCCCAGAATAGCATTTGTTCCAACCTGTACGGTGTGTTTAAAGGGCGGGGCCCAACACTATCTGATCTGGAAACAACCCTGCAGCCAAACTTTCCATTCCTGCCCACGCTCGACAGGATATCAATACCGATAATAATTCTTTGGATAACAGTGTCGCCACAGATAACAGACAAACCATGGTGAACCATAAAGGTTGATGTTCAGCAGACAGACCCACCAAAGAGAGACGTGTATGCAGCCAGATAGACAGCTACGCAGATACACGGAGAAGCCAAGAGACGGACGACGTGCACACAGACCTGTAGTGTTTCTGTGGTGCAGCGTTTACCGCACACATGTTCTAGATTTCATCAGGTTTACATTTAATAACATGTGAAATGTAGGTCGGATATTGTCTCGGTCCAGTGGTGAAGAAATTGTTGTATTTCATGGTAAGTGGGGCTACCATCTTGGATAATGTGTACAGACACATCACTGCTTTTTCAAGCCGAGCTTGAAATGTTGAGCCAGGGATAAGGGCAAACATAACAAATGGCTTTAAAATGCCTTCAAGTTATTTGTGCTAGCTTAGCGCTCCTGGCCTCTAAGTGCTCCACTTTAGCATGTCACACGTTGTTTGCGCCGCAACCATTTTTTCATACACATTTGTGGCACTGACTTCCCCAGAGAAATTCATTTTACAGCAAAAAAAAAAAAACCCTGAAAGAAAATCAATAAAAATCACAGGGCAGCCATCCGCTAACATACAAACATTTCCCAGCAATTCCCAACAAACCAAAGCACATTTATGGATAATTTAGCATTCCATGCAACTCCAGGCGATGCCAGCGTGCAGAAAACCGAGGCATGCGCGAGTGTAGCCCGGGAGCCGGCATTGGCGGGCCCAGGGATTCCCACTGATTTATCACCATCAAACTTCACCGTTTACAGCTCCTGAAGTATATTGGAAAATTGGCAGTTGGGGCAATTGTCATCAGTTAGCGTGATTTATGTTCTCCACGCTGGGAGTGTTTTGTGCGGACGCGGGTCAGTGGGCCAGCATGCGGTGATGCATGCAGCAGTAACCCTGGTGTTATTACTGGTGGTGGGGAGGCAGAGCGACATACGATTGAGGGGGCTTCTGTTGAACCAGTTAGTGATTCAGCAGATGCTTTGTCTCCAGAGTGACTTACAGAGCGTTCTTAAAACACAAGTGATCCACGAGCCGACAGGTGAGGGTTCAGCCTGAAGCCACGCCCAGGTGACCGGGTAGACGTTGGATATCGAACGCAGTAACCCCGCCACTGACGGGGAGACAAACACCCCACCACCAGATTAGTAAATTGAGTGAGTTATCGCTACATGTAGCTTTCGCGTTAGCTTCCGCTAGCCCCCGCGACAGGAAGCGCGCGGCCGTGGATTTCGATGGCCGTCAGGTTCTGTCGCCTTCTTCTGCTCAGCTGCTGCTCCGTGGGACACCTTTCTCTTCTCAACAAACCTTTAAATGGGAGCAGGTGTTCTGTCCTCCATGCATCTCCACAGCTGCTCCAATAAAGCCACCCAGTTTCTCTCTCTCCCTCTCTTCTCTCTCTTCTCTGACCCTCTCTCTCTCCTCACTCTCTTCTCTCTCTCTCTTCTCTCTCTCTGACCCTCCTCTCCCTCTCTCTCTCCCTCTCTTCTCTCTCTTCTCTGACCCTCTCTCTCTCCTCACTCTCTTCTCTCTCTCTGACCTCCTCTCTCACCCTCTCTCCCTCCCTCTCTCACCCTCTCTCCCTCTTTCCCTCCCTCTCTCTCTCTCTCTCTCTCTCTCTCTCTCTATACATATCTGCTGCCGTCCTTCCGTCCGTCCGAGAAGGTCTGCCTGGGGTCTTGTAAAGACTCACTTGGGCCAGATGCTCCATGGCTCGTTAAGCAGTCCCTCCTGGTCGTCTCATTGTGACTTGGACCTGCACTGCTCTCCAATAAGACCTGCATGGCTGAACATGAAGTATACAATACCGGATGCCCACCTCTGTGATGCTGTGTGTGTGTCAGTGTGTATTGTGTGTGTGTGTGTATGTTGTGTGTTATGTGTGTGTGGAATTCTTTGGAGATCTCCTCCCAGCTGGTCATCAATGACGGCCTCTTCTGCCAGTGTTGACTCTGGTCTTTTGTGTGCACCTTGAAAACTCCTTCCTGGGATGTTTTCATTCAGTGTTATTTTGTTTCTCGTGCTTTTGTGTCAACGCTTTCTCGGCTCATTCAGTGGTGTTGTAGGTTTGGAGGTGTTCATCCACTTCCATCATTTCAGGGCGAGAGACATGTGTTGTTACTCAGGGAGCATTGGGGTCTGTGATCCTTTCTTCCACTCTCTTATGAAGTAACCCACTGCCTACTACTTCAGCCTACCGCGACTTTCCCTTATTGTTTGAAGTCAGCTAGGATAACTGTTAAAGCAGGATAACTGGGATAACTGTTAGAGCAGGATAACTGGGATAACTGTTAGAGCAGGATAACTGGGATAACTGTTAGAGCAGGATAACTGGGATGACTGTTAAAGCAGGATAACTGGGATGACTGTTAAAGCAGGATAACTGGGATGACTGTTAAAGCAGCCCTCCACCATGAGTGCAGCTTGACAGAGGACCAGCTTTCCCGCACTGCTCCGCTGGCCGTCCACGTTCCCCTCCCTCCTCTCCACACCTTGTGTTTTGTCGAACCCCTCTCTGCCGTCACCGTGTGTTTTGTTAACCTCCCCACTCTATCTGTACCTCCTCGGCCTCGTCTCCCCGAGGCGAGCCTTATCAAGCTAAAGCAACAGAGCGGTGGGAGTGGCGCCTGTTGCCTTGTTAAAATGTGACGATGGGCAGACTGTTTGGGTCGGCACCCATCGTGTACGACTGGAGCCGCTACGCAACTGCCAAAAAATTCCCGTCGGAATGACGCATGAAAAACAGCGCAATCGCCCGTCGGAACCCTCACTAGGCTCACTGGGAGAAAAGGGAAAATGTAAAGCTGGTTTGAAATGTCGGAATGGTTTTCAGGTTAGGCTTTTATTTTTACGAGCGGCTGCCGATCTCTGCACGCTCAGACCCGAGTTCGTCCGTATTGTTCGGAATCGTCACGATGAGTATGCCCAAAGTTAGCCTAGCTAGTTTGCTTGTCGAGGTAAATGCCAAAAGATACCATCCTCTAAAACGTACAATTAACCACTTATAATGTAAAATTAAACTTTGGTTTTTAAACTTTAGTGGGTAAACACACTAAGTCTATTCTCTGACGCGTTAAGCTAGTAGTTACGACTTTGTTGCTTTCTTGTTTGTTGTTTTCTCACTGTGTTTCTAGTAACCCTGCTGTGCGTCATAAAAAAGGAATTTGACCTCCGAGCAACTTAACAGTCAATTACGTTGTTTTCTTTCCCTTCTTAATTGGAATATTGGACGTTGTTGAAATTGCTGAGGCCATAACTTTTTTTCCCCAAATTCCCATATCTCAGCTTGGCAGAAATGTTTCTGTTATTGCCAAGTTCCGGTGGTCGGAGTTTCTATCCTCACTGAAACATTTTTTTCATTTTGATGGTTTGGAGACATTCAGATATTAAATGTTGGAGCCATCATAAAAATTATGCACATTTGCACACAGGCACACACACACACACACACACACACAAACACACACACACACACACACACACACACACACACACACACACACACACACACACACACATACACACACGCATCATAAAATAGATGGTTCCTTCGTTTCACTGTTAACGTTTACATGTTGGAAATCGTACAATAAAAGGCTGGCACTGACTTCAGCTTGTCAGACCGTTTGAATCCACCGCAAACGTTTTGTTTCGGAAATCCAAGACGCCCGGGGCATTACTGTTGCGGGATAGCTGTGATAAAAGTGTGAACAGGGACTTTTATCACAGGGAGTCCTGGGGCCAACCAGTCAGCCTTTGTGCATTGCTTCTTGTAAGCAATTGAGTCCTTTTAAAAATGGATTGTATGGAGCTGGCTGGGCCATAAAGCCTCCGTTGATGATAGATGTAAAAGAGAGAGGCCGAACAGCCTTCCCCGTCTCCGAGTGTCAATATGACAGCGCTGTTGTCAGGGCAACCGCGCACACGGCTTGTCGGAATGCGACTGTTTGTTCAGGAGACAAAAAACATATTTTGATCAGTTTGTTTTTGCCGAGAGGCTGGGGGTTGTCTGTGTGTGTGTGTGTGTGTGTGTGTGTGTGTGTGTGTGTGTGTGTGTGTCTGTGTGTGTGTGTGTGTGTGTGTGTGTGTGTGTGTGTGTGTGTGTGTGTGTGTGTGTCTGTGTGTGTGTGTGTGTGTGTGTGTGTGTGTGTGTGTCTGTGTGTGTGTGTGTGTGTGTGTGTGTGTGTGTGTGTGTGTGTGTGTGTGCGAATGTGAATGAATGTGAATTACATGTGTGCTGAGTGAAATAGTGAAGTTGAGGTTCTATAAACATGCACACACAATCCTTTCTGGTTGCGGTATACATTGTGTGTGTGTTTGTGTGTGTGTGTTAGAGATGTACATTATATGTCTGCTATGTGAAACAGAACGAGTGAGTATGAGTAACTCAAACATGCACACACACTCCCTCGTAGTCGTAGCATTAGTGAGTGTGTGTGTGTGATTTTTTGTGTCTTAATGTGTGTCTGCCTATATGTGAGTGAGTGTGTGAGTCTGTGTATGTGAGTGTGTGAGTCTGTGTGTGTGTATGTTAGATGTATGTGAGTGTGTGAGTCTGTGTGTGTGTATGTTAGATGTATGTGAGTGTGTGAGTCTGTGTGTGTGTATGTTAGATGTATGTGAGTGTGTGAGTCTGTGTGTGTGTATGTTAGATGTATGTGAGTGTGTGAGTCTGTGTGTGTGTGTTAGATGTATGTGAGTGTGTGAGTCTGTGTGTGTGTATGTTAGATGTATGTGAGTGTGTGAGTCTATGTGTGTGTATGTTAGATGTATGTGAGTGTCTGAGTCTGTGTGTGTGTATGTTAGATGTATGTGAGTGTGTGAGTCTATGTGTGTGTATGTTAGATGTATGTGAGTGTGTGAGTCTGTGTGTGTGTATGTTAGATGTATGTGAGTGTGTGAGTCTGTGTGTGTGTATGTTAGATGTATGTGAGTGTGTGAGTCTGTGTGTGTGTATGTTAGATGTATGTGAGTGTGTGAGTCTGTGTGTGTGTATGTTAGATGTATGTGAGTGTGTGAGTCTGTGTGTGTGTATGTTAGATGTATGTGAGTGTGTGAGTCTATGTGCGTGTATGTTAGATGTATGTGAGTGTGTGAGTCTGTGTGTGTGTGTTAGATGTATGTGAGTCTGTGTGTGTGTATGTTAGATGTATGTGAGTGTGTGAGTCTATGTGTGTGTATGTTAGATGTATGTGAGTGTGTGAGTCTGTGTGTGTGTATGTTAGATGTATGTGAGTGTGTGAGTCTGTGTGTGTGTATGTTAGATGTATGTGAGTGTGTGAGTCTGTTTGTGTGTATGTTAGATGTATGTGAGTGTGTGAGTCTGTGTGTGTGTGTTAGATGTATGTGAGTCTGTGTGTGTGTATGTTAGATGTATGTGAGTGTGTGAGTCTATGTGTGTGTATGTTAGATGTATGTGAGTGTGTGAGTCTGTGTGTGTGTATGTTAGATGTATGTGAGTGTGTGAGTCTGTGTGTGTGTATGTTAGATGTATGTGAGTGTGTGAGTCTGTGTGTGTGTATGTTAGATGTATGTGAGTGTGTGAGTCTGTGTGTGTGTATGTTAGATGTATGTGAGTGTGTGAGTCTGTGTGTGTGTATGTTAGATGTATGTGAGTGTGTGAGTCTGTGTGTGTGTGTTAGATGTATGTGAGTCTGTGTGTGTGTATGTTAGATGTATGTGAGTGTGTGAGTCTATGTGTGTGTATGTTAGATGTATGTGAGTGTGTGAGTCTATGTGTGTGTATGTTAGATGCATGTGAGTGTGTGAGTCTGTGTGTGTGTATGTTAGATGTATGTGAGTGTGTGAGTCTGTGTGTGTGTATGTTAGATGTATGTGAGTGTGTGAGTCTGTGTGTGTGTGTTAGATGTGAGTGTGTGTGTGTGTATGTTAGATGTATGTGAGTGTGTGAGTCTGTGTGTGTGTATGTTAGATGTATGTGAGTGTGTGAGTCTGTGTGTGTGTATGTTAGATGTATGTGAGTGTGTGAGTCTGTGTGTGTGTGTATGTTAGATGTATGTGAGTGTGTGTGTGTGTATGTTAGATGTATGTGAGTGTGTGAGTCTGTGTGTGTGTATGTTAGATGTATGTGAGTGTGTGTGTGTGTATGTTAGATGTATGTGAGTGTGTGAGTCTGTGTGTGTGTATGTTAGATGTATGTGAGTGTGTGAGTCTGTGTGTGTGTATGTTAGATGTATGTGAGTGTGTGTGTGTGTATGTTAGATGTATGTGAGTGTGTGAGTCTGTGTGTGTGTGTATGTTAGATGTATGTGAGTGTGTGTGTGTGTATGTTAGATGTATGTGAGTGTGTGAGTCTGTGTGTGTGTGTTAGATGTATGTGAGTGTGTGTGTGTGTATGTTAGATGTATGTGAGTGTGTGAGTCTGTGTGTGTGTATGTTAGATGTATGTGAGTGTGTGAGTCTGTGTGTGTGTATGTTAGATGTATGTGAGTGTGTGTGTGTGTATGTTAGATGTATGTGAGTGTGTGAGTCTGTGTGTGTGTATGTTAGATGTATGTGAGTGTGTGAGTCTGTGTGTGTGTATGTTAGATGTATGTGAGTGTGTGAGTCTGTGTGTGTGTATGTTAGATGTATGTGAGTGTGTGAGTCTGTGTGTGTGTATGTTAGATGTATGTGAGTGTGTGAGTCTATGTGTGTGTATGTTAGATGTATGCGAGTCTGTGTGTGTGTATGTTAGATGTATGTGAGTGTGTGAGTCTGTGTGTGTGTATGTTAGATGTATGTGAGTGTGTGAGTCTGTGTGTGTGTATGTTAGATGTATGTGAATGTGTGAGTCTGTGTGTGTGTGTATGTTAGATGTATGTGAGTGTGTGAGTCTGTGTGTGTGTATGTTAGATGTATGTGAGTGTGTGAGTCTGTGTGTGTGTGTATGTTAGATGTATGTGAGTGTGTGAGTCTGTGTGTGTGTATGTTAGATGTATGTGAGTGTGTGAGTCTGTGTGTGTGTATGTTAGATGTATGTGAGTGTGTGAGTCTGTGTGTGTGTATGTTAGATGTATGTGAGTGTGTGAGTCTGTGTGTGTGTATGTTAGATGTATGTGAGTGTGTGAGTCTGTGTGTGTGTATGTTAGATGTATGTGAGTGTGTGAGTCTGTGTGTGTGTGTATGTTAGATGTATGTGAGTGTGTGAGTCTGTGTGTGTGTATGTTAGATGTATGTGAGTGTGTGAGTCTGTGTGTGTGTGTATGTTAGATGTATGGGCACTAGGAGCCATTCTAGAGGGTCCTTGCTGACCACCCATGCTGCTGAAGGGGTCTTCAGAAGAGCTCGGCGTCCAAGACTAAACAGGACCCGCCCCCACGGCCAGGCCCATCTCATCCAGGAAGTACAACCCCCAGACACCAGATTACATCTTGTGTTGTATTATTACCATTATTATTATTAATATGTTGTTTTATACAGACAGACTCTTTGACTGATTGGTCTTGAACGTATACATACAAGTTAAAAGACTCACTGGTTAATATTAAATAACTATTAGAGAAGGATGAACCGTGATGATCAGGTATTGAACCGTTCTTTGTTCACTGGGTTTTTAGAACAGAATTTTGTTCACCTGACTGACTGTCACAGTGCCCCATAGGTCAGTCTTTTAGAGGCACGCACACAACCAAAAGTATGACCGGATAGAACAATCGTCCAAACGATGTTGTCAGGCACCGAAAACCCTGAAACCCTGACTGGATTCTTCATAAACAGCAAACAAATGTAAGGGAAGCGATAGCATCCTCACCCTGTTGTCCAGGCCTTGTGAGGGCATTCTTGTAAAATAAGAGCCATTAAAGTGATCAGGTCAAAACCCAACTGTCTGGGAAACAAGCCATTACATTCGAGAAGTTTGGGAAATCAGGCATATTGTGCTTTTCCAGTCAATAATTTCAAACCTTTTTACTGGAATGTAGTTTTCTTTTCCACAAGCCCCCAGTAGGCTCTGGTATATTGTGTGTGTGTATGTGCGTGCGTGTATGTGCATGTGTGTGTGTGTGTGTGTGTGTGTGTGTGTGTGTGTGTGTGTGTGTGTATGTGCGTGCGTGTATGTGCATGTGTGTGTGTGTGTGTGTGTGTGTGTGTATGTGCGTGCGTGTATGTGCATGTGTGTCTGTGTGTGTGTGTGTGTGTGTGTGTGTGTATGTGCGTGCGTGTATGTGCATGTGTGCGTGTGTGTGTGTGTGTGTGTGTATGTGCGTGCGTGTATGTGCATGTGTGTGTGTGTGTGTGTGTGTGTGTATGTGCGTGCGTGTATGTGCATGTGTGTGTGTGTGTGTGTGTGGGTGTGTAAATCTGTATGTCTGTATGCGTGTGTGTGTGTGTGTGTGTGTGTGTGTGTGTGTAATGGTGTGAATCACAATTACATCTTTTCAGGATGCGTGTGGGTTCATTTGACATGGTTCTGGTTCCAGAGACCTGTTGGTTCAGTTTTCCTGAACACTTGAGACAAACGTGTTCCGCCAGATCAGATATTCAGCACCGATCATCAATACAGACACGCACGCACACACGCACACACACACACACACACACACGCACACACGCACACACACACACACACACACACACGTACACACACACACACACACACACGCACACACGCACGTACACACACACACACACGTACACACACACACACACAAGCAGCCACGCAACCAGAATAACACACAATACATACGTATCCATTTAATGTGTTTTGTACGCTC